>CABEGB010000546.1:100902-524775 GCA_901521435.1 Crematogaster levior | reverse complement strand
AATTGTTTGTAATAATGATGTGTACAATGAATAAGTAATTTTTCATTATTCATCTCAGTATCCAGTTTTGCAGTATCCAGTTTTGCAATATTTTTGCAATGTGGGCATATTATTTCTTTGCGAATCACATTTTTTATACACAAATAGTCACATAATTCGTTGTATCTTGTTGTTAAAGCAAGAAATTCGTAAAATTTCATTTTGAGACGGATGATCACAATGTTATCTGTACGAAAATCTATCGTGTACTGGTTCATATTCGAATACCATTCCAAAGTCATAAGAAATATCAACAGCAATAGAAATAATAGGGACAATCTATGCTTAGTGAAGAATGTAACATGAAGGCATATACACAGTGAAATACATCGTGAAAATAAGTGCCACATTTTTCAAACTTCTTTTGTTTATAACTTTTTAACGAGTAGTGACCGAGGGCTAAAACCTTCCGAAGGTCACTCAGGAGGATGACCTTGACAGCATATATCAAGGTCAAGGTCATCGGAGGGTGGTCCCCTATACTGCATAATTACCCCATTTTACTTTCTGTAATTTCGCGAAATTTCATAAAAGTAATATTAGCGTTGTCAAAGAAATTCTTCGTAACAACCTCTACCCCAAGCGCATCATAAACTATCAAATAATTAAAGACTAAAAGAATTACAGTACAGGTAAAATAAGAATAACACTCAGGATAACATTGCTTTCGACGCGAGAAACTGTACCCTTATTCCCTTCACTAATGAAGTTGGAAAAAGCATCGAACGTATTTTAAGGAACATCAATTTAAAAGTTCTTTACACTATCTTCAATAGGTTGGATTTTATTATAAAGAAAGGAAAGGACACACTCAACATTTTTAAACACACATAATTAGTTTATGAAATTGATTATTTGAATTGCGACGCGTGCTACATAGGGCAAACGAAAAGACAGCTAATGACTCGGTTAAAAGAACACCAGAATGATATCAAAACACACGTAACCAACCATTCTGTCGTCAGCAAACACAGATTATCTCATGGTCACGAATTTGACTGGAACAATCCTAGAATTTTACGTAAGGAGACACACACAAGAAAACGGGAGATAGCAGAGATGCTATTTATCAAAAAATATAATTCTGCAATTAACTCCCAAAAAGACACAGATAATTTAACTGCCATTTACGACGGTCTTTTAAACTTCTTATAAATTACTTGACACAACCTTTACTTATTTATTATTGACATTCTTGACTAGTAACCCGATCTTTCTACTTATATGACTCGTTATTTCCTTTCTCTTTATTTTTATTTATTATAATTTTGTCCCCAGTCACACAGTCAAATTTAATCCCACTCATTGTCAGTTTTATTATCGCTGTCACGAACAACAGATGCCTTTCATGTCTTCCTAAATCTTGACTGTTCTATTATGAAATTGTTATTATAATTTTGTATTAATGTTTGCCGGACTGACTATCAGTCACGTAAGTCACAAATTGAATATGTATAATTTGCGCCAAAAAACGATTGTATTAACATATTTACAGATATATGGTACTTGATAAGGACCTAAACCAAAGATCGAAACGTAATTAACGTTAATAAAGATATCATTCGTGTCAGTTTGACGTCAATCATTGCCCTTTCCCTTGAAAATAATTAGTATCACTGTTTCAGCCACACACACTTTGATAAAATGAAATTGTATTCTTTATAGAGCATAATTTTATTTCATTTCATTTATAATACAATCGCTTATTATTATAGTTACATTATGGTTATAAAAGCTCTTTTCAAAAATGCGTTTCGATCATTTTATTTAAAATTCAAACTAACAATAAGTATAAATCCTAATAAAATTTGCATAATTTTTTATATAAATTGAAATTAGGGAATATTGTTACTGCAGCTTGTATGTAATATTAACAAAGCTTTTGAAGAAAATACTGGGGAAAAAGTACTGAAAGAACAATACACCGTTGGTTTAAAAAATTTTATTTCTAGGGATTTTTATTTGCAAAATGAACCTCAAAATGGTAGACTTGAAGCTTCAGTTAAAAAGATATTTTAAGCATAAAGATATTTTAAGAACTTTAAGAAAATTCTCGTGAAACAACAAAATAACTCGCTACGAAAGGAAATTATTGATTATTCTTATTCAATTGTAGTACGTTATTTTTCCGTAATTGGTAAAATAATGACTAAATAGATACTACACGAGTGAACGTTCGAAATAAGCTGAAAAAACTGAATGCATGTTCATAATTACCGATGCAAAACGAGAGTCCATTTTTCAATCAGATTATTAATTATGGTAAAAAATTGATTCTTTACAATAACAATAAGTGACTTTCACAATGGCTTGATAAAAATCAACTTCCTAGTTATGTTCTAAAATCATCACTTCATTCATGAAAGATATTGTCGACAATGTGATGGATTGTCTGAAATAATATGTTATATATTTATATTCATTTTATTTCATTTGTACTGAAGACATTAGTAATAGTAGCAGTAAAGAAGGAGCAGATAGAGCTTGACCAGCTTCTAATATCATCCAGATCTAAAAGTTCTTTTGTGACTTTCAGTTGGTAATTAAGACTACTTTTTCAGACTCAGCTTGTTTTCCATGGACTGTTCACTCTCACATAGCTCATTCATCAGATCATTAGACTCCTTGATCAATCCAAGCGTAAGTCTTTAAAGGTATACTCTGTAAGAAGACTGACTTGTTTTTAATTTCTTCCTTTTAATCATAGACAAGAATTCAGTCTTATTTGGCGAGGGTTATCGGGAGCTTGGCTAGACGATAACCTCGCCCTGTTTCTTAGGAGACTAATCGTTTTCGACCCAGGTAATTTCTGATGGTTCTTTTACCGACAACGGGAATGCCGACGATCTATTGCTGAGACTTCTAGGACAGGAAATGTTTCTCAACTTTTTCACATTCAAGGGCTTTTCCAAGGACTACTTTTCTCACCATTTCTCAGACTACATATGAATAGCGAACCATTAGCCTTGTGAACAACAAGCGGGAATATATGCAAAAATCAATTTCAAAAATAGTAAAATTTATATAAGACAGTGCTCGAGTTAAATGAACATTTCGAGCCGATTCTTGAAGCGACGCCTCCCGTGTCCCCACTACCGCTCGCGACTCAGCGGCACGGTCGCCGATCGCGCGCGTGACGCTGTGCCTCAGGAGCGTCCCTATACAAGAAATAGTATTTTGCGCCACAAAACTGGTTATTAAAGTTATTTTTACAAAATAATGTTTCTTTTTATAAATAATTAAACACTAAATTTTTTTATTAATTATTATATGTTTTATGATCAATATTATATTTTTTTAAAAATAGAACAATAGTTTTCTACATCACCTGTACTATTGTTGATGTACATCACCTGTTTTTTCTTTTAAGTGATTTCCCCTGTAGGCCTAATCCACTAAAAGATAATTAAGAATGAAATCTTGAATTTAGCTTAGTTAGTAGGAAAGCAAAACTTTATATTCTAATAAAATGAGCTTAGCAGGAAAGCAAAACTTATATATATATATCCTAAAATAAAAATGAGAGAAAAATTAGAAGAAATGAAAAGAAGCAATTCGTAATTATTTCATGAAAATTTTAATTTGATTTTCTGGGTCGTTTGCACGATTTTACTAGAGATGGTATATCCACGGACATTTTAGAAGTACAAGTTCGCATTAGCGAAGACAATATTTCGGTCAAAGAAGAATGTTTTTCTGATTTTATTAATTTCATTTTAGAGAAAGAACATTCACATAAATATGTGGATCCAAACATAGAGAAAATTTGAAGACCGAAATTTCTAAGACGTGGATAACGCCATTCATCTCTTAAAGAAGTCGGCTCCCTTTTCTTGTCGTAAGTTTAATGAAAAATCACATTGCAAATCGCAAATCTGCTTGAAACCCTAGGTTTTGTTCCCCGATTTGCACAATGAGAGGATTTTCAAAAAGAATTATATCTTTCCTTAGCGTCTCAAAATCATTGAAACGCGTATAAAATTGATTTATTGAAGAATCAATTAAAAAATTTGTTTTATAAAATTATAATTTGTACCGCGATCTTCAAAGAGAATTAAGCGTGAAGGAAAGAAGTAAAGAACATTATTTTGTATTTAATTTTTAAATAATTCCAGCTTTTTCTACAAAAGGAATCGACATGATCAACTAATTGCGAAATGGTTTGTTTGGTCGTTTGCAGCTTTAAATTTAAAATATTTAAATTTAAATGGTTTAAATGGTCAAGTCAGTTCAAAGATTTGAAATTGCATACGACGCAGTAACAGTTTCAGTTTTTACCAAAAGTGTAGCATTATTGATAGAATTTGAATTACAACATTCTTGATAAACTAATTTTAATCCTACAATTAAATTACATTTTTCCTTGTCCACATATTTTGAATACTTATTAGAATATTTACTTTTAAAGTGTCTATAAAGGATGTATTTTTTAACGAGAAGAGGATTAATAGTTACACGGAAGATAAGTATCGTTGCTTACAGTTTTTAAAGAAATTTAGTAGCAAGATTATATGTTAAAACAAAAAGGAAATAATATTCACAAGTATAATATTCACAAGTACTCTATTACACTTTGTTTTATTAATAAAAAAAAAGTAGTACGCTTAGCACTGTCAACATTATCACACATATAGTACTATTGCACATTGTGCTATTACACAACTTTATTAGCACTTTTGCATTTATAATATGGGAAACTCTGTAACGTAGCTTCTTAATACACGTGTTTTGCTGGTGAAATTTTCTGTTTTGGGTTTTTAAATACTGCAGCTTTATTCAAGCGCGACTCTTAACTGTGCATCGATATGCAATTGTTTTATCTCCTATGCTGTTATTCAACGATATTTTGCTAGCGATACGTGTGTGTTAAGAGGCTCCTGCTACAGAAGAAATTTTCCACACTATAAAAGTAAAAGTACCTACTCTTTGTGTATAGTGCAATGTGTAATAGTGATACGTGTGCAATATTACATGTGACAGTGATAACTGTGCTAGTGATTATTAACAATAAAATATTATAGTGTGTGCATATTATTTCCTTTTTATTTGAATAATCTTTTCATTTGGACATCCACTTAAGGGGTGAGATCTAATCAGAATTTTCAAAAAATCGATTTTTTTTGCATTTTTTTAAAGTATGATGTCTCGAAAATATTCCCTGAAAATTTCAAATCGATTCAACAAATAGTTTTCGAAATATCTCACTAGAGAAGGCAGAATGTTACGAAGACAACAACAAATTGATATCTTGGAAGCTTCCACATCGGCAGAACAATTGTTATACGGCCCAGGAATCGATGACTCTATGTAAGTAATTTAATAATTACAATTTCTGCATATAAATCGAGAGTGAGTTTGTTTAGGCGTGGTATTACCCGTTCGTACTTTCAATTTTTTAAAATTTATAACTTCAAAACTATGGATCTAACAAAAATTTTATAAGAATAACTTTCGTTTTTAAATTGCCCAAAATATTAAAAAAAATTTAATTCTTTCCAAAAAAAAATTTTTTATAAACAATTGTTTAAACAATAGCCGTTAAACAATTCAATACTTGGGTTTCTGGATAAACTAATGTCACATTTGGATTCAGCAGATCAAAATACATAAAAAAAACTTTACTTCATCCAATGGCCTCAAAGTTATGTGAAAAAGTAATACCAAACCTAAACTAAAACTTTAATCGCATTTTTCTCGAAACTATGTTTTCGAAGTCGGTGACCATTGTAATTCAATAACCACTCGATGGATTTGGATGAAATTTATAGAGCTTATTAAAAACATAAAAAAACTTGTACTTGATCGAAGGATTTTAATTTTTCTTAAAAATTACTATTTTTTTTTAACAATAAACAAATGTTTTTTCCTCGAAAAATCGCGAAAAAGCTGTTAGAAGCCGCCATTTTGTTAATTTTCAAAAAAAGAAAAAAAGATTCGATCACGTACAAGATTATCTATTAAACTAATGATTTTTTTTGTTTCGTTGATTTAAAATGATCTGGTGGAATGTTCTAATGGTCACCGCAAAGCACTACTTGTCGAACGGGGTCCAACAAAGATGGCGATAACTTTATCAAAAATTAATATTTTTTTTTGAAAATTTAGTGAAGTCATGTTGAAACATAATATAATAACTCTGTAATATCAGTTTTATAAAATAAATTTAATTACAGTCAAAAAAAAATTATTTAAAATACTCATTTTTTCATGCCTCTGACTAGACCTCACCCCTTAAGACTTAATTAAGAAATGGATGAACAACGATATGTGCAACCATATGAGGTATAGGAAAATATATTTTTTGCATGCATTTATAATAAAACCACCTGTCTTCTGTGTGGTTATCAATCCGCTCTATCAACAAGAGTGCAGGGAACAAAGTCTAGAGTTTCAGGCAAAACTTTGCGATTTGCAATGTGATTTTTCATTAAACTTACGACAAGAAAAGGGTGCCGACTTTTTTAAAATTTTAGATGAATGGCGTTATCTACATCTTAGAAATTTCGGTCTTCAAATTTTCTCTATGTTTGGATCCACATATTTATGCAAATGTTCTTTCTCTAAAATGAAATTAATAAAATCAGAAAAACTTTTCTTTTTTGACCGAAACATCATTGTCTTCGCTAATACGAACTAGTACTTCCAAAATGTCCGTGGATACACCATGTTTAGTAGAATCGTACAAACGACCCAGAAGATCAAATTAAAATTTTCATAAAATAATTACAAATTGCTTCTTTCCATTTCTTCTAATTTTTCTCTCATTTTTATTTTAGGATATATAAAGTTTTGCTTTCCTGCTAAGCTAAATTCAAGATTTCATTATCCTAATTATCTTTTAGTGGATTAGGCCTACTGGGGAAATCACATTTTTAAAAAACGCATCAACAATAGTACCTTACAGATGATGTAGAAAATTATTGTTCTATTTTTTATTATCATAAAAAATATTATAATATTTATCATAAAATAATAATTAATAAAACATAATAATTAAAAACATATAATAAAACATATAATAATTAATAAAAAAATTTAGTGTTTAATTATTTATAAAAAGAAACATTATTTTGTAAAAATAACTTTAATAACCAGTTTTGTGGCGCAAAATACTATTTCTTGTATAGGGACGCTCCTGAGGCGCAGCGTCACGCGCGCGATCGGCGACCTTGCCGCTGAGTCGCGAGCGGTAATGGGGGCACAGGAGGCGTCTGGACCTCAGGAATCGGTTCGAAATGTTCATCTAAACTCGAGCATTGGCCTAAACTATGCTATCTAGTATCTTTTAAAATAGTTTTTCTAAGCTCGCTACGACAATTTTACGTCAAACTACCTCACACAAATCTTGCTTAGGTTTTGACGATAATTTGGTGTTAGCAGTTTATATCAACAAGCTTTGTCAGTAAAATACGATTTAATCGCAAATGTTATCATATTTGGCACCAAGTTTTGAACGAATTTAATACCAATTTCGACAAATTGCTTCCTGGAAAAGCTCCGAAAAAGACTGATGTAATGTAAATATGTACGTGTGTTTTATTTAATTATTAATTTAATTATTAAGGCGTTCGAAGATTACATCATTAACTTGTATATAAGAAAACAAGTAACAAGTAAAAAGACTTTGAAAGTTTAACAGTGTGTAATTTAACATAATATAGATCTTTATTAACTAATACAAAGTACAAAACATAATTATAAGTCGTACACATTTCGTACACGGCTCGAAGTTATCTTCAGCAACGCGGTGATAACTAAAGATACTCTCACATTCTCAGACGAGCAGGTGAGTATTAAAGTTTTAAATATACAAGTTAAAGGTAAATATTAAAATTTTAAATATACAAAAAGCTGAATTTTAAAGAAAAACTACTAAAAATGTTTTGTTAATATTCATGAATAAAATCAGAATTGATTAGAAGTAAAATTCACTCACAAAATTGGGTCCAGATAACGAGAGTAAACTAAAGCTTTATGAAACTGTATGACTTTAGTTTAAAAAAAAAACGGTGAATGTTATGTTCAAGATAATAACTTAAAAAAAATATGATTCCAACAAGAATTCAGCTCCTTTAGTCATCGTTAACTTGTTTACTTGTATACTTGTATACAGCGTTGAAATGCTGAATGGTATCGTACTTAAAAGTACGTTTCTTAGAATGTTATTGTAGCATTTTCTCTTTTTTATATTAGCTTTTATTGCCAGTCTTTGATAGACTATATTTTTAATGTATCTTCACAAGAAAAAATCTGGAGATGTAAGATCACGAGAGCATGATATGACCATTCTACTTCTGCCAATCCATCGATTGAAAAAGAGAATAAGTGTTGCCTGCAATAACATTCCATAAAGTTACAAGTTAATGATGCAACTTTTAAACACTTTATTAATTAAATAAAATACATCCACATTTACATACTTCACATTAATCTTTTTTAGGGCTACATAATGTACAAAATACGATTGAAGGAACCTCCTTGTAGTATAGATCGGAAAATGCTAATGTCGGCAGCTTCTCAAATTTTGCTTTTCCAAATGCCTCATAACTCTGGAAATTCAATTTAACTATAGTAATTTGAAAAGGTCTCAATGTCAACTACAAGAATCTACAATCAAAAGTTAGTTTCTATTTTTAAAAATTTTATTTGACCTTCGAATTGTCACATAAGATCACTAATTTTATCACTTTGTATCCTCCTCAAAACCATAATTTTTTTAAAACATTTTTTCCTAAAACTATGTTTTTGATATATTTTTGATAGGCTCTTGGTCCCTAAGCCGAGAACTCTGCGTTGACAGTGGCAACATAGTTGTGTCAGCGATAGAAATAAGAACTCTTTCGCTGAACCGTAATGTGTGAAACAAAGAAAAATGTGTATGTATGCGCTCGAAGCTTCGGCTAGCTTCGGACAATAGACGAGGACAATTACTCACTATTTCTCTCTTTCTCTCGTGTTATAATCTTATTATTCAGTAAGCTAATCTGCTTGATGATTTAGATTGAGTTTGCTTTGAACGCTCACGCGCTGAAAGTGTCATTCTTTGTTCATCTTACATCGAAAAAAGGTAGAAATATGACGAAATATATTATATCTTTAATCCAAAAATAAAGGAATTGATATAAGAAATCTCCATTTAGAACTCACATACGTCAAAGGGACATCTTAGGGATTAAAATAAATATTTATAAAATTGTATAAAATCAATTATAAAATTAACATTTTTAATTTTTAATTTAAATTTAAAATTATTAATTATAATTTTTAATTTTTCTTTAAATTTCAATTTTAATATTTTATTAATTTTAATATTTTTAATTGTAATTTATAAAAATTTGTTACCGAAACTCTCTTCTTCTATCTTAACCCTATTCGGTCACACTGGGTGAAATTCACCCAAGAGAAATTTTTTTTTTTTTTTTACAATATTTTTGTGTTATAATAATTTTTACTTATTTATTTTCATTGTTCAAGTAAAATAAACACTCTTTAAAATTCGACATTTTTCGCGCATTCAAACATTAAAATAAATATACTTTTTGTGACGAGCAATATTATATTCTTTTTTTTATGAAAATATTATATTATTATATTATATTATATTATATTATATTATATTGTATTATTTATTATATTACTTTTTCGACGCTGGGTGAAATTCACCCAGTGTGACCGTTACGCGATTTTACTGAAGTGTGACCGAATAGAGTTAACAGGTTTGTCTTAATAAATGTAGCCACCAAAACTACAGAGACATACAGAATCAGAGAGTTAGAACGAGAGTCACAGAGTCAGAGCCAGAGTCAGAACCATTAAATTCATCAAGGTATATCTCAAGATCTTCATTTATATTTGTCTTTCTCCCGAATCTCGTCGTTGTAACCTCTTATAAAATCTTTCCAACTAACAATTAATCATAGAACTAATATTTATGCATTCCTGAATATATAGAAACATCTGCCTCTAGAACCTTTTATGAATCTTAGCTTAACGTAATCATAGTTGAATTTTATAGATTAGGAGTGTGACGCGAGACTCGCGTTCACACAATAAGTTAGAATAAACTATGTGATAAGTTTTATACAATAAGTTCTATACGGCAGGTATGAATTCAAACATCCTTAAAGTTCCTTTTTTTTTTTTTTAATTGGCTGAGAGAAACTTTCGAAGTATAAATGTAGCCATCAAAGCCACAGAGACACTCAGAGTTAGAGAGTTAGAACGAGAGTCACAGAACCACAGAGTCAGAACCACTAAGTTCATCAAGGTACATCTAAAGGTCTGCATTTATACTTGCCTTCCTTCTCCCGAATCTTGTTGTAACTTTATACCATTTTTTCTTTTATATTAAACTGAAATATTTAAAGACATTTCTGCCAAAATTTTGGACTCTATTTCGCTTTGTCTTAAAATAATTCTTTTCTTATTAGGACCTTGAATAAGTTCTCGCTGTTTTCCAACATATGTTACCAGAACTGCGTGCATGTAGTTTAATGGTAACGCTAATCTATAAGGAAGTACTATAAGCAAGCTTGAAATTCAGTGTATGTCATTGCGCCGAAGTGTAAACAACTTTTTTTTTCATAGTGTTAAACATGTCCAGTTTCGTGCCAAAAAAAGAGTATTTGCGGGGAATTTTACTGCACTATTTTATTCAAAAAAAATCTGCAGATGAAGCACATAGAATTCTTGTTGAGCCTTACGGCGAACATGCTCTGTCGGAAACAACATGCAGAGATTGGTTTAGACACTTCAAAAATAATGATTTTGATGTTGAAGATAAAGAACGCTCTGGCGCACCGAAAAAGTTTGAAGACGAAGAATTGGAAGCATTACTTCATGAAGACTCATGTCAGACGCTAGATGAACTTGCAGAATCATTAGGAGCTGAGCACACAACAGTTTCGAAACGTTTGAAAATATTAGGAATGATTCAAAAGCAAGGACATTGGGCCGTACGAGTTGAAGTCGAGAGACGTCAAACGGCGTCTTTTCAAGTGTAAACAGCTGCTTCAACGGCAGAAAAGGAAAGGTTTTTTGCATCGTATCGTGACTGGCGATGAAAAGTGGATACACTACGATAACCCTAAGCGTAGAAAATCATGGGGTAAGCCCGGCCATGCATCAACATCGTCGGCAAAGCCGAATATCCATGGTTCGAAGCTTCTGCTCTGCATTTGGTGGGATCAGCTGGGTGTAATTTATTATGAGCTGCTCAAACCGAACGAAACCATCACGGGAGATCGCTATCGACTACAATTGATGCGTTTGAGCCGAGTATTGAAGGAAAAACAGCCGATATACGAGCAGAGTCACGACAAAGTGATTTTGCAACATGACAACGCTCGACCACATGTTGCAAAACCGGTGAAAACCTACTTGGAGACGCTTAAATGGGAAGTCCTACCCCACCCACCGTATTCACCAGACATTGCCCCTTCTGATTATCACTTGTTCCGATCGATGGCACATGGCCTGGCTGACTAGCACTTCCATTCTTATGAAGATGCCAGAAAATGGGTCGACTCTTGGATAGCCTCAAAAGACATGTCGTTTTTCCGATGTGGAATTCAAATGCTGCCAGAAAGATGGGAAAAAGTAGTGGCTAGCAGGGTTGGGACATTTGACAAATTCTAGGGTTTTTTACGTTACACGTAATATACATGTATATTACGTCAAATACGTCAAATATGTATAAAACGTAAAAAATTTTCTAACCTTATCTAAGACATTCTAAGATCAATATAAGTTATTTACCGCGTCCTGTGTGCAAGAGCCATTAGCATAAGTAAAACTATGAATTCCAAAAATAAAATTAATCAGGTAAGTAATCAACAAACGATATCACGTACATGTCTCTTAATTTTATTCGATAAAAACATTAAAATCTAATTGTTTATTCACAGCCAACATATTCAACTCCTTGTCTGAAGAAACAGAGGTTGGAATCAACATTCAAACCAAAACTGCTGACAGCTCACAAGGATGAAATTGATTTAGCATTAGCTCAATTTTTTTTTGGATGTAACATTTCATTCAATGTTGTTGAATCACAACATTTTAAAAACTTTTTAAAACTTCTACTTCCAACATACAAACCTCCAACAAGAAAAAAGCTTTCTACTAAGTTGCTTGACAAAGTTTATAAGAATCTATTGGCTGAAAGGGTCTCATCTTTTGGATCTGATGGAGTTCTGTTGATTGACGGATGGAAAAATTCATCAGCTAATACGAAAAATGTGGTGTGCACAATTCACACAGTAAACTCCAAGTGCATATTTCTTAAATCTTGGGATTTAACCGGACTAAAAGAAACTGGTAATCAACTGAAAGAAATTGTCAACGAGGGAAAGAAATTAGCAAAGGAAAAGTTTAATATCACTACGTATGCTGTGGTTTCGGATAATGCATCATCGATGATGTTGATGGGGAAAAAAGTGGACATTTGGCATACTACTTGTCAGAGCCACAGTGGCAATTTGTTAGCAAAAGCCTTAGTGCCAGAGACATATGCGAAAAAAGTAAACAGCCTTTTGCAAGCATTCAAGACACCAGGTGCAGAATTTGAATTAAAGCAACTAGGAGGCTCCAGAATTATTCTAGCATGTGATACAAGGTGGTGTAGCTATCGAGATGAATTTAAATGTCTACTGAAAAATTTACATCTGATGCAAGCACTAGTTGCTAATAAAAAGGTCCAATTAGACAAAACAAACGAGAGCTTGCTTAAAGATCCCTCATTTGTGATGCAATTACAAGATTTCATCTTGATTTTTGATCCAATATGTCAATTGATAAATATCTGTCAGCGATCTAATTGCAGTATAGCTGATGGATGTGAAGAATGGCTAAAAATAGAAATTCCGACAGTTAATGATGAAATGCAACAAAAGTTAGATAACCGACTGAAAAAAGTGTTAACACCAATTGTGTTGACTTCAAATTTTTTACATCCTCAGTACCGGGCAAAACGATTTTTACACGATAAACAAAAACTGAAAATGATCTTTGACTTTTTGAAACAAGAATTGGATTTACAACATATCACTGATGAACCAGGGTTGGATTCATATCAGAAGAATCTTGGTATTTTTGAAAAATTGCAGAATCGAAATATTACATCACCGGAAACATTTTGGATCACAGCTGAACCATTCTATCCTCGCCTATCATCGCTTGCTCAGAAATTACTAAAAATTCCGGCTGCTTCAGCGCAACTTGAACGACTCTTTTCTTTTTGGGCTTTTGTTCATTCAGATTTGCGTAATCGTATTACTATTGACCGGTCCATGAAATTGGTTGATATTTACTATACCTTAAAAATGAATGAACACTTTGATGATTTTTACGATGATTTGATTGAATCGGATTAACGTCCATATATCGCAACTGTAAAAATTGTTCTTAAGTTCTGTACAAAGATTATAAATCAGTTTCTCAAAATTGTTTTATTTAAAATAACTTGTACAATTATGTTTTCCAGTTTTATAAATAATATTTATTGACATTATATAATCATAACTAAATCAGTTAAATATAATAACTTGGTTATTATGCGTTTTCTTTGGTATTTCAATAACAAAAATAAAAAAACAACGCTATAAGTAAATTAAATATTTTAATAGCTTTAATAGATAAAACATATCATTATATTAGTTTTATAGCTCGATTACATCAATGTTTGTTTCCAGTTTTAAGAATAAAAAAAAAGTTTTAAGTCTCGCTTAAAGTAACATTGGTACAATCAGACCTAAATATCTAAACTCTAAATATAAAAACTCTAACCACAGCCTTGACAAGACTATAGCCGGTATTCGTCTTATATTTAAGACTGTCTTAAGTTTTTCAGATATTACGTAACCAATGAAATGATCCGTATAGCATCTGAAGATAAACTCAAGATAGTCTTAAATTTAAGATCTGACTGATTACCAGCCTATGACAAGTAATTAATGTTTTTATTTATATGTTTATATGATAAAATAAATCCGTTAACTTTTTATATCGTATTGGAGTTAAATCATTTACATTATTAGGATAGGACTTTAATTTTGGTACAGTAACAGGGAGTAACAGAATTTTTATTGCAAAGGAAGATAATTTTGGATGTAAGGGAGCAACTGCTTGCCAAAAAGTGTGTCCATCAGTGTAATCTTTCAATCGACGTGAATTAAAGATTTCGGTTGAATTTTTATATTTTCCAAAGTCGTCCATCCCCTCTTCATCCAATTCATTAATCAGGAACTCCATCACCTTTCTCATGCGATCTTGATTATTTGCAAATCGTTGACCTCGATAGATGAAGAAGATTTGCTACTAGTGCAATTGGAGTCAATATTGTGTCGATTCGTGATTGAAATAGATTATAGCATATATTTTCAGTCGATTCCAACATCAACCAATTCTCTGCAGTATCAGCAAGGGTGATTTTCGATTTTTCACATTTTTCTGCAATGCTGCATACAAGCTTAAGTAAATCCAAGGAACGGTTCAATTCTTCTTCAAACGATTCATCAATTAATATATTTACAACCTCTTTCTCGAGTTTATATTGCCTGTCGCCCATCATTTGTGTCATGGCTGGTAAATTTTTTAGGCAAGCAGAAAATAGGTCGCGATGATGATAAAATGAATTGCTTTCTAACACGACAGCTACTCCTCCTCGTATTATTAAGTTATTTTCTAATTCTCTACTTGAGAATTGGCCAAGCAGATAACGAACTTTTTTAGTAAACTCCACATTGACGAGTTCCTTTTCAATAGATGCAGCAAAGGATATATTGCATTGTAGGATCCACGGCATGTTGTATTCATCTACACCTACATTAAGCTCTTCGTTGGTAATGATAGCGTAAATTATTATTTTGAATTTTCTGCTCGCGAGAGTTATTGCTTCATTAATTATGAGTAATAAATTGTTACTTTCTTTTATATCCCATGTCTTTAGATAGATTACTTTTTCTTGATTTTGCACAAAACCAATTAAGTTCGACGTTTGTTTAATTTCTGTCCTTGTGATGACTAATACACCTTCGGAATGAAAGAAAGTTGACTGATATTTCTCAAGTTCTGCGTGAAGATCATGAAGAGTCTCATTTGACATCGCTTTTGTAGATGGTGGTGTGTAAGCAGGTCGTATAGCATTTATAAAATTCAAAAAAAGTTTTGACTCAATCATTTTGAAAGGAATATTACACCCGTAGAAAAATTTGACTAAAGTATCATCAATTCTGGCTTTCTGTTGATTCGAAACATAATCAATATATGAGTCCAATTTGCGTTTCTGTGATTGCATAGTTTTCAATCTTTTTGGAGGAATACTAGTTGATACTGCACTATTAAATTTTTGATGCGAAACAGTCATATCAAAATCAGAAAGAAGAATTGGAACCTCCGAGGCATTCTTAGCTCCTATGGCAATTACCTTGGATATTCTCTGATCGGATGACGAAGTGATTGCATCAACTACGATATTCTCTGATTGAATACTTTCCATTCTTTCCAATTCATTCATGACATTTCCATTGTTATCAATTAAAATGGATTTTTCTGTAGACTGTGAATTTTGAGGAGCACTTAACCAGTCTGTTTCATTTCTACATACATTTCTATAAATGTAGAAAATAAAAATTTCAAATATTTGTTATCTAGTTCATTTATTTTTGTTTCATTGTTTATCATTTATTTTACTTACCTGTGTGTTTGTAATCTAGTTTTTGCAGTATTTGCAAGAGTTTTTTTACATATTAAACAATATGCTACTATCTTATTACCTTCTTGACGCCGCTCATAATCACCTTTTTCCCAAAAATTATGAACGGGTCTACCGCCACTCATTTTTCAAATGACGATGAGGCACAATTAGGCATGAAGTTTCATTAGTTTCAACAATGGCCTGAAGAGGCGCATACAACGTTCGAGTATTTTACGTGTGTAAAAAACTAAGGACGTAAAATACCTAGTATTTTACATGTATAAAACCATGTAATTTACATTGGGTATTTTACTTGCCCAACCCTGGTGGCTAGCGATGGACAATACTTTCAGTGACATGTTTTTTACGACTTTTTTAAAATGAAGCATTAATTTTTACGAAAAAACAGCGAGAACTTATTCAAGGTACTAGTATATAATTATATAATAATATAAAAAAATGATACAATAAAAATCAAATGCATTTGCAAAGATGGCATAGAATTTAAAAAAAAAAAAGAAAAATCAAGAGGTGCGCTACTTACATTTTAATTAATTTATTTATAATATATATAAAATGTATATAAAACGTGTATAAAAAGTATATATATGTTATTGTATATATATGTTATTTGTTATTTGTTAAGTATTTTTTGTTGTTTACTTTTTTTATTCCAATCTATATAGTTTTTATTACATTCTCTAAGACGTTGATATTATTCACACAGGACGTTTTTAACCATATTTGTCTATATTTTTCATCCTTGGGAAATAAAAAAAATCTTATTGATTTATATTTTATTCGCTGGTCACTGCGACTTTTACATCCCTTCACACAGTACGTCAGCATTTAAAATTTACTTCCTTTATATCACGTTACTATACAGGGTGTCCCAGACTTAACGCACCATAGGTAAATGGGAGATTCCTGAGATCATTTTGAGACGAAAATCCTAATACCAAAATATCGAAGGTGCTATAGTTTTTAAATGGGAAGGGTTATAGTTGACTAATCAGCCGTGTGAATTTCGGACAGCTTGATTAGTCAACTATAAACCCTTCCCATTTAAAAACTATAGCACCCTCGATATTTTGATATTAGGATTTTCGTCTCGAAATGATCTCAGGAATCTCCCATTTACCTATGGTGCGTTAAGTCTGGGACACCCTTCATAATAGCTTAATTATTGTTAACTCGTATGCTTAAAATGCATCATAACCTTGACAACCGCGCGTCTATATATTGTTGTAAAATGGTGGAAATTAAGGTCTGCGCGTTGCTATGCGTAAACTCGTCTTACAAGGAGAGTACTCATAATTCGGATCACCGATTTTGCTCAAACTTTATAGGATTATAGTACTAGTATAGAAGTAATAAATGTTATTCGGAGACGATGCACTATTCAGTTGTTTACGAGAAATCGCTATTTGAATTTTACCGTACCGCTACAGTACCATGACACTAAAGCATTAAACAGATGTCAGCGTGGCGCAGCGGACTAACTGCAAGCATAGAACTGCAAGCAATCTAGACGTCTCGGATTCGGTTCCACATTCTCTCGTTTTTTTTACATGTTTTTTTTGTAATTTTTAATGATATTTTTTTATTACAACGAAAGATATATAACATATTTAGAATATAAGGTGATATTTATAATATATAAAAATATTTAATACGACTAGAAAATACACAGTGCACAAAAAATTTTCTACGCGTTGGAACGTTTTTAATTTTGTCTATAAAATATACAACACACACACACACACACACAATTAACAATTACACACACACACATACACACACAACACACACACACACACACACACACACACACACACACATTAAATATAAGAAATAAAATTAAAATTTTACCATTATTATTGATGTCTAATGAAATATCTTATATTGTATTATATTTCATTTTAATGCAGCACATTTTATGTTGTAATTATCGATGTATATGTTTTGGTAAAGAAACTTTATTTATTTGACACATTGTGAAGATTAGTTTGATAAATTGAAATATTTATTCCATATATGATTTTACAACGTAATCAATTTACAATATTTACGATATTTACACCCATGATAAGATATGCGTGGTTTGCATCAAAACTAACCAGGCGATCTTTTTAAATGTTAACGAAGTGTGTTTTCCAACATCATTGTTAGAAAAAATATGTATGTGTAAAAAAGTCGGATTTATAAAATGTTCTTGGTGTAAATTAGTTTTATGTTTCACTTGTTTTTTTGATAATTATCACCCAAAATTGTAAAACTGTAGAAAAAGATAAGGAGTGACCCGCATTTTCTTATAATTATATTATGTTGTAAAATCATATATGGAATAAATATTTCAACTTATCAAACTAATCTTCACAATGTGTCAAATAAATAAAGTTTCTTTACCAAAACATATACATCGATCATTACAACATAAAATATGCTGCATTAAAACGAAATATAATACAATATAAGATATTTCATTAGACATCAATAATAATGGTAAAATTTTAATTTTATTTCTTATATTTAATGTGTGTGTGTGTGTATAGTGTGTGTAAAAACGTTGTCAACGCGTGTGTGCGTGCGTGCGTGTGTGTGTGTGTGTGTGTGTGTGTGTGTGTGTGTGTGTGTGTGCGTATTGTGTGCATATTTTATGTTGTATATTTTTGTTGTATATTTTATAGACAAAATTAAAAACGTTCCAACGCGTAGAAAATTTTTTGTGCACTGTGTATTTTCTAGTCGTATTAAATATTTTTATATATTATAAATATCACCTTATATTCTAAATATGTTATATATCTTTCGTTGTAATAAAAAAATATCATTAAAAATTACAAAAAAAACATGAAAAAAAACGAGAGAATGTGGAATCGAACCCGAGATGTCTAGATTTCTATGCTTGCAGTTAGTCCGCTGCGCCACGCTGACATCTGTTTAATGCTTTAGTGTCATGGTACTATAGCGGTACTGTAAAATTCAAATAGCGATTTCTCGTAAACAACTAAATAGTGCATCGTCTCCAATAACATTTATTACTTCTATACTAGTACTATAATCCTATAAAGTTTGAGCAAAATCGGTGATCCGAATTATGAGTACTCTCCTTGTTAGTTACGAGCACACCATGTCTACTTGCATCATACTATATGCCATTGTAGACACTCAGGCGTAAGGAGACCTTAATTCTACAACCTAAAGGCCCGTCTACAATGGCAATAAGCAGTAGAGAGTAAGGAGTAAGAAGTAAGGAGTACGAAATGGGATTTGCCCATTTTCATTACTGCCGGTTTTTAATTTGTCAAATCTTACTTCTTACTCCTTACTTTGTACCACTCACTGCCATTGTAGACGAGCCTTAAAAGGCTTTTAAGGCCCGTCTACAATGGCAGTGAGTGGTACAAAGTAAGGAGTAAGAAGTAAGATTTGACAAATTAAAAACCGGCATTAATGAAAATGGGCAAATCCCATTTCGTACTCCTTACTTCTTATTCCTTACTCTCTACTGCTTACTGCCATTGTAGACGGGCCTTAACACCTATACCTTTACTCCTACTGCCATTGTAGACGAAGTATAATAGGTTATTAGTACTGATAATGAATATCACAGCCTAACTCATTAATCCAGTAAGTATGACAAATAGCGAGAAACAATGCAAGAGAAACAGAGAGAACATGTAACTGCCTTCATCTACCGTCCAAAGCTGGTGGAAACTCCAAGGACACATATAAGTGTTTTTTTCTTGTGCACCTTATACTGGAAATCGATGAACTGTAAGGCGTGAAAAATGATACGTTTCACAACCCACTTTACTTTTGCGTTTCATTATTGTTTGCTCTATATCATGTGTTGTGACATGTGACTTATTTGTACAACTCTTAAAATACTCCAAATACTAAGATTAACAAGGAAAACAGTGGAAGGAATGTTTTTGATAGTTCCTTTCGACACACGCATTTGCCTACATAGGCTGCGTTCCGATATTCACTGCCAGTACTGAAAATCTATAGTGTATGTGACGCAAACTATAGATTTTCAGTACTGGCAGTGAATATCGGAACGCAGCCATACTAGACATACTTTGTATCACATTTGTTATAAATTTAAATTTATTTATAATAATTTATTAACTGTTGAGGAAAAAGATTCAGAGTATTTTAAAAGTGTACTAAAGCATGTTGCTGCATCCAAATATTTGTTTAGTTTAAAATGACTTTTCGGTGTGTAAAACGGTAGCTAATAATGAGATTTTAAAACATAAAATTTAAGTCTTAAGCCATTGTAGACATACTTAATCTCATTGTAGAAATCGCTTAATTTCTCGCTTTTAACCTTGATTTCAACATGGCTACGGCAAAGAGTCAGGAGCCTTAAGCATATCTTTAAAAATAGGACCACCCTATACATGCAGGATATCCACCTATGGATGATCCTTTTTTCTCGAGAACTATAGGAGACAGAGACTTAACCCTTTGCACTCCTATGTCGAGTGTGACTCGACATCAGTTTTTATTTCAGAAGCTCCTTTTTCGAGTCTCACTCGACATTTTTTCAAGTCCAAACCAATAGATGAAATATGATGAAATATGATTCGGAGTGCAAAGGGTTAATAAATATAATATCAAATTAAGTAGTGAATTAAACAGTATTGTGAGTCGCGTATGTAAAAATTATCTATGTAGAGAATGGAAAGGATATATATAACTTTTTCATGGTAACGTGAATATTTCAATATAATAAAGTTGTAGTGTTCTCTTTAACGCATACAACAATGTATGATATAAAATTATTTTACAAATTATACAAGTATCGACTTAAAGTTTCAAAGATGATTACCTTTTCGGCTCTGTAGTGTAGTCAATTTCTCGCATTAGCAATCATGTATCGTGTATTACAGTATTCAATACGAGAATTTTATTTCCTTTAGTTCGCGAGATAAAAAGGGGTAGTCATTTATAGCTGGACATCTTGCATATACAAGGTGTCCTAGATCTACTACACCACCTGCTAATAGCAGATTCCTGAGGTTATTTAAAAACAAAAATTCTGTTCAAAATTCACGCTCAGGTCTGCAATGGTGTAGTAAAGCTCTCAAATATTAATGTTACATAACATATAATATTAACATAATTTTATGTATATGTATTTTTAAACCTATCTCTCTTTATAACTTTTATTATTTAATTAACTTATTGTATATATTAATAATATTAATAGGGACACAAATATTACTTTATTAAATATTGATTTTAAAATTATGCACCAAGCTATCAAATCTGTCATAAATATCATATAAATAAATAATGTTCTTTACAGTTTATGGTAAAATATCTTATACATAGATATTTTAATCAATATTAACCTCTTATCCCTGATAAGTTATTTTTTATAATAATTTGATAAGCTAATAAAGAATGAACATATATAGAGCAGGGAAATAAACATTTTGTCCATATAATTAATAAATTTGTTCTTACTCTAAAAAATTGGGTGATTTTTTCGAAAATTAATTTTAACATCATTTGTTCCTTTCCCAAACCATACAACTTTTGTACAAAGTATTTTTCGCTGTAGTCAAAAATAAAATAATTTTTGGGGATAAAGTATAATAAAACATCCTAAATATGTTATAGCACTGTTTCCTGCGTTCTCACTTAAGGTGATTCGGCCATCAAAGCATTAAAGAAAAAAATCTGAATTAAAGATATATTATAAAGAAAACCTGAATATGTTTAAATTTTTAATTTCGAAAAGATCTGACGTCTAGTTTTTAAGATATTAAATCTCAAAGTTGGCATTTTTAAGATATTATGGAAAACCAGAAACATACATTTTTGAGAATTTCACTCACTATCTGTAAAGAAATAAGTTTAAAAAACTAAAAATAATATTATTTGATTCTTTTAGCACTTGTTAAATATAAAACGAAACGACGTTGATATGTAATAAATTCAAAAATTCAATCAAAACTTAATGTGAATTGTCACATTTCTTGTCGGCTTTTCGAGCAGCTGTACGCGACTAACGCGACATGAATGTTAGCTGAAGTTAAATCTTGAACTGTCTACATTTATCAGTAGTTAAATTGATACATAATCGATACATATCGAATAAAAAGTTACATTATAAAATCAATAATTATTCAAGTGCTAGAATATATACATAAAAATGGTTTTTATTATAAAAAAATTTAGGCCTTATATTCATACAGTACTAGTCCAATCATCTTAACAAAATGTTTGATAAATAATACGGAGCAATTTTATGCTTTCATATAATCTATGTTAAAGCCTACCAATTCTTTTATTTTTTTTTATTAAGTTTTTCTATCTTTTTCACTTTTAGATAAATTATCATAAACAATGCCTACTATT
Source organism: Crematogaster levior (assembly GCA_901521435.1). NCBI lineage: Eukaryota > Metazoa > Arthropoda > Insecta > Hymenoptera > Formicidae > Crematogaster > Crematogaster levior. Next base: position 502,661 of record CABEGB010000546.1, on the reverse strand, counting down.
CCCATGTTAATAATTTACTGAAGAAATAGAAGGCTTGCAGAATGTTGCTACATGCTCTAGAAAATATGGATAAAATATAGTATAAGTTTCCCAGAACACAGAAGGCAAAAATTGATCTGACAAAAATGTTTTTTCACTATTAATATCGTATTTGTAAAATAGAGTATGTAATGCTTGTAATGGAAATGACATTTATTTCCTACTTTTGAAAATAAAGTAGCACTAACTAGCATATGCAAAATAAGTCGAGTATTAGATTTGTCAAAAGTTCAGTGACACATATTTTGAAAGAAAATAGATTATACACATATCACTTCACAAAAATGCAAAATTTATTGTCAGGAGATTATCAAGATTAGTATTTTTTTTTGTTACTAAAACAATCATAGTTATTAAAAGGAGAGAAAATCAACCCGATTTCATAGGAAATATTTTATTCATGGATGATTCTTGTTTTTTAAATCTGTGAAGGTTTATATTTAACACACATTATACATCTTTAAGTAAACAAAAAAAAATTCAAATTGATTAAAAATGAAAAATTACCAATATTGTTTCAATATAAACTTATGGGTATGGATAGTACAATAGTATTATACTACATTTAGATTTTTATAATTTATTGAAATTATTAAAACTATGTTATAAATTCTTAACATAGCATGTATTTAGCATGTATTTAGTTACAGAATAATCTTAATAATTTATGTATTAATTTAGATTGAACCTTTTGAAATATTTATAAAATTAACAGGAGAATATTATACAAATTTTTAAATAAATGATCTTGTGAATTTAATGGACGATGTACCATTACATCAAGGGCTAAATTTAATTTACCAATTTTTCAATTTTTTATGACGAAGTACCAGCATATAATTCTAAATATCGAATGTTGAATGCTAATATCCCATAAAGATGGATAGAATACAAAAGTCTAATAAGTTGTCATTTGTCAATAAATTACCAGCAAGACACACATTGTCATTTAACACCTCTTTTCTCTTTCCATATAAAAGAATACATTTATAACATATTAATAATCATACAGAACTTGAAAAGCGAATTATTGACGTTAATGGCAGTATAACACCAGAAATTCTAAGAAATACAACATGTTTATTGAGTTTACTGAGACATGCAGTTGTATATAGAATGTAATAGAAGAAATTTTGAGTATGTATTGTAATAGAAATAAAATGTAAATTTTCAATAATATAAAATAAATCGAAATTTTTATGCTTTTGAAAAAAATGATGTATTTTATTTTATTAATATTAATATTTGTTGCATTAATCTACTAATACCTACAAAATGCTAACTTTGATACAGAATATTGTAGTAAATGTAATAATAAATTCTAAAGATGCATGTAATTTAAATATTATTGTGTTTCGTAAGAAATCCTATATCAAGAATATATTTATTATTTAAGTTGGTTTTTTATTTAAATTATACAAACATAGAAAAAATCTACTGTATCCAAATGTCCATTCTTTATTAGCTTATCATACCTATCACTATAAAAATTAATAAAAAAATATCATTATAAAAAATTTATTGATTATATTGATTAAAACATATATCATAAAACATATAATAAAAAAAGATTTACTTATAACAAATTTATGACATTATTTACTTATGACCTACTTTATATAACAGATTTAACAGCTCATTGGGTAATGTGTTTTAAGATCAATATTCCATAAAATAATATTTGCATGGCTATTAATATTAATACATACAAGTTAATTGAATTAATTAAATAAAGAAAAATTATAAAAAAATAAATTCAAAAATACATACAAAATTATATTAAAATTATATAAAAATTATATAAAATTTAAGCATTATTGAAAGGTGCCTCCACTATGTAATAGACCTGAGCATGTAAATTTTGAACAATCCAATTGGTCATATTTAAATGTTTCAAAAAACTATTGCAGTTTCGATATTTTGGTAAGATTTTTGTTTTCTAAATAACTTCAGAAATTTACTATTAGGCAGTGATAGATCTAACAATAAGATACCTTGTACACACACACACACACACACACACACACACACGCACGCACACGCACACGCACACACACACACACACACACACATTACTTTAGAAATATATAATTACTTTTTGATGAGGTGCTATATCGCTGCGTTCCATGATATCATCAGGAGGTTTGCTTTCATATATTTTATAAATTTCAATAATTTTTCCTGCATCCTCTGCATTCCATGCTAGCATTATTGTCATGTCTGCCAAAATGGAAATCCTTGTTAGATGTTTCAAAGCATGATGAGGGTCAGCAACGTCAATCTATATAATTAAATAAGAATAATATATACATAAATTATAATATAAATATAAAAAGACCACAAAGCTATTAACTTACGCAAAGTTAGAGAAATTATTATATGATATGAATAATATAATTGTCTAATCATATTTAATATTATATATAAAGAATTATACTATCAATGACTAAAAATACTAGAATTATACTAACAGTGCATTATATATTTATGCATTATAAAATTACGTATATAATACAATACAATAAATATACAAATTACAATTACATACTTGTATTAAGAGCACCCGCAAGTTATAAGCATTGCCCAACAATTTAAGTCTTTCGTGAATATAATCAGGATTCAGTTGGTGATAACGGATTGATAAGAAAAGAGCACATGTAGTTTTTCCCATTATGTAATCTGGCACAATATCGGAATACTCCCATAATACATTAGTTATAAATTTCAGTAATGGATTACCTTTCTGTAGACATTAATCCATTATAAATTTTTCAAATATTTATCAGTATTCATAGTCCGTTATTATGTTTAAGATCACCTTGAGTATAGTCTTAAGATAATGTAAATAAATTAGAATTGTATTAACATCTTAAAACATTATTTAAGACAATCTTGAAATAAGAATACCAGCCTTTAAGTTTTGTTAATTGCTCTAAAGTTTATTAATAAATTTACTGTGAACAAGATATTCTTAATTTTAGTTAACACAATTTAGAAAATATTTATTTTTAACCCTTAAAAGTGCAACTTGTAGCATTCTGTGATATTTTCTAAATAAATAATAACTGCTTAAAAAATTCTTAAAGAAATATTTTAAATTCTTTATTTAATTTGAACTCTAATGAGAACATTAAAATCCTTTTTTCTTTAATTTGTTTCATTGATGTCCTTATTTCCTTTATAAATGTGCAAAGCTATGCATTTTCAGTTGAAAATTAAGACAGAATACATAAAACAAAAAGTTGCTTTGCATATATACAAAGTCGCAAGCTTAAAGATTAAATTTATACTTTAACATTTTGTAAAATATAAAAAGTATTACCTGCTTTGGACTAACAAGGATAGTGTTGGATAGTGTTCTATTTGAAACTGTTGCTACAGAAGTTTCAGGTTTAGAAATTGAAAGATCCTTGAAAAACTCAGATTTCTTCAAGTTAGTAAAAGTAGCTAAAGAAAAAACTGAGTTCTAAGATAAAGTGTACAATTGTACAAATATAAATAATATTCCAGATAACAAAAATCATTAAAAATAAATTTTGCAAAATATCTACTATAAATTTTACTAGTAGAATATTAGCAGAAATCTAACAAATCTAACAAAATGTAATGGCTAATTGACAAAAGAATAAAATTTATTATAATACCATTTATAAAATAAAGTAACATATAAGATATAAAAAATTATAAATTCTACTAGTTTCTTTACAGATAATCTGCTATCAGAATATATTAGCATCAGATTTTATTGGCATAAGCTTAATGCAAATGCAAATGATATAATTAATTGAGTAATCTATCTCAAAATATTGTATTCAAATCTATTGATGAACTACTAACATAATACTAATATATTTTACTTAATAAGATTATAACTTACTCTGAAAAGATATATTTTTAGCTTCTTTTGACAAGGATACATTATCCAAATCTTCTATACTTTCTCTTGTGTTATTCATAAATCTTGTCTTTCTTTATTTATAGGATCCTATAATATGTGGTAAATGATTAGTCTATCTCAAACTTTAATAAAAAAGTCAACTGATTGCCTTTTCAATTAAAAATAAAATTTGATAAGAAAGGAGTATCATGTGTTAAAATATAAAAAAAATTAGAGATATTTTCTTATATAAAAAAGTTTACAATTCATTTTATTACATTAAGTAATAAAAATAATTCAATTGATCTAGGTTATATGTCAGAATTACCTAAATTTACTAAATACACAGTTCTCGGTATATTTTTTGTAGTGTATCTTTTCATATTAGACTTGAATAACCATGTTCTAATTAACTATTATTAATTAGTTATATGTTATTTCTATTACAGTGTGTGTGTGCTTTTACTATTAGTTCTGTATTATACGGACAGATTATGTAAAAAAAGGCCACTTTAACCAAACTCTGATTAAAAGTCCATAGAGTGACGAGCAAATTTTGAATCGATATTGAGGACCTCGCGCGGTGAAAATGTAAAACTCCGATTTCTGAATCACCAATCTGAAGGTTTGTTCGCGTCGCTTGCCCCAACATGCTCCAATACGCTCCAAACTATAGTATTACGTTACGTATACTATAGATTGGAGCGTATTGAAGTGAGTAGGAGCATATTGGGGTATTGCGACGCGAACAAACCCTGAGGCCCGTATCAGGGAATAGTGAGGACAACCAATGAGCATCGTTCCGAAAAATTCAGAGTACTGTCGCATGTAAAACGGAATCGGAACCAATGGCTGCGTTCAGCAGCAGAGCAGATCAGTGAGCGATCAGTGATTATTGGTCCTTTCTATTAGATCCCGAAATCTAGACCAATCATGTTGACGCATTAAAAAGAATTACTCAACAGTTGTACAACAGTTGCGTCTGCTGAACGCGACCATTATATCGTTCCGAAAAACTTGTATTGTGGTTTCTAGAGGTAGTAGAGGTTAAGATTAAGAATAAAAATTCTTTTATATATTTTGAAAAAGAATGATGTCATCTAGAGTAAGTATTATAATTTATATAATATATATGCTGAGTTTATACATATTGTTAGATTATAATATGTTAATAAATGATAGTTTAGCATACATTTTTATTTCAACATTACAAATATACAATCTTAGTAAACACAAAGTAACAGTTAACATAAAACATTAATGTTATAATTTTCTCAACAATATAATTGCGATATAACCTTGTATGTATGTATGTACGTAACAATTATTGATAAGTGAAAAAGTATGACATAATTGTTACATTATTGTTACTTACTGTTTACTAAGGTATGCTTATAATAGTTTCAATTTGGATAAAATTTACTTTATTTACTTTATTTAGTTATATAGTATCATTTGTTTATTATTAGACAGGAAAATGTGGCTACTGTGGATGGGTGTTAAGAATAGATAATTATATACTTCAACATTCTTGTTTTGCTGCTTTTAAAAGTGAATGTCAGGTTTTAAGCATCGATGAAACAGGAAATATTGTTATCACAAGTATGAAAAATTTTATGTGATATTTGTACAATGTTTATATATAATTTATTATATGAATTTTTTGTTACGATTAATAATGAATTTCCATTCTTATTGTTTAGATATTGAGAAAAAGTCCATGGAGACAGATGAAAGCCAAGTAATGGAGGATGAAAATAATGATGCTTTACAAACATCAGGAATAGATGAAGAATTGAGACTGTATTAAGTCCTACTCGAAAAGCAAACGAAAGTGATGACATGCTGTCTCCTGATGCTAGATACCGCAGGCATATTTCCAGACGTGTACGAGCGGATATTGGAGCTCTTACTACGTGTTGCTTCTCATGTTGCTGCTTGCTTTTTCTCTCGATAAGACATAATAATTTATTAAATGTTAATACGTCCATACGAAGATATTTAATATATTTTTCTGTATCAATATGTTGCATTTCTCTAATTAAATTATTACTTACATCTTGCAAGTGCCTTCGTTCTTCATAAAATATTGGACGTACCCAAAATCGTCGCTTATTATTCTGTTCCCTTCTTTTTATTATTTTATAAATACTGAAAATTTTCATTAGTTGTCTTCTTCGAAACTCTCTTTGCCAAGATGACTGTGGAATACTTCGCCATTCTATTATCATTTTTATAAGAAATGATTGAATTATTTTCGCTCTCATTTTTTCCCTGCAATTACTAAATAAAAAATACTTATAAACAAAAATGTAATGTATATATATGTATATATATGTATATATATGTATATATATATATATATATATAAATATTCAACTGGATGTTTTATAATGGGACACCCTGTATATATATATATATATGGAAACCCAAATTAATTTGGCTTTTCGTTCCGATTTTAAGTTACCCTGGGTTCCCATGGAGCATATTTGTCGGAAAATCGGATGACATTCTAACCTTACTTTTGCTTTAATTTGATATATTTTCCATCATTTCATACAATTAATATAAAATTTTTCTAGATTCTTCATTATTAGGTCTTCTCTTATAATGATCATCATTTTTGCTTACCTTAAGCGAGTAAAATAATTTCCGATATTATTAATTTCTGAATATTTTGACACATGGGAACCCAGGGTAAATTAAAATCAGAACGGAATTCCGTGATTCCGTTTTCCATGCGATAGCACCCAGAATTTTTCGGAACGATGCTCATTGGTTGTCCCCACTATTCCGTCATTCCGATTCTGTTTTCCGACTGCCATGGGACGGCACCCTCAGGGGTACGTTCCAAAACCTTACCCGGGTGACTATAACACTAGAAGTTGCTATAGTATATGTCACGTATGCTATAGTACTTCTAGTATTATAGTGCACCCGAGCAGGGTTGGGTAAGTCGATTACTTGACGTACTCGACATGTCGATTACCATGTCGATTACCATGTAGACTACATGATTTTCGACCATGTTTTCGACGTTCTTCAAAACTTTGTTAATACGAGTTTGAATTATGTTTGTATAGGTTTGATTTTCTGTTGGGATTTCTAATTTTAACCATTCTTCGACTGCATCAGCAATATTGCAATCTGATTTTTGACATTTGTTTATCAGATTACATACTGGATCAAAAATGATAAGGAAATCTTGTAATAGCTCGAATTCATTGTCATTAAGCAGTTTCGCAACTTCCTGCTTAATTTTGTGTTGTCCTTCTGCTAAAATTTGACGCATATAATGTAAATTTTTTAAACAACACCGAAATGCGTCGCGATAACTACACTATCGCATCTCACATGCTAAAATCATTTTTGTTCCACCTTCCGTAGTCACGTCTCTTTCTAGTCTCGGATTTTTAAATTCTTTTAGGACATGATTAACATCTTCTGCAAATTTAGCCTGCACTAGTGATTTAGCTAACAAGTTTCTACTGTGGCTATTGCATGTAATATGCCAAAAATCAATTGAACAACCCATGCTCATCATAGTCGAAGCATTATCAGAGATAACAGCATATATATTTACATTATATTTTTCCTTTGCCAACTGAGCAGCTTTGTTCACAATGATTTGCAATGTAGCTGAATCGTCTTTTTCTCTCGTCAAATTCCATGAATAAAGAAACATATACTTTTTGCATGAAAGAACTATACACACTACATTTTTGGAGTTTGCAGCAGAATTTTTCCATCCATCAATTAAAAGCACGTCATCAGATTCCTCAAGTTCGGATCGTTCCAGCAATAATTTATCATATGCCTTATCTAGTAAAGTTTTCGAAAGAGTTTTCCTAGTGGGTGGTTTGTATGCAGGATTCAAAATTCGTACAAAATTGATAAAATATTCGGATTCTATTACAGTAAATGGAATGTTGCAGCCGAAGACGAATTTTGATAAGGCTTCATCGATCTCATCACGTTCGTGCTTGCCATAATGATGATGATTTGATGATCAGTTGATTTATTGGATATAAATGATAAATTAAAATAAAAAATGTATATTGGCGAGTAAAAATGTTACAGGTAAAAATTAGCTTTAGAATTTTAAACTGTGTTGTTGTAATGAAAAATGTACCTTAGGAAACTGAAATACGTAGTAAACTTTATTATGCTAATGCCGGTAATATTTAAACACGCATATATATGCAATTTATATGTAAACATGAAGTTAGAAGCTTACAATAAACTTTAATAAGGTTAGGATTTCTTTTGAAATGTAGACTGTTCCGAAATTGACTGTCAGTGCTGAAAATCTATAGTTCACGTTAAATATATTATAGATTTTTAGTACTACTGGCAGTGAATTTCGGAACGCAGCTACAATAACCGCCATTGTCGATATTGCGACATTTTCGATGTAATCTACACATAGAACTTATATATATACATATATGTAATACTCCTATATTGCTAGTATCCTATCTGAGCAATGAGTGGAAGAGGTGGAAATACTACGGTGCAGACGTATATTCGTTTCTCTTTCTTCTGGAGTTCTGCAGCGCTATGCGCATGCGGTAAAGCGTCGCTGGGGCGGTTGTTAATCCCCTCCTCTTCTAATGCGTTAATGGATTTGCGTAAACAATGCATTTCACCAATCGGGCATTTAATATTCTTGACATTAGAACTAACGTGTAATATGTCTACGCTATCAAAAAGACAATTTCCGTTATCAAATTCTCTAAGTTGATGTCTAACCAACAATCGTTTATACGCGCTTTTGATTTGTACGGCATTCCATTGGTCGTCTAAGAAAAGCCAACGCATGCGCACAAAGCTGTAATACTCGAGAAGAAAGAGAGGCTCATATATGTCTGCGCCGTAGTGTTTGCACCGTCCTCGAAGCTCTACTAGCAATATAGGAGTATTACATATATGTATATATATGGAACAGGAATACGAGCGCAAAAGTGAAGGCAACATCTAAAAGACGGAGATATATTTCTGTCCTTTGCGCGTACTACCTGATGTTGTGCGCATGATCGCGCTTCGCCAATGAGCGTTTAGATTCTTCGTTCTTTTCTTTGCCACCTAACCTAACGCCAAGGCGGATTATTATATCGTAATATATGGTGTATTGTTATATTGTTCTCATAATTCTTAATACTAGTATAATATTATTAATACTGATATATTTGCAATGGGTCGTTATTGCATTTTATGTGATCACCGGTGAGTAACTACATTATGTAAAAAATTATCAATTATTAAAAATCAGTGAATATGTCCAACAAAATTTAAAACAACTAATATGTGTTGTTATACAGATTTCCTACGGATGTGAAAACAAGAACAAAGTGGATTGAGTTTTGTCGATTAAACAAAACTGAGGTGAAGGCTTCTTTTTATTTATGTTCAAACCATTTCTCTGCTGATGATTACCTTTCCACATCGAGAAATAAACTGTTGAAAACTGGAAGCATACCGACAGTTTTCACTATTAAAAGAAAGAAAAGGTATGTCTTAACAACGTATCATTTTAAACGGTTTTGTTTTAACTTTTCTATAAATATTAGTACATATTTTGATTAATAAAAATATTGAGGTTAAGTTGTAGTTTGAATTTATGTACGTATAATGTATGTTTCAGATGTTTCAATAGCAATCACAGAAGCATCACAGATATTCCAGGCAGATTCAGCAAAATCTACAATGCAATCTACGATTGCAATAGCAAAAAAGCAGACATCTGATGCAACAAGTAATATAACTGTGATGACTAATGCCAGCGAAAAAGTTGTACACTCGCCGTCATTGATTTGTTCCGTGACCCCTTTCCGCGGGGCAAGGGGAATATGGAGAAGATAGAGAATATCCGTGGCACCACCCAGCGGCGGCTCTGTTTTACGGCCCCTGATTTGTCATATCCATATTCCCCTTGCCCCGCGGAAAGGGGTCACGGAACAAATCAATGACGGCGAGTGTACATGAAAATATCATGGAAGAGTCCAACATTGGCCTAGTTTCCACCGAAGCACCTAATCTGGCGTAGAACCGAATTTGAGTCGATGGAAACACGATAGATTAACTCATTTCACTCCCGTTTCTTCTTCACTCCTATTTCACTTCCAGTGGAAACAGCATAATAATTTGTTCTGCACCGAAGTAGAATCGGATTGAAGACTTCGGTGGAAACTAGGCCATTGATATCAATGAAGTTATCAAGGATATCCCGGGAAATAATGTTGACAGGTAAAAGTGTTGGCAGGTAAAAAAGTGTATATATGCAATAAAATTGTATTGATTATTTAATGGAATAGTTATTAATATTATTGTTTATCAGATACTGTTTCAGAGTCTGTGACTAGAATATGTCCGTCTACTCCTCCACATCAGCCACGGTACATTGGCGATATACAGACGCCTCACTTAGCTACACCCCGAAGAGCTAAACGAGCGCTTAATGTAGCAAAAGAGACAGTAAAGAAGCAAAGGAGACAAATTTTAAGCTTACAACAAAAAACAACTAGATTAAAAAAAAGAATTAATAATATCAAAGAATTAGTGGAAGATCTAAAGAAGAAAAATTTAATATCAGAAAATGTCGTGGATCAATTGAAGGTATATTTCTATCTTTCTGATAATCTTGATTTCACAGATTCAATTTTTAATTAATTTTTAATTTCCTATAAAAAACTATAATTCTTTGCGTGTAATAACAGATAACAATTGGGTTTTCTAATTTTAAAATCGTTGCTTATAGTTACACATTAGCAATAATAATAGTAGAATTATGTAGAAATTGTTAACATTAAACATTAAGTACTAATTGTAAAAATTTATTGAATAACAGTATTGGTTGTAGTTTAAATTAAGTCTGCGACACACAGTACGATTTTTTTGCTGGATTTCTTGCGATTTAGTAAATTACTAAAAATGCTGAATATGGTACATTTCTAGTAGTTTAGTAAATCAGCAAGCAAAATCGTGCCGCAGGCTTTAGTTTTCATTCAACGTAGTTTTAAATAAAGATTTATACAAATATATGCAATAAAAAAATAACAAAAGTATTTATTTCTTTGAAATTTACTAATTTCAGAGTCAACTACCTAACCCAATGCAAGAAATTTTAAACCGTGCAAAAAGTGGTCAGAATAAGTATTCACCTCAATTAAGAGCGTTTGCAGTTACCCTAAATTTTTATTTGCCGAAGGCTTACAATTATGTGGATTTACCGCTGAATCATTAAAAACTTTAAAGTGCCAAGTCAAAATTAGTAAAATTCCAGTACTATGTAACTTAGTCATAGATGAAATGGCTATTCGTCAAGATATTACTTATGATGGGCAGAGGAGCTACGGAATTGTCGATCTTGGTGTGAACAATGATGATATTGTCGATATAGATCAGTCTAAAAAAGCAACCAATGCTCTTGTCTTTATGCTAGTCGCAATTAATAATCACTGGAAGCTTCCCATTGGTTATTTTTTGATAAACTCATTAACAGGTGAGGAGAGAGCAAATTTGTTAAAGAAATGCCTACATTTAATTAACGAAACAGGAGCAGGCGTACATTCAATAACGTTTGATGGTGCTAGAGTAAACATTAACATGTGCAAATGTTTAGGCGCAAATTTTGAATTCGGGGACAGTTTTCAACCGTATTTCACTCATCCAGTAACGAGAAAGAAAGTATATTGTTTTTTCGATCCGTGCCACATGGTGAAGTTAGTGAGAAATTCTTTGCACAAAGAACAAATATTGAAAATCGAAGGAAAAAATGTATATTGGGCAGATATTGTTGAGTTGCAAAAACTAAAGCAAATAGAAGGATTACGGGCGGGCACAAAATTAACGAAAAAACATATTTTATTTGAAAACAATCGAATGAATGTTAAACTAGCAACTCAAACGTTAAGTGAAAGCGTTTCTTGTGCTTTAAAATATATTGCTGTAGCTAATTATAATCAATTATTTTATTCTCCCGAAGCGACTGCTGAATTTTGCTCTGTTTTCAATAATGCTTTTGACATTTTAAACGTTCGCAGCCAGTTTTCAAAAGGATCTTGTTATAAACTCCCGTTAAATGATAATAATTTTGAAAAATTACAAGCTCAATGCGAAAAAGTTATCAATTACATCAAAAGACTCGAAAATTTGCAAAATCAATTAATGATTTATGGTATTAGGAAAACAGGGTTCCAGGGATTTATTATATGCTTAAGAAACATTTTCGAACTGTGGAAAGATTTAAAGGAGGTCGGATTAAAATACCTTTTAACATTTAAACTTAGCCAAGACCACTTAGAAACGTTTTTTAGTGCTCTCCGAAGTCGAGGAGGTTTTAACAACAACCCAAATGCTCAACAATTTGAAGCCGCATATAAAAAATTATTAGTCAGGCATGAAATAAGTGCATCAGAAAAGGGTAACTGTTTGATTAATGATATAAGTATTTTGTTTGCATCCTCAACCACACAAAAATCCTGCGAACTGTATGCCGATATGGTTGACGGAGATACAGAAATTGAAGTTGATATAATGGATCACGATTATCTCGAAACACTGTGGTCAGTTTCGCCATATGTCGAAGACGTTGTTATATATATTAGTGGATTTATCGTGCGCAAAATTACTAAAAATAAAAACATGTGTGAAACGTGTGCACGTTTTTTAGTATCTAATAATAATTTACATGGAATTATAGAAAAAAAAAATAGAGGGAATTTAACTATCCCAAGTAACGATGTTATTATCATCACAAGTACGTGCGAAAAAATTATTAGGGAAAATAAAAATAATATTTTTCAAAAAAAAATGCGAAAGATTTCTTAGCTTCAAAAGTGATGAATAATATTCTTTCTCGTTGCTTTGTTCAAGATGAAATGGTTGAACACATTCGAAACCAAGAAATCTTTCATAACCATAAAATACAATTAATTAAATGTATTATACACATATATATTAAGATTCGATTATATCACGAGGCAAAAATGTCTAGTTATAATGAAGAAAAAAAGTATGTACGTCACAAATACACAAAACTAATACATTTTTATCACGAATAAAAGACAGAAAAAACTTATTTTACGTTTATTTTATTTTTTGCGTCATATATTTACAACTTATAAATTAGAGCGGACAACAAAATTATTATATAAAATAAAAAAAAATAAGAAAAAAAAGATGTAAACGGGTTTTGAACTTGCGACATGCACTTTATGAATCTTGTACTCTACCCAGATAGCACAGAGAATTCGAAAAGAATTCTTTTTTGGTCCCCGATTTACAAAATGAATTCTTTTTCCATCCCATTTCTGTTCTAAAAGTATTTTCAGCATTCCAAAAGACTTCACTTTTATGTCACCATTTGTGAGTTCTTTTTTAAGCCTCGTCTACAATAGTCGCACAGGCTGTGTCGCAGGTCGCATAGGCTGTGTCGCATGTCGCAGGCTGTGTCGTAAGGCTGTCGCAGTCGCAAGAGTCCTTGTCGCACGGAGTTGAGTCAACTTCAACTTTCTGCGACTGCGACAAGCGTGTTGCATGAGATCAGCCAATCACAGCACAGAACGTTGCCACGCGAAGTGTTTTGACGATTTGCGTGTGTTGCTAGCTATCCGTGGTATATTTTCTGGTCGCACCCACCATCTTCTGTTGTGCGATTCAGTAAGTAAACGGTAATATAAACATATTAAATTTAAAAATTGGGAGCAAAGTTGAAGAAAAATTAGTAATTGCTGCCGATCATTCATTGCGGCTGCAGTCGACTTAATGCACGCGAACAATCCTTGCGACATATTGTAGATTGTAGTCTAGCGACACATGCGACAACTTTCTTGCGACACTACTACTTACGACCTGCGACACAGCCTGTGCGACTATTGTAGACGAGGCTTTAGATTCAAAAAGGATTTCTTTTCGAGTCCATAAGAATTCGCAATGAAAAGGAATTCTTTTTTAGTTCATTTCGAACAGATTACGCGAATTCGAAAAGAACTCAAGAAAGTAAATTCTTTTTGAAATCAAAAGGATCAGTTGTACTATCTAGGTATACTGGCGGCTAATTAACGGACATGCGCATCGTGTCGAATAGGACGCGCAAAGGACAGAAATATATCTCTGTCCTTTAGATGTTGCTCTCACACGCCACTCATTGCGGAGATAGACAGTTCCTGTTCCATATATACAGGGTGTCCCATTTTAAATAACGGATAGGAATATCTCGGATGGTAAGCATTTTGGAGGAAATTTGTTGATACAAAAGTTGTATGGTTTCAAGGGGGACATAAGATGGTGTCATTAATGTGACCTTGAATAGTTGCTTGAAGGTCACGTGAAGGTCACCTTAAATTTTTTAAATGGAACTGCCTACTTTTTATTATATATTCTTGTAGCTTATCTCGAGACCTTTCCAAAACACTATAAATAAATGTTTTTTCGTTAAGTATTTTTCGAGTTATAAGGGTTGAAATAATTTCTTAATTTTACATGAACTATAAAATATCTCGTAAAATATTCACTTTTCGATGACCTTACCTCAATACTTTTATGCACAGAATAATGAGAAGAATCAATTAGTGTAAAGAAAACACATAGTTGTTTTTAACAAAATGTATGTAATTGTTAGTTACAAATTGCATATTTTTTGTTAAAAGCAACTATGTGTTTTCTTTACACTAATTGATTCCTCTCATTATTCTGTGCATAAAAGTATTGAGGTAAGGTTATCGAAAAGTGAATATTTTACGAGATATTTTATAGTTCATGTAAAATTAAGAAATTATTTCAACCTTCATAACTCGAAAAATACTTAACGAAAAAACATTTATTTATAGTGTTTTGGAAAGGTCTCGAGATAAGCTACAAGAATATATAATAAAAAGTAGGCAGTTCCATTTAAAAAATTTAAGGTGACCTTCACGTGACCTTCAAGCAACTATTCAAGGTCACATTAATGACACCATCTTATGTCCCCCTTGAAACCATACAACTTTTGTATCAACAAATTTCCTCCAAAATGCTTACCATCCGAGATATTCTTATCCGTTATTTAAAATGGGACACCCTGTATATAAGTTCTATGAAACTAGACCTATGTCTATGGTCTAGTTTACATCATGTACTTGATACGCGTATCAAATAGTAAATAACTAGTACATTTATTCAGCTATTGGCTGATCAACTCAAATACACTACTTGATACGCGTATCAAGTGCACGATGTAAACTAGACCTATGGCTACGTTTACATCGTGGACTTGATACGCGTATCAAATAGTAAATAACTAGTACATTGATTCAGCTATTGGCTGATCAGCTCAAATATACTACTTGATACGCGTATCAAGTGCACGATGTAAACTAGGCCTATGGCTACTGCACTGGGGTACGTTCCAAAACCTTACCCGGGTGACTATACACTAGAAGTTGCTATAGTATATGTCATGTATGCTATAGTACTTCTAGTATTATAGTGCACCCGAGTAAGGTTTTGGAACGTATGTACATACCCCTGCCCATGAAAGACTTCTCTCCGAGAATTTATTTCTCAGATTGGTAATACCGAAATCGGAGTTTCACATTGTCACCACGCGGAGTCTCCCATATCACATTCAGAGTCAATTTACTCGTCGCACTTCTGTCGACAAATTTGACATTAATAATTTTTATGCTTCCTTTACACGGAAAAAGCCGGCGCGATCTATCTTCAGTTTAAATACATGATGACTAACTACTGAGATGACTAACATACGCAAACTTCGACTCTTGTCATGGTTCTGGTTTGATGTTTTTCTGCGTATCTTTCTGGGAGTGCTATTCGTGTAAGATGTTTTAGTAGGCGTGCAGCAGTTAATCAATCAATATACAATTAACGTGTCATTAAACTTATTCAAATGTCAATCTGTAGTACTCAAATTTGATAGTAATTAGTTTTAATTTAGTAGTAATTAATAATGGTATTAAGAATTTTATTCATATTATATTTTTATTCTAAAAACACAAGTTTTGCAATTCTTTTATTGACAATTATATTAATATAATTCTTAAAATGTATACAATTTATATATAATTTGTATTTATTTTGTAAAAATAGAAGCTATCAAAAACTGCAAGGCACAAATTAAATGAATGAATATAAGTTTTAATAAATAGTAATGGTTTTTCTAAAAGAATAAATATGTATCATAAATTCATAATAAATTACATATTTATTTTTCATATTTAATTAATATTTAATATTTAAATTTTAATATTTATTACTGTTTTTTCTCCCTAAAACATCTATTCATTCTTTCTAATTAATATTAGTAATATTAGTATGATTAATATTAGTATAATAATTAATATATAATAAAACTTGTAAAAAGATATAATATGAATAAAATTTCTATTACTCTTATTAATATCTATATTAATGTAATTTTTAACAAGTAGCAATGATCTCTTTTGAGAAATAATATAGATTGTATTTAATATTTTTATATAAATAAATTATTTTTTACTGTTTATTACTATATCTAAATGTTCATCTTTTTTATTATAAATGTTTATTATTCATTAAACAAGGTGCTAAATTTGATGGTTTTTAGGGAACTGGAAAAAGCAGAACCATTTACAAGAAAAATTCATGAAGATGAATTATGGTTATACAGAAATCCAAGAACAGAATCTTTTGTTCCAACTGTAGTATTATGGGTAGATATATATTTAGAGACATATTAATAAATCAAATTAAAAAATAAATAGAATATTTTCTCAAAAATTACATATATGTGTGTGTGTGTAAAATATGTATAATAATATATATTAAATAATATAGGCCTAAACATCCTAAATAACATATATTAAACAAAATATTCTTTTTCAGCCTCTTGTGTTTATGATGCCGATTGTTGTTGTTTGTTTTTTTTTCATGATATACAAAGATAAAATTGATCTTCAGCAATCAGTATTGTCTGTAACATTAGCTCTAGGATTTAACGGTCTTATTACAGACATCTTGAAACTTATAGTAGGTATGTTATTATCAAAAAGTTTGAGTGTGACAGACTTGCATCAACTCAGTCAAGATAAAATTTACAGTTTTAACAGTATATGATGATTAATTTTATTCAACATCAAACAATTATTCCATCATACTCATTACATTTTTTTAGGTCGTCCAAGACCAGATTTCTTTTGGCGGTGTTTTCCAGATGGACAAATGAATCCAGGATTTAAATGCACTGGAGATCCAGTTGTTATTAGGGATGGAAAGAAGTCATTTCCAAGCGGACATTCCTCATGTACGTCAATATTACATGTGACATCAATACAGATATAAATGCTGATATTTCTTATACATAGAAATTTAATGTATAATTTGTGTCTATAATTTTATTTGTATAAACATATTAGTTCATTTGATAAAGGACATAAATAAAATAACATATATTTCTAACTATTTGCATAAAAATATATGTTTACAAAAGATAATCAGATTATAATTTTCATTTCAGTTGCGTTCGCCAGTTTTGGCTTTATTGCCTTATATTTAGCTGGTAAGTTGCACACATTCAGCTTGGCAGGAAAGGGACAATCATGGAGACTGTGTACATTCCTTTTACCACTTTGCATTGCACTAACTATTGCATTAAGCAGAACGTGTGACTATCACCATCACTGGCAAGGTAATCTCTGAAATCTACAAAATAATGATTCCATTACAATTTTGTATTACAATCTGAGAGAGAAAATTTGTTTCAGACGTGGTGATAGGATCAGTAATAGGCTATTGTTTAACATATGTTTGCTATAGACATTATTACCCTCCGTTAGATTCGCCGTATTGCGACATACCATATGTCGCGCTTACGTTACAAGTCCAATCGGACACCGTCAAGTCTAACAAGAATGAGCAAATTAAGTGGATATAAAGAAATCAAAATTATTATATATACGCGTATATATTAGTATTTTGAATTTTAAATGCTTTTGTTAGGATCTTTGAGATTTGTATATTTTTTGTACCAATATGTATATCTAAATAAATATATGCTTGTATAGTTTATACAAAGTTTTTTTAATGACTTTTAGCTGGTGGGAATGTGCTATTGGAATATTTAACTACATGTCCAGGTATTAATGTAAAATTTTCTTGCAAAATTGAAAATTAACTTTATAATTAAATACAAAGATATACATATTGTCAAATTAAAATTATTAAATATCACATTAAAAAAAAAATAAAATTTAAACCTCACTTTTATTTCTGTTAACAAGCACCAACCTAACAAATATTGCCATTCTATTGTTTTCAGTTCATTAAAATAAATTAGATAGCTTTTTTATAGAGTTTTATTTAATATGTGACATGTTTTTAACTGAATGGTTGGATTCGAAACTATTTAATTGTAATTTATCATAAATATATTAATCGTTGTCCGATCGATCTAATCCATTCAATTAAAAACTAATAATTTGTAACAATCAAAATTTATTTAACTGATTAAAAATTATTAAATAAAATCAGTAAAATAAAGATATTTTAATTATTATTCAAATCAATAATACTTTTTAGTAGTATATTTATCAAAAATATACACATAAATAACAATATACATATGAATATACATATAAATAATCCTTTACTTGTTAAGATGATGAGTTTAAATAATTATTTTTACTGTTACTTTATAGTTTAAAAAATATTAACAGTTAAGTATATAATTTTAATAAATATAATTAAAATAAATTTAAAAACAATCTAAAAATTAAATAACAAAATAAAGAAAAATTATTCGTAATTGAAAGAAATTATTCTACAATTAACATATGCGGACTATATCACCAAATTATTCAGTTATTGTAGAAAATGATTTGAAGTCATTACAACATGTCTTATAATTTTAAAAATTTATAATAAAGAATGTTTTTATGATGGATATACAATTGAAACTACAAATTTAAATGATCATATTTTCATTAAGATAAATATCTTTTACATAATCTATCAAAAAAAGTTGCAAATTATCTATATCTTAAAAAATACCTACATCTTTTACTTTAGGAAAACTGTTATTAAAAATTAAAAAAGTACATTGTAATAAGCAACTGTAAGATTAAAAAAAACAATTTTTCGTTAAAAAATATTAGAATAATTATTAAAATAATTTCCTTATCGAATATACAAAATTCAAACGTGTGCGTGCGTGCGTGCGTGCGTGCGTGCGTGCGTGCGTATGGAGAGAGAAAGAGAGAGAAGTAACAGGTTATAATCGAATGTAATAATCCATTACTTTTCCAAACATATCTTGATTCAGCATAAATAGTATAGTATTCACTATTTGTGAACACATAAGAATAATAAATTATATTTCCAGCAGTCACCAACGCTTTATAATCAATCACTTATACAATAATTATTTATACAGAATTGTCAATTAGCTTGTTGACTGGTATCGGGTTTCCCAACATATATACAAGTGACACTGCGTAACAAAATTAAAGGGTTTGTTCGCGTCGCAATACCCCAATATGCTCCTACTCACTCCAATACGCTCCAATCTATAGTATACGTAACGTAATACTATAGTTTGGAGCGTATTGGAGCGAGTAGGAGCATGTTGGGGCAAGCGACGCGAACAAACCTTTAAGCGGGGAGCACAGACCATTGCATAACGCATAACGCATATGCATAAGAAATTTGATTGGTCCGTTAGCATGTGCATAAGGAATTCGACCAATCGAATTTCTTATGCATATGTATTATGCATTATGCAAAAGTCTGTGCTCCCCGCCTTAAGCGGGAAACACAGACTTTTGCATAATGCATAATACATATGCATAAGAAATTCGATTGGTCGAATTCCTTATGCACATGCTAACGGACCAATCAAATTTCTTATGCATATGCGTTATGCGTTATGCAATGGTCTGTGCTCCCCGCCTTAAGCGGGAAACACAGACTTTTGCATAATGCATAATACATATGCATAAGAAATTCGATTGGTCGAATTCCTTATGCATATGCTAACGGACCAATCAAATTTCTTATGCATATGCGTTATGCGTTATGCAATGGTCTGTGCTCCCCGCCTTAAGGTGCGAATTCATTGCAGCGAGAAATCGCTGGCGACTTTCCCCCTCCATCCCAATCTCGTAGTAGCTGCTAGTAGCAGCCATGGTGGAAAGAAACAAGGTGAACCGTTCCGAAGGATGCGCAATCGTCCAACAACATGGCGGTAATGGCGGATCTGTAGGAACCAATCAAAATTTGATCCAAACTGAACCGTAACCATAACAACATTTAAAACAACATTTTAATGCAGCATGCATGCAACTTTTTCAGCTATTTCGAATACACTATAATAACATTTGAATTTTCCGCCACAAAACTGGATCAAATTTCTATTGGTTACCTATACATCACGTGGGTTATCATGCGCAACGGTTCACCTTGTTTCTTTCCACCATGGTAGCAGCGACAAATCGTCGAAGTTCGGCCTGTCCGAACTTCAAGCGACAAGTCGACACATCGTGACAAATGATAAAATATTATATTGCTAATATTAGAAAGTGGATGTAGAGCAAAAAGCGTCTCACGAAAAACGGCGGCATGGGCCCTCTCAGGCTTCTCTCTGTTAATAATAATAATGTATTTGCCTATTAATAATGTATTGCCTATTAATAATGATAAATTTATTTATTTTATTTATTTATTATTTGTTTGATTAATAATGTTAATATACAATATATAATGTTGCAAAGATAATAAATAATTTATACTTAGTTTAATAATTTATACTTAGTTTATGCTTAGATAATAAATAATTTACACTTAGTTTAAAATAAATAATATTACTAACAATAAGATATAAAAATATGTAAATCACTTATTTATGCCTATTATATTGCCACGGTACTGATCCTTCATTATAAAAAAATTCGCAAAATTCATTCAAATTCATTCTTTTTGTAATTCCGCTTCTTTTGCATTCTTTGCAACTCCAACATTACAGCAGTTGCTATCATTAACCGTCGCTTCCTGATTGCTCTTGCTACTGCTGTTCCTAAAATATTTGTACAAACAGCGGAATACATCTCGTTAGAACGTATTGTCACCTTCATTTTTATTTACAGCTGTTCACTTTAAAAAACAATACCTCTGAAAATATTAACATTTAGTCGCTAGCGATTTGTCGCCACATGAATATGTAGCGGGAGAAAAGCGACAGATACTTGTCGCTAGCGTCATTTCTCCCTCCACTTCTCCCAAGTCGCCAGCATATATGTAATACTCCTATATTGCTAGTATCCTATCTGAGCAATGAGTGGAAGAGGTGGAAATACTACGGTGCAGACGTATATTCGTTTCTCTTTCTTCTGGAGTTCTGCAGCGCTATGCGCATGCGGTAAAGCGTCGCTGGGGCGGTTGTTAATCCCCTCCTCTTCTAATGCGTTAATGGATTTGCGTAAACAATGTATTTCACCAATCGAGCATTTAATATTCTTGACATTAGAACTAACGTGTAATATGTCTACGCTATCAAAAAGACAATTTCCGTTATCAAATTCTCTAAGTTGATGTCTAACCAACAATCGTTTATACGCGCTTTTGATTTGTACGGCATTCCATTGGTCGTCTAAGAAAAGCCAACGCATGCGCACAAAGCTGTAATACTCGAGAAGAAAGAGAAGCTCATATATGTCTGCGCCGTAGTGTTTGCACCGTCCTCGAAGCTCTACTAGCAATATAGGAGTATTACATATATGGTCGCCAGCGATTTCTCGCTGCAATGAATTCGCACCTTTAGTGTCAATTCGCTCCCACTCCGATTATCTTGGTGGATCAAAACCATGGATCTAAAAAGATATGGATGGAGTCTATAGCAAGGGGGCTGTGAAATTTGCGGTAAGGGGAATGCATAGTGCTGTCTCTTTCTGTAGGTAACCTTCGGCTTTGTAACGAATGTAACCGAAGATATCCGAACTGCGCATTGCGTCTTGTATAGTTTATATATCATAACTCCTTGTAGACGCTTTATATAAAGTAAAATTGACGTATTCAAGAGTTAGCTAATATGGGATATATAATCTTTCGGGAATCATCGGATATGCGACGGAAACATACGAAGGTTACCTACAGAAAGAGACAGCACTATGCATTCCCCTTGCCGCAAATTTCACAGCCCCCATGCCCGTATACACACTTTAGACTCCATCCATATCTTCTTTAGATCCATGATCAAAACGGGAGTGAAATGAGTTAATCTATCGCGTTTCCATCGACTCAAATTCGGTTCTACGCCGGATTAGGTGCTTCGGTGGAAACTAGGCCTGTGTCGTCATTCACGAATACTAAAATTTTTAGAGTTGATACCACTTATTTTGATATGGAGTTATTTCGGTAAGAAATAAATGAATGGCTGCGTTCAGCAGCAGAGCAGATCAGTGAGCGATCAGTGATTATTGGTCCTTTCTATTAAATCCCGAAATCTAGACCAATCATGTTGACGCATTAAAAATAATTACTCAACAGTTGTACAACAGTTGCGTCTGCTGAACGCGACCAATTTTTAGGTTATTTCAAACAATAATGTACAAAGATATAATATAATAAGTATAAATAAATACACGTAGCCCAAAAATAGGCTGATTAGATAATTTAGCATGCACAAAAACACATGTCAACTTTGGGTGCTTTCCATTAGTTGACTCAAGTCGACACAAGTCTAGGGAAATCATCATTTGTGCTTTCCATTTGATTTGTGTCGTTATGTGTCAATAGCTCAAGTCGACTTTTCGAACTCTGCTTTTGCAGAGAGTTGAGGTGGGTAACATTCACAGTTCTACCAACGTCGAAAAATAAATGCACCTACTTATTTGATCATATATTTGAAAAATTCGATTTTATTGGTAATAAGTGAGGTTAAGATACTTTCTCTTGTGATACTTTGTGCAACGAATGAGAATTTATTATAAAAATATTATTTATGAAGAAAATTAATTATTTGTTAATTATATCCCTGCTGGAAATAATCGATTAAAATCGATAGAAAAATTTTCAATCGATTTCTAAGCTAATTCTGTCCTCCTCGTTTTACAATTGAATTGCATTCAAGAAAAAGTATATAGAAGGCAATTGATTGCAATTAAATAAAATCCCATTATAATCGATTAAATCGTATAAAATGGTAGGGTTAATCAATGGAATAATGAATTGATTTTAATCGCAATTAAACAACATCGATTCAAAGCGATTGAAAAATCAATTGACATTAATCGTAATCAATCAGTATCAATTCAAGACGATTGAAAAATTAATTGACTTTAATCGCAATGAAACAATATCGATTCAATACGATTAAAAAATCAATTGATTTTAATCGTAATAAAACAATATCAATTCAAGTTGGTTGAAAGTCAATCTACTTTAATCGTAATCAATTAGTATCAATTCAAGACGATTGAAAAATCAATTGACTTTAATCGTAATAAAACAATATCGATTCAATACGATTTAAGAATTAATTGATTTTAATCATTATCAAGCAATGTCGATTCAAGTTGATTGAAAGTCAGTCTACTTCAATCGTCATTATTTGATTTAAGGGTCGTTTGAAGCTTTAATTTAAAATTTTATCGTATTTGTGCATAATAAATTATTAATTAAACTCATACAACTTCAAAAAAGGTAATAAACATACAATTAGCATATATTTATGAAAAATGAACATATTTATTAAACTCATTTTAACATGCAATAATACATATTACTAAAATAATTATGTTTCATAACAGGTTGTACTTTTCACATATTAAATATCTTTAATACTATATTTTCAGTCTGATATATAGATAGTAAACGTGTTAGTTTCAACTTAGATCTCATTTTAAATAAAATAAATAATTTTGAAGAATTAGGTGATTGTTTAGTTTATAAAAAATGTATATATAAATCGATTATGTTTCATAGTGTGCAGTACAGACGCTCCAAAAAAACAGATGATAGTTTAATAAAACTTTCTTTAACTGGAAAGTTTTATCGTATAATAGATATTATTGATTTTAATGGTACTTGTTATTTAAATTTGGCTAAAATCAATATTTTTGAAAACTTACCTTTTCCAGGTGTGAAACATTTATTTTTAATACAAAACGAAGATGAAAATACTTGTCTGTATGAAATAAAACATGTAGAACAAAAAGTGGTTCTAATTAATTCTAAAATTGGACGTTACATCGGTCTGCTATGTAATAATATTGAAATTCAATGAATAAAAAGTGTTTAAAAAAAATATTGACGAATTTACATTTTATATTAAAGTTATTTCTATTTAAGTCAATCGAATCATGTATTAAGTTTCATTTATCTTGATTAAAATTTGTTGCATATCTTATTACCAATAAAGTGAATTGAAATATTGAAATATAATTAACCCCTGTCTACATATTTCTTATTTAAGTATATTGATTTTGAAAAACATAAAATTCAATGAAAGTCAATTAAATATTATATATAATATTTTTTTATTTATATCGATTAAATTGTGTTGTATGGAATAACCATTGAAGTTTATTAAATTGGATGTAATATATTATTATAAAAACTATTAACTTCTTTATGGATTGAAATTGGATTAAAAGCAATTAATTAATATATTCAATTTTCTTCTTTATCTTTGATTAAAATGTGCTACATCGTATTACCATTAAAGTGCATTGAAATATACGAAAGACGTTTTCATTAAAATCGAAAAACGGTATCGATACAAAAGCATTGAAAACTAATTAACCCTTATCTACATATTTCTTATTTAAGTCAATTGATTTTGGAAAAAATGAAATTCAATTAAAGACAATTAAATATTATATGTAATGTTTTTTATTTATGACGATTAAATTATGTTGTATGGAATAACCATTGAAGTTTATTAAATTGTATGTAATATATTATTATAAAAAACTATTAACTTATTTATGGATTGAAATTGGATTGAAGGCAATTAATTCTTATGATAAAAATCTCTATTCATAAGTATTCCCAAATATATATATTGGCATCGATTCAACTCAATTTAAATATGTTCTATTTTTTAGTATTAAAAGTTATTTATATTAAAATCAATTAAATGGCATTAAATTTCTATTGACTTTTGGTAAGTTGTCGATTGGATCGATTAGAGACGATTAAAAGCGATTAAACATCTATCGACTTCAATCGACTTAAATCGATTATTTCCAGCAGGGATGTCATAGAAAATAATATACTTTTCATAATATATTACACGTAAGTCATATATTTAATTTTAGTTTATCAATATAAATTATAAATTTGCAATCTAAGATTTTGCTTTTGTATGATAGATTTTACGATGAAGAAAACTGGAAAAATAATTTTGGTTGAAAATTTGACGGACCGCAACTATGAGTTTGTTTTTTATAGCTGAATATTTCCTGAATTTTAGTATACACTAATTGTAAGAGTGGTCTACAATACGTGTGTCTATATATTTTTTCTTTGATTAATATTAACTTAATAGTTCCGATACAAATGTTTTACTCTAGATCAGAAGACATATTGCGCATCAACTTCTGCGCAGTAGGTGCTTTCCATTTATCGTGATTGGAGCTGCTGACTTGAGCTAGCTTGAGTAGACACAAGTCATGATAAATGGAAAGCACCCTTTATATGACGTCTGGAAACTCTAGTGACAAATTTATATAAAATATTCCTACACTTCTGGTAATAAAATAAGCTTATAAGCATTCCAGCTACAAGTCGACTGTGGTCTGGTTTCCACCGAAGTCTTTAATCCGATTCTACTTCGGTGCAGAACAAATTTATTATGCTGTTTCCACTGGAAGTAAAATAGGAGTGAAGAAGATCGATATTTCAGTACAGCCAACTTAATTTAAGGTTATGTACAAATTAAGCTAGAATAGCCAATAATAAAAAGTATAGAGGTTGGCATTACCTACTTTTAACTGTTTCCACCGGCTAAACTTTAGTGTCAATTTGCTCCCACTCCGATTTCTTGGTGGATCAAAACGGGAGTGAAATGAGTTAATCTATCGCGTTTCCATCGACTCAAATTCGGTTCTACGACGGATTAGGTGCTTCGGTGGAAATTAGGCCACTGATTGGTTACCGCGTGGGCCACACGGCAATTCCCTAGCATTGCCGCATCCCGTGTGCAGCCATATTGGTCCTTCGGGTTTAGGGCTATCACACACAAAATACATAGCGTAGCATAAACATAACATAAGACCGCTGGACCAATAAACACCTAGAAAAAAGTCGCCATATTGATTTACATAAAATGCGCATTGGTCCAGCGGTCTTATGTTATGTTTATGCAACGCTATGCATTTTGTGTGCGATAGCCCTTAGGGCTATCACACACAAAATACATAGCGTAGCATAAATATAACATAAGACCGCTGGACCAATTAAAGCCCATCGCACACGAAATGCATAACAGAGCATACGCATAACATAAGACCGCTGGACTAAAGGCCATCGCACACAACTTCCATAACCGTAAGCATAAGACATAACATAAGAATTAGCCAATGAATGAGCGTATAGGTCAAGGTTCCATTGGTCTATACGCTCATTCATTGGCTAATTCTTACGTTACGTCTTATGCTTACGGTTATGGAAGTTGTGTGCGATGGCCTTAATGCGCATCTTATGTAAATCAATATGGCGACTTTTTTCTAGGTGTTTATGGCGGGGAGCACAGACTTTTGCATAATGCATAATACATATGCATAAGAAATTCGATTGGTCGAATTCCTTATGCACATGCTAACGGACCAATCGAATTTCTTATGCATATGCGTTATGCGTTATGCAAAAGTCTGTGTTTCCCGCTTATTGGTCCAGCGGTCTTATGTTATGTTTATGCTACGCTATGTATTTTGTGTGTGATAGCCCAAACACCTAGAAAAAAGTCGCCATATTGATTTACATAAGATGCGCATTGTTCCAGCGGTCTTATGTTATGCGTATGCTCTGTTATGCATTTCGTGTGCGATGGGCTTTAACTTTCGTATGGCGATAGTGGCGACGGCGACGGCAACGACAATGGTTAGTTCGTTTTCTCGCTCGGAACAGTTAGGAGCAGTCGATTCGGACAGATTCGGAGTATCAGTGTGTTAGCAGGCGTGTCGCTCGTGCCGACGTACGTTGAAACGCCGCGTTCTATCCATATCGCCACCGTTACCACCATTACTGTTCGACCAATTGCGGAATTTGCCGGATCCTGTTCGCGAGCGTGTCTCAGTATTTTCACCAGTACAATACGTTCGCGTATTCTTGATTTTCAGATCTTAATTTGCGTTTCGCGACCTTACTACCTCTATTTGTCGATTCGACACAGTCCGTACGTATTCGGACTCAAAATTACGATCCCTTTCCTCGCCGTCGAGGAAAGGAAATAACCGTTGTGTTGATGATGTGCAAATCGTGTTTATAGCATTCACTTGTGGAAGGAAGAGAAATAACGGAGCCACCTGGCACGGATAATCGACACCGCGAAGTTCGCATATATGCGAACTCATATACTAGCAAATAGCTAAGTGATATTATACGTGCGAGCTATTGTGCTTTGGTATAAAAATGTTGCTCCGACTTCGTGCGATGCATGGCATGGGTTCATAGCGAGCATCACTGCCATCATCGTTCACGTTGAACTTGAACGCCAGCGCGTCCCAGTGTGTTTTCTCTTTCTTTCTCTCTCCCTTCTCTTCTTCCCTCTCTCTCTTTCTCTCTCTCCTCTCTTCCTCCATCCCTCTCTCCCTTTTGCGGTCAGCTATCCCAATCATTCTCGCGTGGCACGATCACTCCCATCCTGTGGTAGAATCTCTATTCGCTTATTCGCACTATCACGGCGCGCGCGGTGCGCCAGGCCATAGGTAACGGAGATACCGCATGAATAGGATGATCAACATGGAAACTGACAAGATCATCGACGACGCGAACACGAGTCTACAGGTGAGTGAGAGAGTGCAGTTCGTGGAGTTGTTCCCTCGTCTCGCATGAAGAAAAGAGAAACAGAAAAACTACCGCCATTTTGTGCCCCCTCGCGACTGAATTGTTGGTCGTCGCATGTCGCACGTGTTCCGTTCCGACGTTTCGTGATGTACAATTTTAAAGTTCCGAGAAGTCGAAAATAGGTTACGCTTTTTAAATAGCAATGAAGATTCCGCACGGGACATCGTTTGCTGCGTGTTCGGCGTCGCGTGACAGTTATCGCTCCGACCGAGTGAGTGTCCCGTTTTATGTCAAGATCGGTTGTTGCAAGGCGAAATCCCCTTCGGAGTTGATTTCTATGCGCTTCGCGCTTTCTTCTCCACCCCGAGAAAATCTTGCATCCCAACTTTGTTTCTCTTTAAACGCGAAAGACTCCGATGCTATGGCAGCAGAGCTACGTGTCTCTATACATTTATGCGTCGGTCAACGAAGAAGTCAGGCGATGATAAGGTCTTATCATCATCTCATATGTAACGGGTGTCCATGGACCATTATACTCTCCGCGAAGCTTTCCTTTCGAGAAAAAACCAGAAATCTCGTTTGAAGGTTCTCATTTAAATCGCATGTGGATTCTTGATGACATGCTTTTATAGGTCGTCATCGAGATCGCATGATTGTTCGTGGTATGACGTATGCACTAGTAGGTATGTTTTGACACTCATTAAACGTTTTCCATTTCGTACCGGATGGTATATTATGGACTGGTTCTCTTTTTATTAAGAAAATCTAGCCAATCCTGCTCTGTAATTTGGATGTTTTATACATATTTATATAATATTAAAATATACTATATTCGAATCGTTTTTCTTTTCTCCATAGTGACTGCATAGACCGATGACAATTTCTAATCATGCTTCTTGCCTTGGTGCTTCTTTCGAAAAGGCGCTTCAAAAAGTCACCTATATTTATATTTAACTTAATTTATTGTATATTTATAGAAGACTAATTATTTTACTTGAAATTTCTATAATTGGTCTCTTTTTTCTTTTTTTAATATCTCTCCCTTCACACATTAAAACGAAATGGATAGTTATTTTCGAGACGAAAATGTATACACAATGATCAACATACACAATAATCAGGAAATCATTGAAACTAAATAGTTATTTTGCAACGAATAAGCAGGATGATATAAAATTAATTGACTGAATGTTATTTTATACAAAATTACATAGGTACATATATTATGTAAAAAAATCATATAATTTTATTTTAAAAAATGTGGATAGCCTCTATATAACCTTGAAAAATTTTTTCGAAAATTAATTTTGTCCTCCAAACTATGCAACTTTTATCTAAAACATTTTTGCCTCAAATATAAAGACTATAAGACATTCTAGTGGATTGATTAAAATAGTCCACCCTGTATAATACGTCGCGTGAGAAAGAGAGAGAGTGCGCGCGCGTGTGCGTGCATGTGCGTGTTTTCAAGACTAAAAATCTAAGATTTTATCATAAATACTACAAAAATGATATCTTACTTATAGATTTCTGAAGCTCATTTTAAACAGTTTTTTCATAAATTTGATATTTTTTAATGTTTATATTTATAAATTTATATTTATTAAATATAATAAATTTTATTTTGTTGTACATCATCTTTTTGAAATAAAAGAACCAAAATTTTAAACAATATATCTATTTTGTAAATGTCTATTTGTAAAGACTGTTTTTCTTATTTGAAAATTTTATAACTTTTAATTTTTTAATTTTGTCTTTATGATTGTGCAAATAGAATACACACTGTAAAAATTCTATATTAAATTAAATTAAATTAATTTTAAACTTTCATCGGAAAATATTCTAATTTTTTTGCTTGGAAGTTTTTTAATGAAAACACTTTACTTGATTCAGGAAAATTTTTTCGAGAACATTAATAATTGTAATTGTGTCTTCGAATATTTTTTTATTTTACATAAGTTTC
The DNA here is from genome assembly GCA_901521435.1 of Crematogaster levior. Taxonomy (NCBI): domain Eukaryota; kingdom Metazoa; phylum Arthropoda; class Insecta; order Hymenoptera; family Formicidae; genus Crematogaster; species Crematogaster levior. Next base: position 472,806 of record CABEGB010000546.1, on the reverse strand, counting down.
TTTCTGGAGATGCTCACTTATAATAATATTTATAAATATTGAGAGTTTCCAAATGTATTACTGACTCATGCAATTATCTAAATTTTAGATTTTTTATTATGTTTATTTTTACAAGTTGACATACGTTCTTTTTGCACTATATAACAAGAATAATGACAATGTCTCGTAGACAACACATCGCGCGCGTCCGATTAGCTCAGATCCAATTGTGCCATGACAGGTGCAAACATCGTCTCAATTTTAATCAATGTTTTACCTCTTCAGTTTGATCTTGCTGCGTGATTTTGGACTTAACGGACTTGATTACACACCATTCTTATTTGCATTTCTTACTTTTTCAGAGAAACATAGCGCTCGAGATTTAAAAGCTCTGAATCACGTTATTCGATCAAGTCTTATTTCTACTTCGCACGAAACAAAATTTGTCCATTTATACAATCCTCACATGAATTTTTTCTATTCCGCTTCGCCATAATTTAAATTCTATTTATCGTAAGAAGAAAAAATGCGTGGATATTTAATTTAGCCCGATTACTTTCTATCATTTAAAACTATTTCTTCTTTTGCTTGTGGGGAGAGATATTTATTTTTCTTGTTTTTTGTTTGTTTATTATTCTTGTTTTTTGCTCGTCTTTCGAACGTCTGTTCGCTTTTCGCAATTTACGATAAATTGATTAGTGCTTAACGATCCAGCCGCTTGCAATTAATCCATGCAATGCAATGGATTAATTGCATTGTTACATTATTGCATACGAACGCGATAATGGCTCGCGAGTGTATGGGCCGAATAATGACTGTTATCGACATTTGATTCACACACTCGCGAATCATTACTCCGCAGAATTATGATTTAACATACATTGGTTGCGATGCGACGCTGCACCGGAAATACACCTATGACTTCTTATCTCGCACTCTGACGATGGTCTCTCCTATGTTCGTTACACTCGTAAATGTACCTCCCTAAACGAACTTGTCACACACGTTCGTATATTTCACTGTAATAGAAAAATTTACCATGACTTTCTATAAACAAGGAACAAGATAAATAGGATGGCGAACAATTAGAATGATGCATATTTATAACTAGCTTTGAAATATTTTTTCAAAAGAAAATATATGCATATATCAAGAGACTTGATATATGCATATATCAAGAGAGTGATTTTGGACTTAAATTAATTTTCATAAATTATGTAATTAACGGGATACAAAAATGTACATAGACAACATGTTTGCGTTCTTTCATACATATCACTTTAATATCGCTTAAAGAAAATCTTTAGAAACAGAAAAATTTACACATTGCATGTATCAAAATATTGATACTTTAGAAACCACAGAGAGCAACAATCGATTTGATTTTCTGGGAATTATATTTCTGTTAGATATTACCTTTTGAAAAAAATCGCCAAATGCACACACCAGTATGAAAAACTGTTACAAAACTGTTATTGAAAAAGTCTAACAAGTCTTACACACTGTTATTTTAACATATTTAATCAAATATATCCAATAAGAAATAATTACAACATAAATGATGTTATTGTCTGTAAAAAGAATGTTTAGGTGTAATAAATATTGTTCAACATTTTATATAATCTTAAAAATATTTTTCAAAAATGTTTTCAAATTTAAAAAAATGCGCCAAACAAAGAGGAAATATGATATACATTAAACATTTTTAAACCCTCCAAGATCATAGAAAATATTTATTAAAACTTAGCCTTACCAGATCTCGGAATATAATAATAATGTCTTATAATAAAAACAAATAATGTTTTTAATTCTAAACGATAATACGCACATATTGTACACATTGAGCATAACTATTTATTTATTTTGGTCGTACTTGATTTTTAGTAGTGTCAAGTTTTAAATGTCTACTGTGATTTTGGACTTAAAAATGTTTAATTTTTTTATTTAGTTTAATTTTTTTTACATATCATACTTCCTCTTCCTATTTAGCACAATGTTTTATTTTATTGAAAAATATTTTGAAATATTACAGATTATGAAATGTTAAATAATACTTATATACCTAGATATATTTTTTTATGGAAATTAATATCAAATGTTATAATTTATTTTATATTTCTTATTGGATATATTATGTGATTTATTAGATATATTAAAATAACTTTGTGCAACAGGTTTTTTTTCAGTATGTAATAGTTTATTATACTGTTGCTTGCACTGTTGCTTGCTTTTTTATATTTTTTTAAAAAGGATTTTTTTATATCATTTTTTACTCTTAGAGAGCCGGAGGACAATATATTGTCTTTAAATCAGGTGTCTGTGAATTGGCACGATGTTCTACGAATTTCAAAAAAATACTAAGAGTTCCAATAGTACTTTTCATAGTTTTAAAGTTCTTTATAAAAATTAAAAAGAGTTCCGCATTCCTTATATTAAAAAATCCAAATGGAAAAATTCTCTTGCTAACTTCACGAATCTAACACGATACCTTCCCTTTAAAGCAAAAGCCTTGAATATTATTATTTTTAGCAAGAGTTTCCGATAGTTCTGTTCAAATTCAGCATATATATGCAATTTCAGATTGATAGTTCATCAATTAATCATTTTTAAACAATTATATTGAAATTGAAAAAATGTGCTAATTTCATAAATCCAGCACGACATCCATCCCTCTAAAATACTGAAACGCGTTGAATATTATCATTTTTGGCAAGAGTTCCCGATAGTTCTGCTCAAATTCAGTACATATATGCAATTTCAGATCGTTGTCCCATCAATTAACAATTTTTAATCAATTTTTATTATTCAAACCTAGCACAATACTATCTTCTGTTTCCCCTTGAAACCAAACTTTTCTACGAAATATTTTTTTGTAAAAAGCTTAGGGAAAGAGATCTTTGGGTTGGGACATTAAAATACGCCTACTCTGTGTGCGTGTGTGTAAAAAACCTATTAAGGAGAACTATTAAAGTAAATTTTTGTGCATTATTCTTACTATTTTCCAGCGAAAATAAAAAGAAATAGAAGTAAAATCAGATGTTGTTTAAATGCCACCATAAACGAAAAAGATTCTACATTCTAAAGAATTTCTAAAAATTTCTAAATACTATACCTAGATCACATTACGTTTCAGTGCTGTTAAACAGATTTGCCGAGCAAGAACTGTTTCTCTCTGTTTGCGCTAATAATTATTTACTTTTATATTTTTTTATTTTGGTTAGCCGCTTATGTTTTATTTTTTTGCGTGACATTATACTTCCTCCTCCTTTTTGAATTTAATTGTTGGATCGTGTTGTGGCATTTGGACTGATCTTGATTATTACACTTTAAGCTAAAATAAAGTCAAGACGTGCTTCTCTATCTTTCTATTCAAATTAATATTGACTTATTCTAACAATTATTTTTTTAAACAAGATCTTTTTTGAGTTTGAAAGTTAGTTTATTGTATTATATTTTTTTTATCTTCAAATAATAAATTATTCTATAGGTGATAGTTTTTTACCATTTGACTTTTACTGATTTCGACGGACATCAGTTTACAGACTTTCCAATCCGGAGAAGAACGATTTAACATTTGACTACTGTGTTCTCGGTTGGCAGCAACGAATCTGGTTTTACATTATCTTTATTTTAATTTAGATCTACACTTCTTGAGATTTTTTAACGCTCCTCTCTCTAATAGTCTTCCGTATATATAACTCTAGCTATAACTTTGTCAAAATTTTGTTAATTCTTTATACACATTTTTTGATTACTGATGAAGTCTTTGTAAGTCGAAATGCATATAACCGACAATTATTTTTATTAAGGGGTTAGGCCACCTTGGACGGGTCAAAATAATTAAAATTTTCGAGAATTTTTTTCAGACATAACAAAGTGAATAAGAAATTTGATATGGAATATTTATTAGTTAACTTTTGTGGGAAAAAAATTTTTTTTATTTATAAGAAAAAATGACAACATTACAGCCGAAAGAGTGGAAGCCATTTTTGCCGGACGCGCTCAGCGGTGGAAACTCTCACGGCTACAGTTTTGGATAGGACAAAAATTAAAAAATTTTTATAATCTAGAGACTTGAAACTAGAGAAGTACATATGGATATTTAAAAATATGCATTTTTATGGAAATGACAGGCATTTAAAAAAAAGGAATCATTTTTCGCCTAAAATTTTCATACAAAAATGTTAATTGCAAAAAGTTTTTAATATATCGCAAAATTCGTATGTACCTTTCTAGATATTTATAAAAGAAGATTCCCTGCAAGTTTGAAATGAATCGGTTAAAACTGTAGAAGTTATGCCATACCATCGATTTCCAAAAAGTCGTTTTGAAAAAAACGCGTTTAAAGTTTTGTGTACAATTACACAGGCCAACAAAATTTATACCCATAAACCGGAGTATACTTTTCCGAAGGTTTTCGATGCGCTGAATCCAAATCTGGCCACAGAATTGTTCTATCACGTCAAGATTTTGAGATATCCTAACCTAAAAGTGCATAAAACACCGTTTTTGCCGATTTTCAGTAATTTTTTGTGGCGGAACAAAATTTTTGTTCGCAATTTGGCAAAAACCATGTTAAAGTGCTATTCATCAGCTTTAAAATGCTTTTTTAGTCATTCCGATACGATTTTTTTTCATCGAGTTATGGAAGTTTTTGTCAAAGCACGATTATGATTTTCATACATGTAGTAAATGTGTAAATGTATGAAAATAAGTAACAAAATTTTGAGGTTACATATGCACGGCAGGTTTATTTTCACAAACAAGTACACTGGTATTGATATTGACAGAATACGAAAATAAAGAAGGAAGAATTACGTAATTATCATAAACGTGCCTTGACAAAAACTTCCATAACTCGATGAAAAAAAATCGTATCGGAATGACTAAAAAAGCATTTCAAAGCTGATGAATAGCACTTTAACATGGTTTTTGCCAAATTGCGAACAAAAATTTTCTTCCGCCACAAAAACTTACTGAAAATGGGCAAAAACGGTCTTTTTTGCACTTTTAGGTTAGGATATCTCAAAATCTTGACGTGACAGAACAATTCTGTGGCCAGATTTGGATTCAGCGCATCGAAAACCTTCGGAAAAGTATACTCCGGTTTCTGGGTATGGAGGTCGGCCTCATTTTGTTGGCCTGTGTTATTTTATAGAAATGTTTAAAAAAGCAAGTTTACCTTTATTCAGCGATTCCTACACCATACAGCTGCCCTTCTAAATTTGTATTTATTTCATCGACGTTCTTTTTAAACTTCTTCGAGCTTCCTTAGTCGCTTCTGACATCGCGCGTTCTGCAGTCTTTATTCGGTTCGCGTCTGCTTCCATACAGAAATTGTAATACATTGGGCTAGTTTGAAGATTTAAGACCTCCATGGTCGTTAAACTGCTGAGGCTATTATTAAACGTGCATACGGCGATATCAGTTGCGATATCTACTATCAATTTGCCGCTGAAAGATGTTTTTGGTACTATCAACCACACGAGTGAAATTAAATGACTCATTATTATTCTGAGTGTAGTCTCCTAAGCAACGACTCAATAAATGATCGCTACTGAAATCTTTTGAATATGATCGATGCATTCTTTTTTACGAACAACAAAGTTTTCATAAGGTTGAGCATCAAGGATTTCTTTAAAAGTTTTGCTATCACCATCGCCGATATATTGAGCATATTTAGTTTTATGTAAAAGTTTCCGAGCGGTTGAACATCTCGATGACGGCATCAATTTTGCCCTCATGATTAATTTGACATTCCTCTTTATGTAATTGCGCCCACGTTTCATACTCTGCAGTTTCTTCTTTGTTTTTCCAATATTCACAGTTTTTGCAATATTTTCATTTCACTAGTACGTCAACGACCTTACCAGTGTACCAGCCGATTAGTGAAACTAGTCCGAAAAGTGGCGAAAAGCCTCTTTTTCTCTATGACCTGTCGCCCGATATTGTTAAACCACCAATCTTTCCTTTTTCTATACACATTTTTTCTCTTCAGCAACTGATTTTTGCATTAGATTTTAGACGAACAGCTGCCGTAGCGACAAATATCGGAGAAACAAGCTTATCATAAAATGAGTGAAATATTAGATGCGGGAGCTCTATGAAAGCGCAAAACTTGCTATGTAACCAACGTCAAGTATTCGTATAGCTAACGTAATTCGACGATTAATATCATATGCGTGATTATTAATAAGCGGGCTAGCATTGATGTAACTTGATTCACAATTTGTACAATTAACGACGACTTTGAAACCTAAGCCGCGATTACTTGCTTCGCTGAAGATCACATTTGATCCACATTGCGTTACTACGAGTTGTGAAATTGTAGAAAACACAGTATAAAAATCTATAATTCGATATCCAAACGATCCGTTTACATTAAACTCGCGGTCACTTTCACACATTTTCAATTTTTTTGCAGACGTATTTACATCTTCCGTTTGTTGCTCCTACAAAAAACGATTTATCGGGCGTTTTTTTTTAAATTCCAGGTCTCATATATATACTCCAATATGTCAAAATATTCATATCATATTTTGCCGAAATTATTTGCAAAACTGGTAAAATTCTTGTCTTATAAGGAACAACTGCTTGACACAAAAATACGAAAATGGGCGAGCTGGTGCATTCTGTTCCAGAGAAGTCGTAACTGATTATTCTTTTGCTCTTCTAAATGCTGTAGCTCTCGCATTCAATAGTTGTGATCTCAGTACATATGTCGAAAACTGTATAAAAATATTACAAAATAAGGATCGCACAAATATTGTCAAATGTATTCTTAGAATCGACATCGCTCATCTCATAAAATCTATTTGTCGAGGGAAATGTTTCAAAGACAAGACAAGCATAAGCGAGTCAAAGATTTTTTCGTTTGATGCATTGGCATTTTAACCAAAATCACAACGCTTGAGAGTTTCAAGCGGATTAGCATTGATGTTTTGACAGTTGCTTTTTTGGAAACAAAGAATCTTTCCAACAATAATGATAAATTTACTTGTTTCAATGCACAGCAATGATTATTAACTATGATAAAAACTGAAGAATTGCAATATAAAGATGACATATATGAATACTTGGATGCTCCTGATCATGAATCTGGTAGCTGCGTAAATAATTTTATTCACATGCATAGAAATAAATGGTAAAAGATTCTTAACATCCGGAGACAGACCGAATCCATATTATTGCCCTAATTTTGCTATAAACTTACTCCGAATCTCTAGAGAGTTTCCATTATGGACAATGGTAATGGCGTGCAATGGAATAAGCATTGCATCGTCAGCTAGAAGCGAAGAATATTTTAACGAGTTAAAAAATTTAATCTTTAAGGATACGAAAAATATACGTGCAGATAAATTTCTAATATCGCACATCAGATCACTTGCGAGCACTATGAAAATCTTAAATATTGATACGTTCAATAAAACCGACAAATTTTCGACAAATAATACACAATAAACAGTAATGAAATTTATGAATGTTATAAAGATGATAGCATGGATATATCAATAACATCTGATTCTACAAATAAAGGACATACGATATATTCAACTGAAACATCTTTTTTAAATGAAGTTAAGACATGGAAAAGAAAAAAATAAAGATGTGAAACGTGGGAAATATTTGAGAGTATGCCCAGATATAGATAACATTCATAATAAACTTCAGTGGACATAAAAAATCCCGTTATTACAGAATGGCAACATTTTACGTCCACAAAATATTTCGGACCAATATACATATAACGATAAGAAATACATGTGCGTTTGATATTGTTAGGTATTGTGCAATCCTTATTTAATAGGTTATCGCGACTGGATCACGTATCACGAATTCATTAATAATTTCTCAAATTATACATCAGATTTTATAAAAAGGATATTTACATTTGGTACGTTACAAAGAGTACATAAAGAAAGAGCCTTAATATTAAAGAAAATTTTTCAACTAACAAATGGGACGATAAATTGTGCATGTAACATAAGTGAACTAATAGATATACATTTAATGGAGGATTCATTCTCGTATGACGTGGATCAAGAATGCTCAGCGTGCAAATAGATAAAGCACAAAAATTTTAAGATTATAGAAGTAAACCCTAAACCGATTTATGAAAATAATATGCGCGGTTTGCAAATAACTATTAATCAAAGAATCCAAGAATTAGATAAAAAGTGTAAAAGATGTTTCAATGAAAATTTAAATATAAATGTCATCACAGGACCACATCTTTTTATAGACATTGAATGTCTGCAATGGAATGACCTAGCTGATATTGATGACTTGTATACAACGATTGATCGGGTATGTTTACCCTTTCTGAGATTCCATCCACTATACAATTTTATAATTGCGAATATAAATTAGTGGCAGCAATCGAATATGTTGGTGGCACTGATAAAAATGATATTAGGCACTACATCGCTCACTGTCATCGAATAACAGGAAATTGGAAAATCTATAATAATTTAAACAAAAAAAACATCTTTAACAGCATCAGCTAGGATTCTTTTACAAAAGAGAAAAATATCCCTTTTAATTTTTATAAAAAGTTAAAATGCATTTGATCTTTATATAAACATTTAACATTTCGCGTTTTTATTACTTTGATTTTATATATATATATATATATATATATATATATATACACACACACCATAAAATACATATTAAGAATATTTATCACACATACAATTCCTTATACAATTACTTATTATTAATATAATTATGGTTATTCTCATATTATTTTACTATCTATTACTAAGTTTAACTTACACCACAATATATATTTAGAATACAAAAAATTTTTTAAAGTTTAAATGCATAAAAACAAAGAATTTTTCTTAATTTTGTCTAATAAATGTTTGTGTTTAAAAATATTTTAAAATATTACAATTAAAAATTAATTTGATTAGTTTCATTAAACTTTATTTATTTAAATAGGGAAGACCGAGGCTGAAAGTCACACAGGTTGGTTGTCACAAATCTTATAACTCATTTAATGAATAACGAAATGTACTCTTTTTTTTATAATGTAGATTGATGATTTTTATAATGTAGATATAATAATAATTTACTATATAAAATTACTTGTGCGAAAAGCATCGCTTTTAATTATTTACATTGACTTTTTAGAAAATGAACATAGTAAGTAAATTTTTTTTATCTCTTTCTTTAATTTTTTATTAGTTTTTGGCATTATTGATTGCAATTTCCTTGTAGTTACAGGAAATGGCATGCTTTTAAATAATTTTTGCTATATTTAGTTAATCATTATTGTAACGAGTTTAATAAATATAATCTTTTTGGCTAAAAATGATCATATGGAGTACATTGACCCAGATGAGTTGGGGTTATTTGTCACAACAAATGATGATTGAGCCTAGTCTGAAAACTCTGAATCGACGCATCTTGGACAGAGGTAATAGAGGTTATGTTTTTTATCTTATCCATATAATATCTTATCCTTCCATTTCTCGCATAGCAACTATGGTACGAACAGTAAAAAGAAAGACTGATAGATAAAAAGTCCCTCCTGATATTATTTTACAAGCTGTCAAAGCAATGCAAATACATAATTTATTTATTATTTATCTGACAAGTCGGTTTAGAAATTTCGATGTAAACTACTGTACATTGAGTTGTTATTGTAAGAAGATTCAAAAAGAAGATTTATATGAGAATATTATTACAACAAATTATCTTTTAAAAAAAATGGTTTTACAAAAAAGCGCCAAGTATACGCATCGCGAGAGAACGCGTTCAAAAAAGAATTCTTGTAAAAAACAACTTTAATGTACGTTGAAAACTTTCGGTAAAAGATTACTCAAATCTTCCCTAAAAAAGTAATGATATCAAGAAGCACGGTAGTGTCTCGCGCCAAGTTAAAAAAATTACGCCAACTATAAAAATGGGTATTTAAGCAAACAAAAAAATTTATTACTTTATTATTACTCTTTGGACGATATTTGTAGTTAATTAATAAATATTTTATACTAAACACTTGGCGCTGCTAAACAGAATTGGCGTTGCTAAATCGAATAAATATGTGACTTTAATCTCTCTCTCACTCTCTCTGTTCTGTTTAGCAGCGCCAAGTGTTTAGTATAAAATATTTATTAATTAATTACAAATATTGTAAAAGAGTAATAATAAAGTAATAAATTTTTTTGTTTGCTTAAATACCCATTTTTATAGTTGGCGTAATTTTTTTAACTTGACGCGAGACACTACCGTGCCTTTTGATATCATTATTTTTTTAGGGAAGATTTGAGTAATCTTTTATCGAAAGTTTTCAATGTACATTAAAGTTGTTTTTTACAAGAATTCTTTTTTGAACGCGTTCTCTCGCGATGCGTATACTTGGCGCTTTTTTGTACTTTTTTTTTTAAAAAGGTAATTTGTTGTGAGTTCACATATTTTGTAATATTAAATATCTTAAGGTATAGATAAACGATGTTCAGCGAGCTTATCAATCTCTTATCAAAAAAAGAGAGAAGATTCGTAAAATAATAAACACACTTTATGTTATTGGTATATATTCTATTTCGACATTTCCTGGTTCCTGAAATTTAAAAGAGAGAAACAAAGAGGTAATTTTAAACTATAATATAAATGTAATGAAAATAAGACTTATATCAATTAACATGTTACTCTTGAGCGTCTTTTTTCTATTCTTTTAAAATATATATTGTTATTTTCATATTTGATTTCGAATATTTTCAATTAATATGTTACTCTTGAGCGTCTTTTTTCTATTCTGTTTCTTTTAAAATATATATTGTTATTTTCATTTATTAAATTTCCAATATTTTCATACTTCAAAAGAACAAAGAGGCAATTTTAAACTAGAAATGTAATAAAAATAAGAGATTTTTAGCTCCTCATATAATTCTAATCAAAATGTCAACGATACTCGCAATCCTCGCAATAATAACGTCAGAAAGAGATCGCGACTTGATACATTGGCTAAACTAGAAATTTTTAGTACCGACAGTAAATATCGAAATCGATATTATCAACTAGCATTGACTATATTATCAATGGATTAGGAGGATGGCGGACTTCACCCTTCACTGCGGCCCCCCTTGCCGACACTTGACCAATAAACAACGTCTTGTAGCACATTTCTTCACCCCTCACCGCAGCCCCTCTTGCCTACACTTTAGCATATTTTTTCGTCCCTTATCACGGCCCCCCTTGCCAATACATTAGCACATTTTTTCGCCTCTCACCACAGCCCTTCTTGCCCACATTTACGATGATGACTAAGAAAACGGAGTTTCTTAATCGTAAATTCGTCACATTTAGACTTTGCATCGCAATATCTCCGCTCATAGGGTACATAGGAGAAAAATAAAAATACTTTTCTTATGCAAATCAATCCCAAGCTATCCATTAAGCCTACTTAGAAGTTGATCGGATCAGCTGTTATTAAGATCTGGTAATCGAAAGGTCTCTCAAAACTTGGTCTCACGTAAAAGAGTCTCGTTTCATGCGTCGTATTGCGCTGTAATGTACGCGCTGTGTATACTTGGCGCAAGACACTACCATTCCTCTTGATTCCAACGGTTTCTGTGGGCTGAAACCTCTATGCTAAAAATAGACAGATTTTTACCAAAGCTCAAGAACCAACCACATATACGGGGTTGATTGTCACATTTTCACAGCTTTATTTAAAACTAAATAACTTTTTTGTGCGATGTGATTAAAAACTAATATATTATTTTAATATCTAAAGAATGTAGATGTATTATGATATATACGGTGTTTAAAAATATTGCATCTATTTTTTACTAAAAATCAATATTGAAAAGTTGTGACAACCGGCCTCGGTCTCCCCTACGAAAACAATTAAGATTATTATGTTAATTTTTATGCAGTGTCACGAACAGCATTCGAAATAATATTTCAGATTTATCATAAAATTTTTATAAAAATATTCATGACATTACTATAATAACAATTTATCTGTAATAATGACAATTACGTAACGGATTATACCGTTATTAATCTGTACATTGCCGGCATTCTTCCATTAAAATAGTGGCATTCTTCCATTAAAATTTTTCCAAATATTTTTCTATAGAAACACCATACATAGTATACGTATACATAGTATACGTATTATAATTTCGACATTCCTTCAGCCTCACCAGAAAAATGGGTATCCCGGCAATCTAAAGATTAAGGACAGGTCGAAAGTAAAGAACGCTGTATCTCCGAATCCTTTGAGGTACAAACGAAATGAACAGAGATACAAAACAGGTACAAACGATGCTTTTTCGAATGGCGTCGGGTGTTTTCAAATATCCTGAAGTCGGGCACTGGCGACTTTTTTCACCCCCCCCTCCCAACTTTTTAATCTTTTAGGTACAAACAAAATAAAATGTGGTATAAACAGGTGCAAACGAAGTATAAACCTATGGTGCAAACGGTTTTTTAATTTTTTAAAATTGGACGCTAACTTCACATTGGTATGGAGAACTCACTCATAAAGATTTCTGAATTAATTCCAGAGGGAGTTCACAACTCAAAATTTTGTACACCACTACTGATTTTAGATAATGCTTTAAAATTCAAGGAAACATTTTCGTCGACATTTTCGTTCACTGCCGATAATATCTAGTCAATGCTTACAATGCTATTAATCCCGTATTAAAGTTAAGGCAATGCTATGTAATTATGAACACTGCCACGTACTGTGCATTATCATATGCCAATGCGTACACAAAAATTTAGGAAAGCTATAAAGCTTTCCCAAAACATTTTACACAATTATTAAAAATTCAAAAAATTTTATTTATAAATTTTTTTATTGTACCTATACATATGTGCGCGTGCGCGCGTGCGTGCGTGCGTGCGTGCGATTGCACCCTGGATTGCAATATTATTATATGATGCACTATGTATATTGCAACTTTAAACAAAAAATAATTAAAGCACTAAAAAATAACTGTGTATAATAAATTTAAACATTTAAACATTTTTGTTGGTTATATATTTATCTTTTTTAAACATTTTGTATTTTTTTTTCAATTGCACATAAGTCGTGTCTTTTAAGATTAAATGGATTTAGGTCTAATAGTGAAATAGGTCTATAAAAAATATAACATTTTTTTACCTGTTGTACATCTTTTTGCTTGGACCAGTTAAAACTGTCTAAATTTTGATATAAAATTTTATCTGACACATTGCCTTTTTGATTTTTATTATTCTTCTTATATACCATTCTTCTATATACCATTAATCATCATAGTGTACTGCGTAATATTTTTCCTCAACAATGGCTATTTGATTCTTTGTGGTCTCCGAATCAGAGCTACTCTGTTCTGCCACATATTCACCGCTGCTGCTTTCTGAAATGTAATTATCTTCCATTTCACCTTTTTCTTCAAATTGTTCCTCTCAATTTATTTCTTTTGTTCTTTGATTTTATTAGGAGTTTTATACATTTTTTTATTCTCTTTCAATTTTCTAAAAATGTAGTTTCCGTTTTTGGAAGGATTTTTTGCAAGCCCATACTTTTCACTTTATATACTCGATCTGCAGATAAGCGACTTTTGTTTTCGGTAAAAAAAAAACCAGCAAAGGGTCGATTTCTTTACAGTCATAGTTTTGCCAGTTTTTAATTTTATTTTCAAAACTGATTTGTTATTGTTTGGAGTTTTACTAAAACCTTTCAAATCCAGATGATCCATGTTTTGAAAAATAGTTTTAGATTCAGTAATATCATTGAAGTCTGTTTTGGAAATATACCCTAAATGTTCGTCTAGTGATACACTATCGCTATGTTCGTCGCTATCAGATTCACTCCAATTGTCTTCGTGATCGAAGTAATCTGGCGTTATATGTATCGTATAAAAAGCTTCTTCTGTAGTATTTATTCCTAGGACAAGACAATCAGTTAGTGCATCAGCTTTAGCACGGAAAAGAATTTCTTTGATTTCACTAAGGGTTATTAATTTTCTATGATCTATTTCTGCTGTATTTCTCAATTTTGACGAACACTTTTCCCTTGGAAAGATAAATGATTTTTCTAAAATGAGTTAGTCGAATAATAAAATTGAATTATATTTATAATATAGAATTAATTAGAATTATATTGTAATATAGAATTAATTAGAATTATATTGTAATATAGAAATGGCATACCTAAGTCAGTGACAATTTCGTTTATTCATTTGAATTCTAGACAACCTTCGTAAAAGATCTAGTATAAAAAAATTTACAACTGTCGAATAAGTACTTGTCATTGATCTTGCTTGACGGAATATTTGTTCACAAGTTTGGCTTGAAAAGAACCAGGCTAAAAACTGTTATTTTTTTATTAATAGTAAAATAAGTCCATGACCATAAGTTAAGTTCTACACATGTATATGTATTTGAAGTTATGAAATTCTTGAGAGCAATATTATTTATGTAGAGCCAGTGTCTCCAAGCTCTAAAAAAAATATTGTATACCACATGTTATAAATTCAGTCCGAACAAGATAATGATTTGTTTAGGAAGGCTTCTTCAATTTTATTCATTAAAGTCAGTATAGTCAGTATATATTTATATTAGAGTCATATTGAATAGTACATTTGCTACCAGGTATCTGCTTTAAAGTGTTTTTCACTTTTTCAGAAGATATTTTTTTTGCGGCATCAAAGTTCATTTTATCTTTAGCTATAATATAAAATAATTAGAAAGTAAACAGTATTAGATCCTATTAATCAATTATTATGTTCTATCAGCATAACTGAAATTATTATCGAACATTAGAATGTATTTGATGGAAATATGTACCACCTTGATCAAAAAGTTCCCGGAATTACCACCAGGTGATGCTTTGAGTCAGCTGATTTGAGTTCTGTTTTTTTTTTGTTAGGTTGCCACATCTATCATTGACATTCCCACTAAATTTTATCGCCATAGTTTGACATTTGTAAAAGTTACGCCGTCTTGAGTACATCTACCTCTGCACGTGTTTTCGATTTTTTACAGTTTTAAAAATGGAGTTGAATTTGCAACAACGAGTTTGTATTAAATTTTGCGTTAAAAATGGATTCAATGGTGCGAAAACCTTGGAAATGTTGGGAAACTGTTTCGGCAATGATACTCTAAAGAAAACAGCTGTTTACGAGCATGAACGCTTCAGAAGTGATCGTGAGTCCGTCGAGGATGACGAACGCAGTGGCAGGCCGTCGACATCGAAAACACGATTACAACGGTATTGTACATCACGAATTTTTGCCAGAAGGTCAGACAGTTAATAAGGACTATTATTTGGGCGTTTGCGACGTTTGCGTGAAGCAATTCGCCAAAAAAGAAAGGATTTGTGGGCAAACAACTCGTGGATTTTGCACCATGATAACACACCGTCGCACAGTGCCATCATTATCCGTGAATTTTTGACCAAGAACGAAACGAATACCATCCAACAGCCATCGAATTCACCTGATATGGCTCCCTGCGATTTTTTTCTGTTCGGTCGAGTCAAAAAACCACTACGGGGAACGCGTTTTAACAGCCGAAAGAAAGTAATGGAAAAATCGAAGACGGTTCTGATGGCTATACCGAAAATAGAGTTCCAGAAATGTTTCGAGAGCTGGATCAAGCGCTGGCATAAGTGCGTTGCAGTCGATGGGGAGTATATTTTGAAGAGGACAATATCACTTTTGATGAATAAACTTGTATTTTGAATTTTCTGAATGAATTCCGGAAACTTTTTGATCAAGGTGGTATACACTATTTGGTACACTATGAAGTAGGTATTATCTTAACTAACCAATCAGTACTTACAATTCAAATCTGATTTACATAATAAATGAGTGTCTTTATGAAATTCGTCAACTAGTTCCTCTAAATGTTTTGAAGAAATATTTTCACATCCCGACTTCATAGTTAATCCTTTTAAAAGTCTTGTCTTCATTTTTGTGAGAATATGTACTGTGTTTTGAATTACTGCCGTTTTATCGGTGTTAAAAGGCATTTAAAAAA
Source organism: Crematogaster levior (assembly GCA_901521435.1). Classification (NCBI taxonomy): domain Eukaryota; kingdom Metazoa; phylum Arthropoda; class Insecta; order Hymenoptera; family Formicidae; genus Crematogaster; species Crematogaster levior. The sequence continues at coordinate 456,840 of CABEGB010000546.1, read as the reverse complement.
TTAAAAACGGTAAAATCCGATTGTTGCTACATAAACAAATAAGGTATCTACCTGAAAATATGGAGAAAGCTTGCTGGATGCATTTTGATTGGGAAAATTACTAAATATCATTCCTTTCAAGCAACGGGTATCGCCATCAGAAGAATCTTCTATAACGAGTCCAAGTTTTGTAGCTTCTTGTATCAGGAAATTCCATTTGTGTACTACTTCTTTGTAGGTAAATTTATTATCACTCCCATGCAAAGACAGAAAGCTAGCACTTTATCTTCTAGAGGCTGCGCCATAAAAACATAAGCATTATTGAATAAAATAGCTCTCTTAAGTTGGCAGGACCAAATTAGCAAAATCGAATGCGACCTATTGAATTATTTAGTACTTATTTTTTACTATTTTGTACCACTAAAAATAATTTTGTACTCCGTGCTATTTAAGAAAAAATTGTAGCGCTGCTAACTTAATATGAAGCTAACAGGACCACAAAAAAAATTTTTTTTAAATAAAACAAAACAGAAATAGTTAGTACTGAATTTATATTAATTTATATCACTCAAAACAAATCGAAATATTTCGGATATCCTCTTACAACAACCCCATTTTAATTAGTCTGTAAACCGAGACATTTCTCCTCCGATTTTTTAAGTAATAAATAAGTAAGTTGAATAATTTATCGCACTATTTGTCACTCATCATGTAATATTTTGTACCACAAAAAATAATTTTGTACCTCGTGTTATTTAAAAAAAAATATTGTGGCGCTACTAACTTAAAATAAAACTGGTAGGTCTCAAAAAATAATAAAAGAAGCCAGATACCATTAGTGCTGAATTTGTACTAATTTGTACCACTCAACAACTCGAAATATTTTTGTTAGCCCTTTAAAACATCTCTATTTCAATTAGTCTCGTAAAACCGAGACATTTTTCCTCGGATTTTTAAAGTAATAAATAAGTAAATCAAATCAAATTTATCGCACTATTTATCACTCATCGTATACTCATTTTGTACAGGGTTGGCTGGAAAAGTCCAATGGGTGGAGAAAACCATGATAAATTCCAGTTTTTACCGTCCCCAACTTTATTCAATAGAACAAACTGGCAAAAACCATAAAAATGACTGATATGTACATTGAAATATATTATATTTATATAACTTTAGGAAAATATATTTAATTAATGAATTATACTAATCATACGGTTAAAAAATGAAACCAATATAATAATAAGTATCTTTTTTAATACAAATACATGAAAAATTAATATATGAAATACATTTTTTAAAACAAAAAACTTTCGAGGTGTTTTACCAAATTTTATATTAATTTTTAGATTAATAAGAAAAACATAGTAACATAATAGTAATAGCATAATAGTGACAGAACGTAGTACAGAAAAAAATTTTAATTTAAAAAATTTTTTACCAATACAAATTTAGTTCGTGTTTATCATTCGACAACTTGTAACAAAAAACTAATTTATTTACTACATCAGTACTTAATCTGTTACATTTTATAAAACTTAAATTGGAAAATACTCTTTCAATTAACGCTGAACTCGCCGGACAGTTATGTAAGTGCACGACAAAAATTAATGAAATCTGCAGGGAACTGATCATTTTTACTTAATGCTTTTCACCACGTTCTGGCTGATAATTAACGATAAAAAAATCAGGTACTAATTCCACTGCATAATTCCGTGCAGTTTCTTTTTGTTGTTTGGATAATCTTGTATTATCATATTGCGGATGCAATAGATAAGCATAGCATATGCGCAGGTGTAACAACTTCAGAAAATCTCTTTTCTAAAATATTTTTATATGGTTCCAATTCTTCATTATTTATTAATGTTATCCATAAATCAGTACTGTCGCTATATTACATGCTTCAACTTGGCACTAAAATTAAATGAATTATAAGAATTAAAGTAAAATATTAAAGAAATAGATTCCACTTATTATTATTCATGTTACATTTTTAATAAACTGTAATAAATATCGTATTTTACTATTTTTAGCTTAAAGTACAATGGAATCTCGATAATCCGAGCTCCGATAATCCGAGTTTCCAATAATCCGAGCTTTTTTTTTATATATCTAAAGATTTTGTCTAAAAATATTGTCAAACATTTAATTAATTTAATACATAAAATTTTAATGTATATATTTTAGCGTGATTTTATTTCAAAATTTCATTCATTTCCTAACGTCATTCCGATAATCCGAGTTTTTTAATAATCCGAGGCGGTCCCATCCAACTCGAATTATCGAGACTCCACTGTAATTTTATATCAAAATAACATATAATAGATCTAAAGACAGTATAAATAATGTATAAACTTCTGAGTACAATATATGCATGCGTATATTGAAGTAAAAATAATGAAATTGAGAATTACACTTCTTTTTAATAAATATAATACTTTTCTTAGTTTTACCTTATCAAGCGCATTTGCTATAATTTGTAATAATTGGCTGTGCAAAGATTTTGCTTTTTTTTAAATCACAACATTATTAATGATGCAGGCGATGTTACTATCTATCTCTTTTTCATGTTCATCAGCTATTTGGAGGTAAAATTGTTTGCCTTTCTGTCTGAGGTTCTGCCATTCTCAAAAAAATCTTGAGCGATTAAGTCGTTAGAATCTAACGTTCTGTACTGTTTAAATTGGGATCAGAATTACTGTTGAAATCTGCAATAGAGGGACTTCCATTTAATATCGGACAATGAACGACAGCATTTACATGCTCTGTGTAAATAAGATCTTGGAGGAGGCTAGATTCCAATTCAGTGTGAATTTCCAAAGTAGACTGATTAGTTGGAGGGTTATTGCTTATTGTAGGTGCATCATCCACATCTATTATATCGGAATTTGTAACATTTTTCTTTGGATTCTTTAGATTCACAAATTCTAGAATTGACAGTTTTGAGCTTTTGTTTCAATTTATCCGACTTATTTAATTCTCCTTCAAAATAAATTCAGAAATCAGAATTAAAATTTGAACAAATCCATTTTCGCCCTTACTTTCCAATAGCCAACTTTAATTTTTTGCTCACAAATAATGCATGTTATGTAGGCAAACATGAGATTTTCTTCAGAATTTTCGAAGATTACGATTTACTTTCAATTTATTAATTTTGTTCAAAATTTGGATAGCTTCTTGTTCTCCTTTAATTTTTTAATACAAAAAGTTTTAATATAATTACGACTTATGTTTAGTATATGGGTCCTCAGTTATAGCTATATTATTATTTTCCACTTGAGAATCTGATACTAGATTTAAAAGACAGCTTGTTTTAACTTGTAAGGTTTGTTAGGTTCATTTCTGGTCTTGCACTACATTTACAGCGGCAAGTTCATTCATTTGAGAAATTTTCTCCATCACACAATTTCACATATGTATTCTTTATATTAAACAATAAGTTTCTATGTTCGTTAAGAATTTTAAACAGCATAGCATTTCTTGAAGAAAATGCCGTAAAAAGTTTCGATTTCCTCTTTTGAAAGAAGCTGCCATAATTCTTTCTGACTAAATTTTTCCATTTGATTAATATCTTCATCTGTGATGTTTTGGAACTGGGATAAGTGTCCCATCTACAGTATTTTATTAGCGTGAATTTATTATTTGGAAGACTTGGGAATTTTTTAATCAAAGAGTCAAATGTAACCTTTTCCGAAGGTTTACTGGATGATAAAGTCTCCGTTGTCGAGGATGCATTCTCTAAAATATAAAATCACAGAAAATTGAAAAAAGATTTTGAAAAATATCGTGTATTATGATTTTTGTCGCGTATTTAACTAGTTTAGCAAACTAGTTGAAGAGCCTTAGGGCCTGAGCATCGAGAATGTCGTAACCGTCGTAAACGTAAACCAGTGTCGGAAGTTAATGCACATTGATGTAAACATACGCATTTCCATCGCATTGCCTCGATGCGATAGATGTGATAGATACGACAGACGTTTGTCGAAAATGTTACGACAATCTTTGTTTAGGTACTTAGCGATGTTAGTTATGAGGTTAAGAAATAAAAATGCCTTTATTAGTATTAAGATGAGCAAATTGTACTTACTCATATTAATTTTATTAACAGCACTTTAAATTCACTATTAGAGACTGAGAAACTATTAACTTCCAACTCTATTAACTTTTAACACGGATCTATAATTATTTTGATACACATGCACATAAGAGTGGGTGTCCATTACTGTACTGCCGAGCCAATGTCGGATAAAATTCGGACACTGTCTTAGCAATACTATGCAATGCTTTTTGTACTGCCACCAGTACATTATTACCACATTATTACCACTCTAATCATTAACAACAATACTGTCAAATATTATAGTCACTGCTTACTTTTTTTAGTCCACTGCCGAAATTTTGTACACCAATGTCGACTGTGAATTTCCCTCTGATTAATTCTGACTTTACATCAATCTTAACAAGATTAAGATAGGGCTACTATCTGTAATTTTACTAACCTAGGAACTGAAAGATTTAAAACCTTGAACTTTTTCGATTGAAATCGATTGAAATACACTCATAATTCATGATGTAAAATCATTGTACTGCTGATGAAGTGATAAAAATATAAGCAACTTTTATTTTGAATTATTAATAATTATTAATATTATTAGTAGTTATTATTAGTTGAGAATTATTAATAAAATAGTAATGACTAATATTATTTTTTCTGCGAATAATCTCAACCGACACCCTGGGGGTCCGACAATATTCTGTGCGCGAACCTGTTTGACATTTAAGGGTTTTTTGTTACGCACTCAAAACCCAGACTACTTTCAAAAATCTCCCCCGGACGCTAAAAAAATAAATCCAAGGAAAACCGATGGTAATCCTGTATTAAGATGACGTTGATAATCTGTTTTTGCGTTACCCAAAATTAACGACGCAAATGTAACAGGCAACTAATCCTTTTGGAGTGTTTAATTTACGAATCTCTTTGTCTATCATATTTTTGTAATTATTTTTATCAAAATTGTTTACATTAATTTAATAAATTTAAAAATAAAATGTTTACTTTCTTGTTGTAAACATTGTCGTAACCTTTCATGAAACGCTCGACGAACTTTTGGCCATTGTTTTATTCATAAATTCAGACTAGACTTGTCGAATTCTTTCATATCTTCTCCTGGCGTTAGAGCAGTTGTTATAACCTGATTTTTTATGCCTTCTTAAAAAAATAATCAAGTGGCGTTAAATCTGAAGAACAAGGAAGGATCTTCCAAGCTAACAGCTGAACAGTTTTTGTTTGAAACATTTTTGTCTTTAACTTAAGGGTTCTGAAATATTCGGATCTTAACTGGCAGCGCCGAATCAATTTTCGGATGCTAAGGTGGCCACCCCCACCAGAGTCCTATAATAAGAGAAGCGCTATCTTGTTCCTACTTCCTGATTGGTCAATTGTAGCCGCCATGTTAGGCTCGCAAGATTCCACGTAACCCATGTGTTGTGTTGTTTATATACAATGTAAATAAATACAAAACAAAGAGCTTTTCAAATTGGTGGCTTTCACTCGCTATCACTATTCCCTGTTCCTATTGCCTGTGTTTTTCATTGTTAGCGTTTTTCACTGGGTAGCACTGAGTGCGCACCGAAAACTTGTTGAGTTTAGATGGCACTGTCCAAGTGCACTGAAAGTGCGAATTTCTTGCACTTCCAGCTAAACATGTCTGTTACTCTCACAAGTAACCCTACCTTTGTGTTAATCGCCGATTTTAATGAAACACACTTGTAGAGCAATCAAAAATAATAGATACGTATTTTTTTATATCTGCAATGGTGCAAGTTTAAGGGTGACAACTACCCCTTGTATTTATAAGTATGAGTACTAACTCGTTGCATTTAAGCACACGTTATTAGAGTTATTTTTTAGTTTTGGAGATTATATATAAGAGGATTTTTATATCACAGAAAAGCAAATCCAATGTAAAAATAATAAAATTGAAAATGGTGGATTCAAGATGGCGATCTGATAAATTAAAAGTCTCGCTCTTTGCGTAATCCAGGACTGACCGACGAGGAAGTGGCGAGAATCTAGCCCTATTTTCTTTTTTTTTTTTGGTATTTTATTGTTTTTTTATATTTTTATTTTTTACATTTTTTATTTTTTTATATATATTTTTTTTGCAATGTCGCGTCTCATTTATATCTTTATTTTCATTTTTCATATTTTTTGCAAAAATGATAAGAAACAAAAAATTCATTTAAACATAGACTCTTTGCACACCAAGCACACTTTATGACTGCAATATTACTGCATAATGCACAAACAGCTTCACAATTTTTAAAACAATAATCTACCGGATTATCAAACTCGAGTGGTTTTTCTTGTAAATAACCACTTTTGTACCACGAGTATTTAAATAGATACATTCTATTTTGAAATGTTAAAATACTATTGCAATCAATGAAACTATGTTAAAATAATAATTTTGAAAAAAATACTTTTAAATTAAAAATTGTAAACATATAAGGTTAATATTTTATTTTTTTGAATATGAAATATTTAAATAATAAAATATAATAATAAAAGCAATAAATTTGAGTCGTAATTTGAATTTTTTTTGTTTCTTGATAAAATAATTTCTAAACTATTCATTTTAGAATGGTCTCGGCTACGTTGGGTTAAATTTAATGTTGATGAAAAATCATATCAATCATTTTGAACGAAGAGTCGATAGACAATTGTTACGAATGACACAAAATCCGTTCGACTTAACGAACGAGGAATTTAGGCTAAAGTTATTTACAAGAAAAACCACTCGAGTTTGATAATCCGGTAGATTATTGTTTTAAAAATTGTGAAGCTGTTTGTGCATTATGCAGTAATATTGCAGTCATAAAGTGTGCTTGGTGTGCAAAGAGTTTATGTTTAAATGAATTTTTTGTTTCTTATCATTTTTGCAAAAAATATGAAAAATGAAAATAAAGATATAAATGAGACGCGACATTGCAAAAAAAATATATATAAAAAAATAAAAAATGTAAAAAATAAAAATATAAAAAAACAATAAAATACAAAAAAAAACAAAAAAAAGAAAATGGGGCTAGATTCTCGCCACCTCCTCGTCGGTTAGTCCTGGGTTACGCAAAGAGCGAGACTTTTGATTTATCAGATCGCCATCTTGGATCCGCCATTTTCAATTTTATTATTTTTACATTGGATTTGCTTTTCTGTGATATAAAAATCCTCTTATCTCCAAAACTGAAAAATAACTCTAATAACGTGTGCTTAAATGCAACGAGTTAGTACTCATAAATACTTATATATATAATAGTTATATACGAGTTAGTACTTATAAATACAAGGGGTAGTCATCACCCTTAAACTTGCACCATTGCAGATATAAAAACATACGTATCTATTATTTTCGACTGCTCTACAAGTATGCCAAGTTTCATTAAAATCGGTTAACACAAAGGTAGGGTTACTTGTCAGTGCAGTTCTGTGCATATTTTATCGCTCTGAATATAAATTACATAATTAATTATGGAAGGATTTACTATTAATTTTAAGGTCAATGATGACATATTAAGCTTAAGGCCTGTTCTACAATGAGTCGTTAGTCGCAAGTCGTAAGCGAATAGACCACTCATATTCGATTATTCTTTTCTAAATTCAACTATGATTGGTTTATTCGCTTACGACTTGCGACTAACGACTCATTGTAGAATAGGCCTAACTCTTGATCCAAGTGAACAAGATTTATATGATAAATTAAAGGGGGAACCTGGTTTAGGAGGCTAAAAAAAAGATTTTTATGAATTTTTTTTATTGACAATAACGCAGTTGAGATTTTTAAAACTTTTAGGATATTTAACTACTTATTTGAAGATCAAAGTAAAAAAAATTTTTATATTGTGAAATAATTGCAAAATGGCGTCGTGGTATATCTCTAATCAGAGCGCCTCGCCAACCGAGTTGCCAATCGGCGGGAAAAATGTAGCCCGCAATTTTGATCTAAAACAAAAAAACCAAAAAGATTATTAATTTTCATACATTTTTATTCTATGTGAACCAAGAACATAGTTAAAAAACCGCAAAATACAAAATTTGTTAGCACTTGAACAAAAAAATGACATTTTTGAGAAGAAATATCCTCCGTTTTTATGCAATAACAATTATTTAAATTAATATTTTTACCAATGTTGGAGGTTCACATAGAATGGTTGTTCATTCTCTAGCTAACGCACTTTGAATCAAGTCGATTGATCAATTAGTTTTTTCTCTATCTTTCCCGCCGATTTTAAGAAAGTATGAAAATGATATTTCGAGAAAAACGCGTTTAAAGTTTGCGGTACAAAAAAATATCATTTATTGGTGACTTACCGCAATCTTATGCTAATCAGCTATAGGACCATACTCCAAGCCTTCAGCTTCTTCATAAAATTTATTTTGCTGCATTTGCTCCAGTATACGTGCTGTGCGAGCCTCCTTGGTCATGCTGCTTCGGCGCCGCTCCGCTCTCGTAACTCGCTGCGCATCGTGATAATCAGCAAACATTTTGCACTGCTGGCCGATATTAATTTCTAATAACTGCATCGTTAATAAAATGGCAGTGTAGCCTTCATTAAAGATGCCAGTAGCCAAATATGCAGCGATTTGAATAATTTTAAAGCCCGAATTGAGATGTTTAGGAGCGATACGCCACACAGTTGAATTGAAGGATTCGTTGGAATTTTGTGTGTGTCCGCCTAAACACCTAGTCAAAAGATCTTCATTGCAAAGATCTTCATAGATTGAAGTAAGGTGTTTCTCAATATCAGGCTTTATAAGTGGAGCAGGATGTTTATAGTTTGCGAGTTGATCAGCGGTTTCAGCTTTGCGCCACTCGCACCAACTGTCGGCGCCTGCGGGGCAATTTTCATGTTTTGGCTTTTCATCGGTCGAGCAATAATGATAGAGTGTTGCCATTATGCTTTTTTTCATGTCACCCACAGAATCTACATTTTGTCTTATGGCTAAACCGTAGTAAGTGGTTAATTTTTTTATGACGAGATCGGTCAATCTCCCCTTACCGCCAAGCTTCTCCTTTTTTTTAATATTTCGAAGCCGCGTCCCCATCCGCTTCTGAACGTGTCCGACGCACTCACTTTTTTTTACGGGGCAATCTTTGCCATACGGATTCAAAGTCAAAATGGACTTATAAGTTTTGGAGTCGCCATCTCCAATATAATCTACATATCTTACTCCGAATTTTTCCTCAGACGATGAAAACATTTCATTGATTGCGTCTACCTCCATTTTGCCCGCGGAACTTTCATAATTTGCAGAGCACGTCTCTTCATGCTGTTCGTATCATTCTACATACTCATTAGTATTTTTTTTCTTACTCCAGAGCACGTCTCTTCATGCTGTTCGTACCATTCTACTCATTAGTATTTTTTTTCTTACTCCAGAATATACAAGCTTGACAGTAGGAACTTTTTACGACGAGATCAACAACTTTTCCACTGTAATAGCCGATGAGTGTTGTCACGCCATATAAAGAAGTAAAGCCTCGCTTTTTCCATGAACCATCTCCAGATACTTTTAAATCCGTTAAAGGTCTTCCCTGTTGTACATTTATTTCTTTTTCTTCATCAATAGCTTTTTTTGTTATAGTTTTAAACATTGAAGACGCCGCTGTGTATATATGTTTGATAATCGAATCGTATGTAGAAATTGATATGCCTTCGCAGATGTCCATCAAACCGCAAAAAATGTTTATCCCTTCTCGTCCAATACCAAGTAATCTCATAGTAAATACAATCCGTCGATTAATCTCGTATCCAGTAATTAATTATCCAGTTAATTAGTGGTCCTGATATAATTTCTTTGTGTCCGCAGTTACATGAAACTACAATTTTAAAACCTAAGCCTCTATGTCCGCGCTCTTCAAATTTCACATTTTGTCTACACACTTTACAAATGACAATTTCTACAAGCGCACCAAAAACCGTAAGGAATTCTATGAGTCTATAACAATGTAATGGATTTACAATAATATTATCAGTACTCGCTGTATTTAATTTTTTCGCACTGATGCTCTCGTCTAAATTATTATTATAATCACTTTCATTTTTGGAATGCTGGTTACCATGAAATCTTCTTTTCGGCGGTTTCGAAGCACGTTTCAAAGTATCTTTTGAGCCTTTTGGATATATATTTAAAACTGTCAAACAATCTTTGCTAAATAGAAGCTCTTTACTTGTCAAGAATCGGAGCAAGACTAACCGTTGAAAAAAAAACAAAATTAAATAAATGATACAACAGTAATGCCTTTCACGAGCAAAAAATAAAAATGAAAACAAGTGATGAGTGTCGATAAACAATACATATATATTATAAATCATGAGCAATGTCAAACGCGTTTCGACTTACAAAGTCCTCTTCAGTAACAATCAAACAGCACGAGTCCAATTAGAATACATAGTTCTTATAACTATAAACTGAAAATTAAATAAAACACAAACAAAACACAAACACAAAAAAAACACTGTTCCGACTGTAAGTAAACCAACACACCTCATGTTAAAATACTATTGTAAACCAAATTTCAGACTGATCGAAGGATTTTTTAGTACAACCGACATGTTTAAGCGTGTTTATCTGGTAAAATATCACTTCTACAGTAAAAATGTATACGACATAAAAGTTGTGTTTTTATAAGAACCACAACTTTTAGTAGGAACATTTTTCTCTAAAGTCAACATTTATTGAAATAATGGAGAAAAACCTGCAAAAAAAGCCAGAGCTCGTGACCTGCTTCGGCCGAACTCGTATACCTTCGCGACGCTGACTCACCATTTGTTCTATAACTTTTAAAATACTTCGAATTGGGCTCTGAAACTTTAGGAATATATTCTTAAATAGTTTAACTATCGATTAAGCAAAAAAAAAAATTCGAAAATTTTGACCCTATAAACCAGGTTCCCCCCTTAAGGAGTAAGTATATACATACATATATCCGATTTTGGTTTTCGAGGTTGTTCGAAAAAAATGTTGATGAGAATTTCATTTCACGAAAACAATCCAGAGTAAAGAACATTTTAATTTCTTTTCTTTGTACAGTTTGAAAATATAACAATAATTTTATTTAGTTCATTCTGTATGTGACATTAAATGTACTAGAGTATAAACAATATTTCGAGTATCTGGAACGACCTATAGTGTTTTTTACGATTAATTTACGATTTTTTTTTTTTTTTTTTTTACACGAGCGCAAAACTTTTTATTAAAATTTTTCTGTTTATCGGACAGATTTCGATAATCCCTATAGGGAATCATCAGCCATTCCCTTATGGGGTATGCTGCATTTCCTAATATATGATATTTTCCCCTCACAAATTCTTTGTAAATTATCGTTGATGTCCGATAACTTTAAAACTCGTGAATCATGGATCTTTCCTGGAATCCCAGTGAAGACATCGATAAATCTTTTTCGAGCATCACATATACCCTGCAATGTAATTGCAGGAATATCGTGCCTATTTACGTAGGTTGACTTTATTTTATGCGCTGGTGTTCGACTGGTGACTTTAATCGATGTCCCATCGATACAACCAATCACGCTAGGAAAACCAGCAATCTAAAAATTTATATACACTTTATATATATACTTTAAATTTATATGCACTTTAATGAACTAATTGTTATATTACTTTCTTGCATTAATAATTATCGACATACATGCAATATATATATATATATATATATATATATATATATATATATCTTTATATATATATTTCTTCTGTCCGTGTGTTAGTCACTGAACTCCTCCTAAACGCCTGGACCGATTTTTATGAAATTTTTTATGTAAGATTAAGTTGATTCGAGAATGGTTTAGATTTACAATTCGATCCGATAGAATAAGTTTTTTAAATTAATTAATTAATTCATAAATTGTAGTTGATTTTTGGTAAGCTTAAAGTTCACAATTGTATCCTGTAGGTGGCGCTCCGATCGTGTTTTAAAAACTTACAGTGAAGTGAAGAAAAAAAAATAAAAAAAAAAAAAAAAATAAAAACTTTTGGAGTTACGTTTCCACAGGACAACGTCTGTCGGGTCCGCTAGAACAGTCATTACAAGGCAATGAAATATCATTCAAATCGATCGACACTGTTGTCGATCCCACAGATGTTGTGAACTAAAAACTTTTGGAGTTACGTTTCCACAGGACAACGTCTGTCGGGTCCGCTACAACAGTCATTACAAGGCAATGAAATATCATTCAAATCGATCGACACTGTTGTCGATCCCACAGATGTTGTGAACTATCCTGTTGAATTCTTAAATTCACTGAATATACCTGGAATGCCACCATATAACTTGCGATTAAAAATTGGTTCACCAATCATAGTTGTGATAACTGTACGCGTAGTGGAGTCAGGTATCATAGAAATAATTATTTTCTAACATAATTTTTCAAAAAAACAGCCATAACCATTTATGATTGATAAAAAAAAATAAAAACTTTTGGAGTTACGTTTCCACAGGACAACGTCTGTCGGGTCCGCTAGTATATATATATATTATATACATATACGGTAATGTCCCCATGGCAAAGTATTATACGAATTGGTACGATATACCGCTTGTCATCGTACCGACTCAGGGCGATTTTCATTTCAGATACCGTGTATACGTGCGTGCCCTTTGTAGAGCCTCGCGCTCTCGCGTGTCGCTCGCGTGTCGTGTGCGGTTTGAGGATCGTGTGCGTCGCGCCGATGCGTGTGCGTGTGCGTGTGTTATATACATCAATAATCTTTAAATAACATACTTGTAAAAACTCGTTTGCAGAAAGTTCGTTGTCCTCAAATTTTATAATCTTTGGAGCCATGTTAATTTTATAATCTTTGGCTATGTTAATTAAAAAATTAAGCACTCGATCGTTCTGCCTGAAAGTTGTCGCATGACATATTCCAAATCTCTGTGACACATCTCTGAGACAGACTTTATTTCCAGCAAACCTATGATACATATGAAGTGTTCAATTATTATTCACGCAGAAATTATGAGTGACAGATCAATACAATATAAATAAATACCGACTTACCACAAAAATGATAAAATATCCAATTCTAGCAGTAGTAGGTTCGCTACTCCGTTGCTCCGATCAGATGGATAGAATCCGGAATGTGCATAACTCTCTACTGTCTTGTAGGCTGTTGTTCTTGTAACGCGAAAGTGACTTTTAAACTATAATAATAATATAATTATTTGTAATATTGATACTAATTTATATAATACGTATTATTGTTTTATGTAATACAATAATAATACAAATTATAATCTACGGAGACAATAAAACATAATATGTACTTACCCTTATCCGTAAGATTATGCACCACCTGAAGAAAGTTTGCAATCTTTGGAATTTTCTTTTTGTAAAAATTCATCTTCATCACTGCTAGATGATGATGAAGAAAGCAAATCTAACAGTTCAAATATTAATCGTGGATCTCGCGCAGCCATATTGCACTGAACTGGCACCGTCTCTCAGAGCTCGTGCCGAATTCTTGCACTAAAGTGTGAAAACTCAGCACTAGGCTTTCCAGTGAAACAGAACACACCGTTTTAATGCGCACCGAAATCCCCAGTGAAACACGTTGCCCAAGGTGAGTACGCACTCAGTGCTCCCAGTGAAAAACGCTATGTGTTTAGGCCTAAACATTTTACAAATGGCGCCCATTGGTAAGAATCTCTTCCATTCGGTACCATGGACTGGAACACTTTTCCGGCTCGAATAAGTTCGATCTCTTCCCTCTTACTCCATGAATCATACAGATACCTGACATATTTTATGGTTTTCAGAATACGATTACTCGAGTACATTGGATTTCCTTCTCAAATTCATATTTGAGCATTATACGTTTCATATACAACCTGTTGATCAATTCATTCAATATATAGTGATATACAACCTGTTGATCAATTCATTCAATATATAGTGATTTACACGATTAATCAGAAAATAATTATGTATGCATTGATGTAATAATACATATAGTATGATTCTTAGATGCGTTTATTTACGTTCCTATTATGTAGCGTCGATAAGAGTAAATGTCATTATGCATGTGTAAAAGATGTTAATAATAGACATTATACACTTGTATATTCCGAAAGAGAAATATTACTTATATGATAACTAAATGTCAATAATAAATTTTCCCTTCTTTATTAGTTTTAATTAATTAAAAATTAAATTACCCTGTATGAATAATTATTTATAAGTATTATTCTATAAATTATAATCTCGCTCTCTCTCTCTCTCTCTTCTAATCTCTCTCTCTCTCTCTCTCTCATATCTTTTTATCTATTTATCTTTTGCAAACTGATACATTTTAGTATGTAAAGATGTAATCGTTAATATTCTGTTATAGTACCCGATGACGATACTTTATGATCTCAACTGTAAGAAAGAACCTTCTACTGGAGCATCAACGCAATATGGACAAGAAAAAGAAATTTGTATGAAACTGTTCGAGAGATGGAGCGAACCGGAGCAAGTGCAGTTTGTCGAACAGCTATTAGCACGAATGTGTCATTATCAGCATGGACACATCAATGCATATCTCAAACCGATGCTGCAGAGAGATTTTATTTCACTTTTGCCAAGTAAATATATATGCTTCATATACTAGACACTTCTTTACAAATTATTTGAACATCTCTAACAATATTTCTAATTACCTTTGATAACATCGAATAAATCGGTTTGTAGAAAAAGGATTGGATCACGTGGCAGAAAGTATCCTTTCATACCTTGACGCAAAGTCACTTGTTTCTGCAGAACTAGTATGCAAGGAATGGCACAGGGTTATCAGTGAAGGGATGCTTTGGAAAAAGTTGATTGAACGTAAGGTCCGAACGGATTCGGTTTGGAGAGGTCTTGCTGAAAGAAGAGGATGGTGAGTGAAAATAAATCTTTAAGAAGTCATGATTGGATTTAATAATAATTCATAAATAAATAATATTTGGTCAGGCTGAATCTTTTGTGCCAAATATTATTGTGTGATTTTTTATGTACATTTCATGCTCCTAGCAGATTAACGTGTTGTTACTTTCGGACGAACGAAATTCTAACAAGCTCGAGATGTACGAACATATAAATATATAATATTATCAAAAAATATAATAATATCAATTTAATATTAACGATACTATTACGTATCTATTAAATCCCCCTTCCTTCCTTAATTCGGTATAACAAAGAATATAAGAATACAAGAATATAAGAATATGAAAAACATCACCTCAGCCAGAATTCGAATCTGGAATCTCCCGATCCAGGGCGAATGTTTTACATTAGCCAATTGGTAATGATGTTTTTCGCAACATATTCTCCGTTATACCATGCTAGGAAGAAAAGAGGGATAGATACGTAGTAGTATCGTTAATAATCCATTAATGTGTTTGTTTGTACATTTCTTTGTGTTAGAATTTCGTTTAGATGTTAGGATTTGTTTGAAAGTAATACACGTTAATCCGCTAAGACCATGAAATGTACATAAGAATTCACACGAATAATATTTGACACAAAAGATCTAACCTGACTGAAAATAGCATGTTATTTACTATTGATTATGGTAAGTGAAAACTTACCATAATCTTACAGTGGACTATAAAACTTCTGACAAACAAATATAAATACAAGACATATGCATAGAGCATTTTTACGAATCTATATCAATATGTATAATGTACGTATATTTCTTTATATTTTCTTATTTATCTTGTAAAATTTGCTTTTAGGATACAATATCTCTTCAAACCGAAACCGGGTGAGGCCCATCCCAATCATAATTTCTACAGGTCTCTTTATCCAAAAATTGTCAAAGACATCGAGAGTATAGAAAATAACTGGAGAATGGGTCGATTCAATCTTCAAAGAATCAACTGTCGTAGTGAGAACTCAAAAGGAGTTTATTGTCTGCAATATGATGATCAGAAGATAGTTTCTGGGCTTCGAGATAACACGATTAAGATTTGGGACAGAAATACTCTACAGTGTATCAAGGTGTTGACAGGCCACACAGGTTCTGTGCTTTGTTTGCAATATGATGATAAAGCTATAATATCTGGTTCCTCAGATAGTACTGTGAGAGTCTGGGACGCTACTACGGGTGAGATGGTCAACACATTAATTCATCATTGTGAAGCGGTACTACATCTCAGATTTAACAACGGCATGATGGTCACTTGTTCAAAGGTCAGTCAAAGAAGAATTTCTATTTATTATAATTTATTTATAATTTATTTTATAATTTTTATAAGTTTTATTTTTTCATCAGATTACTGATAGGATAGTTATCATTGCAGGATCGTTCAATAGCAGTCTGGGATATGACATCACAGACAGAAATTGCGTTAAGAAGAGTATTAGTGGGACACAGAGCAGCAGTGAACGTAGTTGACTTCGATGAGAAATATATTGTTTCCGCTAGTGGTGATAGGACTATCAAAGTATGGAACACCTCCAACTGCGAATTTGTGCGGACATTGAACGGACATAAACGCGGCATAGCGTGTTTACAATATAGGGATCGTTTAGTAGTTAGTGGTAGTAGTGATAATACCATACGACTATGGGACATTGAGTGCGGAGCTTGCTTACGTGTTCTGGAAGGACATGAAGAATTAGTGAGATGTATTCGTTTTGATAGTAAGCACATCGTCAGCGGTGCTTATGACGGGTACGTATGTGAAAATTCGAATATCTCAATTCTGTGTGAATTTTCAATGTGAGAGCATAAGCTTTCAGCGAATATAAAATAAGTTTCTATACATCCTATATTATCTTTTAATAACAATAACTTTTTATTCCTATTTTAAAAAGCAATTTAACTTATATACATATTTATATATTTTTATATTATAGTTATATATTTAACTTATATATTTATAATATTATATTCCAATTTATAAAACAAAAAATTTGTAACTAATATAGGTTATAACATATTCATATTAAATTCATATAATATTCATTCATATAATATTCATATTAAATTTTACACTGATAATTTAGAATTGAATTGAAAAATGCAAATTTTGCTTTAAGACACATTAATTTTACAATCTCGTAAAGACATCGAATTCATATTTATTATTATTTTCTTCTGTGCAGAAAAATCAAAGTTTGGGATCTTGTAGCTGCTCTAGATCCTCGTGCCGTTGCCAGTACATTATGTTTGCGTACTTTAGTGGTAAGATATTTTAGCATGCATGTGTATGTACATTTTCATGTATTTTCTTATACATATTAAACAATATTAGTCAGTAATTTGTTAAGTATCCTACTGAGCGATAATTTACATTTATTATAAATTTTATTTATACTTTTTATTGTAGGAACATACCGGACGTGTGTTTCGTCTCCAATTTGATGAGTTCCAGATAGTTTCATCATCTCACGATGATACAATATTAATTTGGGATTTTCTTAATTACAATCCATCAAATGGAAGTGTATGCAGTGGACGTCTGCCGATGGATGGAGCACCGAACCAAGCCGATACTAGATCTCCTTCCCGTAAATATGCTAGATATTCAGTCATATTAAAATTGGATAATTTTTTAATATGTTATCAAATGTGCAAAAACAAAAAATATTTTTCTTTGTAGCATTTGAGTGACGCATCAATACGGAGATTCCTTTACTGTATGTGATATAATTGTAAGTATTTTATGAATTATCCAATATCGCACTTACAGGTAAGAAACAATTTATTCAATATAAATATCAATTCTAATAAAAATTGCACCGATTTTAATCACAAGACTTTGTATTTTCAGACAAGTGGTTAATAAGTAAATCCAATCACAACGTACGCAAACAATGAAATGTTCCATGTGAATGTCCAGTGTGAGCAGCAGCTATACAAAAACAGAGGGGAAAATTTGGTTAATGATTTTAATTTATTGTTTGCTGAGACAGCAAAAAAATTCTCCAAAAAAGAGGAAAGTAAAACAGACTGACTTGCGTGAAACTATAAATTATAATTTATATATGCGCTTGACGCACCACGTTTAGAAACGAACAGTATGTTTAAAGCCGCATAAATACATCCCATGGATGTAAATGATTATCGTCGTCTGCTTTGGCTATATCTGGAATTCTTTTATGCTATGTATAACATGTTAAAAGTCAAGACCATTTTCCTACGGTAAAAAAAGGAAGACTCACAATACGTAATATAGCAAAACGTTTTTAAGGAGGCTGGATATTATACTTAATAAGACAGTAGATGTATTATAGTAAAAGAAATTAATGATTTTTTTATATAATTAATTTATGAGATAAAAAATTGTAATGATTGATTGGAGTACTTATCTTGTGTGAATGAAAATTGTTACATGGGAGAGTTATCGTGTTGCACCAGTATCTTTTGAAAATAGCTCATACAAAGTATTACATACCTATATTTAGAATCGCGAAAAAAATTATTGATTAAATATATAACAATTTTTTGTAGATTCGAATTTTGTGAAACTTATTTAAAAAGCGAGTGAAAGCTAATCACCTCTGCACAGAATACATCATTATGGTATCATTTGCATTTAGAAAATTAAAAATTTAATTACTACATCAGAATGTAAATATTATTATTATTATTCATACTGAAACAGATATAGTGTGTGATCTTAAAATGATCTAACTGTATTATAAAAAAGAAAAGAAACGCTATTATTATATATCTCGACCATTGATCTCGTTTAACTCATTTTGTTCATGATTTGTATATTAAGGTTTTCACTTTTATATTCGTTTAAATTATTAAACTGAGTATGTATTATGGAACTTTTCGGATTCCGATCGGAATTATTTAGTTATTTCTTAAATTTATATGGTATTTTCTACAGAAAACGGATAGTAATTCGGATGGGAATTTATTCTGAAAAATTGCATAATATGTGTTCTATTCGAACTGTATTAATGCTTCTTTTTTCTAGAAGTGTTAATTTTTCTACGACTTGGTATTTCACTGAAATTTTAAGAAATATATTCTTTAAATATAATAAATACTTTTTTATACTTGTGCAGATAAACAACACTTATCAATATTTGAATTTATTTACAGTTACATATATAACTAAGCACATACATACATAATTTAAATGACGTCACTACAAAAAGCCTAAATGGTTGTGATGTTATAAAACAATTCGTGCTTTATATACAATGAGAACACTAGCGTGCGTGCGTGCGTGCGTGCGTGCGTGCACATATATCATATTCGCGAAGTAAGTTACAGCTAAAATCTCATGACACGTAGATATTTTGAGCATGATAAAAGGAAAGAATGATACCTTCGGATATTTAATATTAAACAATACTACAGTGTTGGTAATAATGTGAAAGTAAGATAGTAAAGAAGTGTAATATATCAAACATTCTTCAAATATGCGTTTTGTTAATGGTCAGTAAAAAAATGCAACATAATATAATTGCTTTTAAACTGTTTATCAATAAGTATAATGGGTTACAGAACAAGTTGTCATAGAAAATAATACGTATTTCAATATGTAATATTATTGATAATTCGAATGTTTAGTCCTATAATAACAGCGTAAAAAAAATTTATATTTTGATTTCAATACGTATATGTAACATTAATTTCACAATTTTATAGGAGCTATGTACTTTACACACACACACACACACACACTTTCTCTCTCTCTCTCTCTCTCTCACCTCACCACTCACTCATACTCACTCACTTTCTCACTCCTCTCTCTCTCTCACTCTCTCACTTCTTACATGTATGTACAGCACACACACATATATATATATATATATATATATATATATATACGCGAGCGCGCGCGTGTGTACACACACACACATACACACGGAGCTTTGACTATAACCCTGCAGGACTATTTTGTAACTCCTAGACTGTTTTCGATATCGTTAACTAGTGACGATCTACAAGTATGAGAATGCTTTTCTTCCAGGATCACTCTTGTCATTGGTTGTCACTAGTTAACGATATCAAAAACAGTCGTTAGAAGTTACAGAATAGCCTTGTTGAATTGCCAGTTACTTTTCCTATTCTCAATGCTTTGCCCATGTAATTAACATCACGCGTGACACCATAGGTTAAATGGTGGAAAATCGAAACACAAAGTCAGATTTCAATGGTTAAACTAGAAAGAAAACAGATGGAATATAATAACTTACGTTGCGCTGCTTTATCACATAGAGTTTATGTATATTACAAGTGGTTTTGAACTCTGCTAAACGTGATAAAGCAGCCCAACGTAAGTTATATTCTATCTCTGTCTTTTTTCTTCTTTCTTCTTCTTTTTATCATTGAAATCTGACTTTGTGTTTCGATTTTCTTTAACCTATAGCAGCACGCGTGATGTTGATTACAGTATGAAAAGACCAACTAGCAATCCATAGTTATATAGTCAAAGATACAGAGTATTTTGGAAAGATCGGATACCTGAAATCTCGGAGGGGTTACATTTTAGAAAAAAGTATTAACCCTGGCACACTTCTCCAGAATTTCATAGCTGGCACACTGGGCCGTTTGAGACTTCAGACATAAAAATGCTTGCTAGAAGGAAACTACTGATTTTTTTCTTGAAAAAATTTTGTGATATTCTTTGATACTTGTTTTAACATGTACTATAAATTATTTTGATCAAATTTAATAGTAACTGAAAAATTTTAAAGTGAAAAATTTTTTTTAATGATAAAAAAACGAAAAAATGACTATTTTTACTTAAAAATTCAAAACTCTCCCAGTTTTTTATATTAAAAGCTAAAAAATTAACTAGACACTATTGAGATACAAAAAAAATAAAGAAATAGTCTGAGTGGCTGTTGGAAAAAAGGTATTTATTTGGAGAAATGAAGTGAATTTTATAGATAAAAATTGGCTGAATTTGTCTGGAGCTTTTGGTACCCCACGGTGTCAGCAAATGGTTAAATACAAAAGTTGTAGGACACAAGAAGGAGCATCCTATGGGTTATTTGAAGGTCGAATTAATTTTTTCAAATGGGACCCCCCTACTTTTCACAACGAAAATGAAAAGAGTGGGAAATTTTAAATTCGAATATGCTATAATGGGTTTCCATTTGAAAAAAACTAATTTGACTCAAATAACTCCTATATCTGATCCCAACTTCAAAGTCAAGATCACCATAAGAATGCCCTTATCCGTGCTACACCTACAACTTTTGTATTTAACACTTTTTTTAAATGTGACCCCTCCGAGATTTTCCCAAGGTGTCCCGATCTTTTTGAAACACCCTGTGTGTATAAGTGCGTGCGTATATATGTATATGTATGTATACGTATATTTATATAATGCAATTTACATATTAATATGCCATGTGGAAAAAGTAGGGAAATATTAAACTTAACATTTAAAACGTGAAATTTACTTTTATAATACATAAAGGGAAAAAATGAAATATATGGATTCAAGGGATATTATACACAATTTGTTCGAGTCTTTGACATTTTATATCAGACTGATAGAAAACGAGAAAACAAGTGGGAAATTAACAATTTTGCAAACTCAGTACAAACATAGAAACTTTGAAATATTGATTGAATGAGAATTTTATATAATTTTGAAAGTGTGTGTGCGTGCGTGCGTGCGTTTTTATATGGGATATTAAGTGCAAGATAAAGCATAATTTTGTAGGGTATATGGCATACGTAGATTCTTAAAGTGAGTTCTTATTTCAGTGAGTAGGCGGAGTGACTATAGTCAAGCATTAAGATTATGCACATAAAAAGACTTAAGCAGTAAGACTTGAGACATAAAGGAAGTAACCAATAACAATCGAGAATGTAAGCAGTTATTTTGAAATGTAAAGAACGTTGAAAATTCTGATTGAATGAAATTTTTAAGAGTGTTTAAGGTGTATCATGACCCTTACCAACATATTCTTACATTAAAATTAACGTTCTCCATCATCTTTTTGTTATCAACAGAAGCGTATGTAAGTATTATCAAAGAGTATACGCACATACGCGCGCACGCGCACACACACACGATTACTTCAGCTTTCTGTATTCCTTACGAAAACATTTTTCTCCTACTTTTTTTTCTCTCTGACTAGAATTTATGAGATTGAGAAAAATCTTCTGCCGCATCTCCTATTAAAATATATTCATCGAATTAATCTTTGATCGAGTAAGAAACACAAGAATAATATTAAACACACAGAGTTAAATATTTGGAGATATGAAATATCGAACGTAACAGTTAAGAAATTACGTGGACTTGTATCTTATAAGAGAATTGTAACACGCATTGCGATCAAATCGCAGCATGAGCGTTTGCGATTTGTCTGAATACCCAAATATGGAAGTATCCTTAAAAAACTTGTGATGCTTAATTATATTACAATATCGATATGAATCTTTGAGTATGAGAATAACTTAATGGAGAGGATACAAAGGCTGTGCAAAAGCTATATTCGAAATATAATACCTACACAAGAATAAAAGAGAATTTTATGAAATCCATTATTGTCTCATCCTCCTGCATATAACATATGCATATTTATGCATATTAATCACACTATAAAATTACATTCATCAAGCAGTCTAATGAAAATAAGTCAAATATTAAACGTGAATTCCTTAATTTTTTTTTAAGTATTACTAGTCTCGATATCGTAAAATAATAACTAGTGTTTGGCAATGATGTCAGGGTTCAGATTTAATATCGTGATAAGCTTATTTAAAAGAGGACCTGAAAATAACTGAAAATAAAACTGAATAAAGATACCTGAAAATAATCTTATACACGGGAGTTGTGCAGTAATATTAATCTAAGATAATAATAAAAATTTCCATACAGAAAATCTTATTTACGCACATATTCGTAGTGATAATGTTTTGTAATATGCTGTTGATAAATCTAATTTAAAAACACACACACACACACACAATTGCGTTTTACACCTAGAATTATAATATTTCCATAAAAAATAACGTGAAATAGGTTAGTTAAACGTGGCAACGTCGCTTCGCGTTCACCTTGCTTCCTTTCCCTAGTAAACATCTGTAGATCCAGCGTGCAGCATTGCCATGTTTCCAACAGTTCTTTGATGCATTCCTAAAAATACGAGAAAGTCGTTGTCTTTTTATCCAATTATCTAATGAACGGAATTGTCAATACCTAACTTTTCTTTTAATTACTCAGGGATGTCTTAGCTCTCGATTGCACTGTTTTTTTTATTATTTTCTTATGATTTTTTTGGAACTATGTAACATTTTAGAGAAATTTTATGGCTTCCCCCATTACATCCTGTATAAGAGCACAACTTGGATCCTAATTTTCTCAAAAACGGTGTTGTCAATCGGCTTGAAATTTTAACACAATACTTCTCACTCTTTAAACTTTAGATTTTAACACTTTTCAAATATTTCTTATCATTTTCGTTTTTGTATTGAACCTTCTTAAGGTAACAAGAGAAACGTCTAGGATACTTATTTCATTAAGTAATAAAGATACAATAAGCATAATTTCCTTTGGATCTCTCAATGGTGTTTTGTCGAAGGGGCAATTCCCGTGGAATAACGCAATCCCTAGGTAATTACGCGCAGGGGTAGCTATTACCTCTCGTATCGGCTGCTAGCACAATGTCCGCAGGAAAATTGTGGTTCGACGGCTCTGTCCACCTTGGCTTGGCCAGAGCCACTAAACCGTCCGTCTCTGAAGCGATCACCTCTCATATCGGTTACAAGCGCAACGTCCGCAGAACAATAGTCGTTCGACAGCTTTGTTCCACTTGACTTGATCAGAGCCACAAAATCACCCGTCTCGTACGGATAAGAAAAAGCGATGGCACTCAGAATTACGCCGCCGCCGACACTGCCACAATGGCGGACGCTACCACTCACTCAATGTATGTATTTTTTTGCTGCCCTCAGTTGCCTTCGCAAAAAACCCTGGCAATGCCAATGGCAAGGGTATGTACC
This sequence comes from Crematogaster levior, assembly GCA_901521435.1. Lineage (NCBI taxonomy): Eukaryota > Metazoa > Arthropoda > Insecta > Hymenoptera > Formicidae > Crematogaster > Crematogaster levior. The sequence goes on along the minus strand of CABEGB010000546.1, from coordinate 432,879 downwards.
TGTACATCATCCGTAGGATGATTTCGTAGCTGTCCTCAATTTCGTAACTGCCCTTGAATTCGTACTCGGTGCTCGAGAAGAGCTCACGAGAGACGCAAAAAAAGTCCATTTAGCTCGTAGTGACCACCAACACGTGTCCTCGCGAAAGAAGAAAGAAGCTGGTCGTAACGCCACTGGCTGTCCTCTCCCTCGCCCCGCGGACGCCTTCGCGAATCCGGTGTTATCGATAACTTTGACGCCTGGCCCGCCGCGGATTCGACATCGGTAACCTCAATCCTTTCCGAAACATTCCCACCCGCCTTCAACAAGGGAGTTGTCGAATGTTGGATCGGGATCCGTAGGCAAGACACATAGTTTGGCTATAGGTCGCTTGAAGGTGGACGCCGAAGTTCTCAAGGTGAGGTCCCGGGTGTAATTGTAGGACATTAGCCAGTGGCCACTTTCCCGACAGGTAGCGTCCATTTGTAATCAAAACTAGTGCTCCCTCTTTAATTTTGTTAGTGGGATGCCACTTGGAGATGGCTTGGTATCTTTGTAGACACTCCGAAGACCATCTTGTCCAGAATTGTTCTACCCTTTGACGAAGCAGTTGCCAGCGGTTAAGTCGGGAGATGAGTTCGGTAGACAGGTTGGGTTCTGATATGGCGGTCGGTATTTCTCCCATCAGAAAATGTCCAGAAGATAAGGCGGCACAATTGGTAACATCGTCGGAAAGCGGACAAAGCGGCTGAGAATTTAACACAGCCTCAATGTGACAGTGGTCATTTCCTCGTACGTTACAGCGATTTCTTTCAGCACCCGTTTTAGGTGAAATTTAACTGATTTTACCGCCGCCTTCCACTTTCCTCCGAAGTGAGGAGCCGAGAGAGGATTAAACTTCCACTTGGTACCATCCCTGGAAGTGAGTCAAGGTTACCAAGTTCCTTAAAAGATTGCCGAAATAGACGCTTCAACTCATTGTCAGCGTCGGCTCCCATGAAATTCGTACCGCAGTCGCTCTGTAGTGTGGCACATATGCCTCGTCTCCCGGTGAAGCGCTTGTATGAACACATCCGTTGTATAGTCCGTGACCACTTCGATGTGTACTGTCGATGTTGCGAGACGGACGAAGATAGACGAAGATTATAGAGGTTGGCATTACCTACTTTCGACTGTTTCCACCGGCTAAACTTTAGTGTCAATTCGCTCCCACTCCGATTATTTTGGTGGATCAAAACGGGAGTGAAATGAGTTAATCTATCGCGTTTCCATCGACTCAAATACATCAGGTAGCCTTTATAAGATCGGGCTGTCCGCCCTTTCCAAGATCGCCCCGTCCTTAGCGTCACGGGGCCGGCAGTCGAGGCCCGAGTTGTAGAAGGGCCGCGCTGGGGTTGTTGGTAATTAACTCGAGTTGTTGGTAATTGACCCATCAGTTATTTCGCACGGATGTCGCGATAGCGAATACAACGACATCTCAATATGTGGGATTGTACGGGCATCCTTCTACCAATGATCCAAAATGTATCACGCAGAAGGCCTAAAGTAACCTGAGTACCTCCGTGGAGCGATGTTCGGTGAGCATCTTCAATGACGAGCGAGGTCAGAGGCGACCTCCTAGATAGAATAAGCAGATGTTTGGCTTCCATACCAATCTGAGCATAATGAAGACGTCCACCCAAAATTCGAAATGACCCGTCCCGGTCTATAAATGGAATGAGTGCTAATGAGTTGAACTTCGGCAGCTGCTCTCTTCTTAGAAGCCGTATCTCGTCTCGGAATCATTCCTTTTGTACAATTCGTACCCACAAGTCACGGCTTAGCTGGATCTCAAGCGGAGTCAAAGGGTGGTTGGTGCGAGATTTTGGCACCTTACGTAAACAGGATATAAATCTGCGACACGTCGCAGTAATACGCAGTAGTCTCATAAGAGAGGAATATCTGCTTAACAATTCCCAGTATAAAGGTTGACAAGCAGCTACCATGTTAAAATCACATTCGCGCGCCTAAATAATAAACACCTTGTAGGTGGCCGTAAGCGATAGCGACATGCCTAACGGCTAACTCGATCTCTCAGTCGTCACAGGCCTAGTTTCCACCGAAGTCTTCAATCCGATTCTACTTCGGTGCAAAACAAATTTATTATGCTATTTCCACTGGAAGTGAAATAGGAGTAAAGAAGATCGATATTTCAGAACTGCCAACTTAATTTTTGTTTTTAACACAGTAGAAAGTTGAACAAAGTCGCCGTTTCATCATATGACCAAATATCACGTTTATTTTCCATTTTGACGATATGTACAGTAGAAGTAGAGAGAACTATAAACCAGGTTATGTACAAATAGAGCTAGAATAGCCAATAATAAAAATTATAGAAACTCAAATGAAGGGAGACTAGTTGACGTCAAGCTGGCATATATAATTGGTGAGCTACGAGCCGACTTGGTTTGTCAGACTTACACCGCAGTGATTCACCAATTTTTTTGAAATCTAAATTCGATTTCCATTTAGGGATAAATAGATCTAAACTTATAAGATGAAGAATTTATTGCGAAAAATATTACCTCAGCCAGGATTCGAACCTGGAACTCCCTCATTCCGTGCGGGTGTCATATCAATTCGACAACCGAGGCATGTAAAAATTATAGAGGTTGACATTACCTACTTTCGACTGTTTTCACCGGCTAAACTTTAGTGTCAATTCGTTCCCACTTCGATTATCTTGGTGGATCAAAACGGGAGTAAATGAGTTAATCTATCGCGTTTCCATCGACTCAAATTCGGTTCTACGCCGGATTAGGTGCTTCGGTGGAAACTAGGCCACAGATAACATTGGGTGTTTACGATAATTCGGTTAGGAGTTATTTTCACTAGGGTGAAATATATGATAAGTACAACCATCTAGAACTATCATGATTCGTGACAACTCAATGCTGTCCGATAAGTCGTTTATTCCATATATGTATTAGGAGTACAAATAAGTTTCCGCCGTTTTTTATCAAAACTTGAGCGCCAGAAAAATTTACCAGGAGGAGCTGGACCGGGCGATCGAAAAGTTCCGGGTGAAAAATACCGCCAGACGGTGTGCCCGGTAAGGTCTGAGTCCTGGCCCTGAGCGCCCTCAGAGATTCACTAGCTGCCTGAACACGACTTGAACATACCTATTATTTCTATTCCAGGATGTTTCCTGAAGGAATATCATAATAATATTATGATTTTTTTATGAGAAATTTTTTTATCTCTGCGCGCATTTTAGCCCGATCCGGACCACAGTGGGACCACACGGATTCCCTCTCCGCCCCATATGTTTGCTCGACGAAGCGGGCAAGTTGTATGAGCGTATGCTCACGGCTCGCCTCGTCGAGCACCTGTCCCGGGTTGGACCGGACTTGGCGGACTGCCAGTCCGGGAGGGCCGATCGACCGTTGACGCAATTTTTCGCGTTCTCGGACTGTCTCTCGGGGAGGAGTGGCGTTGGCGATGAATTTAGATATTGCCAACGTCTCTAACTCCCTACTTTGGGGGAGGATAGTAGAGGCACTCCGATTATCTGTAGGTGACCGTCCGGGACTACCTCCGAGGCAGAACTATTTCCTGCCGGAGGAAGGGCTGTGAGATGTATCGGAGGGAGATGTATTGCAGGGTTCTATAGGGGTCCGTACTTGGGCCCCTCCTGTGGAACCTCGGGTACGACAGTGTGCTGCGGTGTTCACTCCCCACGGGTCTCGATCTCGTCTGCTATGCAGATGACACGTTGATCGTGGTCTGTGGGGATGACTGGACGGACGCTGCTCGCCTTGCAAGGGTGGAGGCGCACCTCGTCGTCGAGCGCATCGAGGCGTTGGGGCTAAAGGTGACCCTTTACAAAATCGAGGCCCTGTGATTTCACGGGTTTCGGCGAAGGCCACCTCAGCTCCACCTCAAAAATAGGAGATTCTTCGCGTCGAGGTGAGTACGACCCTCAAGTATTTAGGTCTCCACCTCAACAGCCGCTGGCGCTTTTACGCGCACTTTGGCTGTTTGTCCGCCCGGTTGACAAGGGAGATCGCTGCGTTTAGGCAACTCCTCCCCAACCTGGGCGGACCTAGCAATGGCTCTACCTGGCGGTGATGCAATCCATCACGATATATGGGGCCCCCGTGTGGAATGAACTGCTGCAGTCCAGCTGGAAAAATCTTCAAGTGTTGAAGAGCGCGCAGCGCCGGCTGGCTGTAGCGGCTGCATGGGGGTACCGCCGGTAAGGCGGCATTCGTGGTAGCGGGGGCGCTGCCCTGGGACTTGGTGGCCGAGGCTCACGCGTCCACATATTAGTGGCGCGCTGGGCTCTGCCAGAGCGGTGCCCGCCCTACTGTTGTGGTGGTCAAGATGCAGAGGCGTCAGTTTTGGCAGCTCACCATACAGAAATGGCAGCTCCGCATTGCTAATTGCAGAACTGGCCGGCGAACTGTCGAGGTCATTCGCCTAGTCTTGCCTGACTGGGTGGATAGGTGGCACGGCGGACTCTCCTTCCGCCTGGTGTAGGTGCTCACAGAGCATGGCTGCTTGGGTGAGTACCTGCATTGGCCTGTCGACGAGGTGTCATCATTGTAACGTAGCGGAGGACACGGCGCAGCACACTCTGGAACACTGTCCGGAGTGGGCGGACCTGCGCCATGTCTTTGTTAATAAAGTGGGAGGAGACCTCTCGTTGCCGGCCATCGTGTCAAAGATGGTCGACAGCGAAGAGGTCTGGAAGGCAATGGTCTCCTTTTTTTTTTTTTTTTTGGTAAGGATGGGGAAATCCATTTACGGATACCCGCGGGCCATGGGTTGAGGAATCCATAGACCCGCGGGTTATGTGGGACTCCTCGCAAGGCACGGGCAGACACCACGGGCAGATACAGTCATTGGGCAGCCACCACAGTGGGGCGTCCCGCCCGGAGAGGGGAGAAACTCCCAGTCTCCGGCACCCACTGTGGCTCACACTCCCGAGGTATCATGTTCCCGTGGCTCACGTTCCCGCGCGAAAATGCAAGACTACCCACTGAAACCCCACCCGGTGGCCTTCCTTGACTCCATAATGGAGGGGGACCAGGCATCGCCAAACGGCATTCATCTGGCCCCCCCCCCGGGGTGTGACCCTTACCGGGTCCCAATCCTGTTTATTTAACAGGGGAGAGCCGGCCACCACCAACTCTCCCCCCCCCCTAGCCCGAGGGGCGCCGTCGTGCAAGGTGGGCCTCAAACCACCCTTAAAGCACGACGCCGCCCCCCCCAAACAAACCGACCCGCCTGGGAGGGGGGCTAATCCCCCCGCCCAGGCCGGACCCCCACCCTTGTCGGGCCTGGACAGAACCAGGCCGTCCAAGGGATGAGGGCCCTTTCCTCCGCCGCCCCGGCCCCGCCTCGGAAACGTCCGAGCGGCCCGGGGCGGCCCGGCCCGGTGGGCCCGGGAGTTCCGGGACACCACCGGCCCGTCACTAACCAGGAGCCCTTCACCAGTGGACCCGGCGAACCAAGTCCACTGGATCCGGACTCCCACCTCCTGGCTGACCCAGCCCCCCCGAAGAAGGACTGGGGCAGCCTCCGAGCCGGGTCCAGCCGGACCCAGAAGAAGGGGGGGGGATTCTCCAATCAAGGATCCCCCCCCACAAACCCTCCCCCGAACCAGGCCAAACCCGGCCCGGAACCGGCCGGCTCTTAGTCAGGAGGGACTCCTTCCCATCGGGTCAATGGAGGAAGTAGGAACCAACCACCATTGATCGGATGGATCCGCAGAGTCCCTCCCTAAGCCCCCTCACCACGACAAGGTGGCCTCAAATCGAAGGGGAGACAATGGTCTCCTTCTGCGAACAGGTCTGAATTTGATTTTAAAGGCAGGCGAACTACTTATCTGCCCTTGGCATCCTGTGAGTGAATTGATGAGAAGTGTCGTTCGCAATCCTGTTCCTCTTTGTTCAATGCCGTCCTGGTGGAATCCGAAAGTTCTTCCTGGGTCCAAAACTTTGAAATAAGGTTTTGTAACTCATGATCCAGTGAACAAGACAATACAAGATAGAAATTGTAAATCTGAGGAACATTTGGCTCACTTGAAAGTTTCAGAACTTGTGAGCGTAGAAATAAGCAAATTAATACTGAATCTCAACAAATAAATCTTACGGGTAGCCGGCCATGAATCATCCGATGTGACAACGTCACTAATTGTAAGGAAGTTAGAATGATGAGCGCTATTGGAGATATTTGATCATGACAAAATAAGTGTAGCCACGAAGAAAAGTGCAGCCTAGTTGAATTGAATCATTTACTATGCAGATTTTTTATCGTTTAAATAAGAAAAGGATTTTGAAAATATAAATATGAAACACATACATAGCAATAAGAATTAGAAATTTTTTATTTATTATAAAAATTATATTCATTAACCACAAAATTAATCTCACCATACATTTTTATATGATCGGCTTCAAATTTCATAGTTAACATATAAAGCTTCTTTTTATATTATGTGTATCACAATAAATAATTATCACAATAGACATTAATCCAATGATCTAATAGATACTGATCATTTTGTGCGTGTGATAATTATTCGTTGACTTCAATTGAAATTTTTAATCATAAGTATAATCACAGAGTTTATTTAGGATTCTTTTACTTTTTGTAATTTTTACTGTACCATTTTCATTTTCTCTCAATAATTTTGATACTCCAATAAAACTATTTTGCTTACAGGGTGATTCAGAACAATCCCCGAATATTAAAATGTCGTATTCCTGAGTGAATTCTGAGATGATTTTTTCTTTACCAAAATTTTCTCCGAAGCTTAGTTTTTGAGTTATAAAAAGAAATAGTTAACGAATTACGGAAAGAGTACGGAAGGTAGACAGGGGCGACGCAACTCACCGTCCGACACAGGTGATTACGTAGGGCCCCTCAGCCTTAGCTTATCGCTTTACGTATCGATACACACGCACATGACACATTCTCTCTCTCTCTCTCTCTCTCTCTCACTCTCACTTATTTTCACTCTTGCTCACTCATTACTATTTATTTTTGTAATTAAAAAACTAATTGTAAGCTTAGGAGATAATTTTGCAAAAAAATGTGAGTGTCAGAATTGAGTCAGGAATACGACATTTTTCTCAATCACTTACCTGTAGAGATGCGATAGCTTTATGTTATTATTCCTTGCGAGATGGATGGATCGTAATCAATATTTCTTGTGTCTTCCACAACTTTTTGTAGATATTAGGCGGTATTCATAGTCGAAACTTATTTATAGGTGTTTTCCAACAAGATACACAGATTACACAGTGCAACACTGCGTCCACAGAGTGTTCCAACTGTGACACAGTGTCACACCAGTGATGCGCTGTCGTGGGAATAAAGTTGCGTCTGCGCACTAAGCAAACGCTTTGAATCCTCAGTAATGTATCTATGATAATCAAATATAAGGTATCGTTAGATCCCAGCGGTAAAAGAAATATGAAAGAAATTGCAGGGAGAGAAAAAAGTTTAGATTAAAGAAATAAAATACATTAAATATAAATAGTAATAAGAAAATTTATTTATTTGTTATATTTTACGTCTGCAGCCGATTTTTATTATAAGAATATCAACATTTGTTGCGAGGGTAAGGGAATACTGGAATACTTTCATTTTTTATTTCCTCTTCTTTTCCTCGATGCCACTTGATATTGATGGTTGTAGAGAATCCATCTTCTTCCAGAGAATCCATCTGCACAATATCAGCTGATTTTAATTGCAATGATAATCCTTATACACTACGACAATATGTAATGTATCACTAAAAATGCGGGAAAACTACCATAGATCCGTTACAGTACGCCTAGATACATCTGTGGTAGCAGCCGACGTCTAGCCGTGACGTCAGCTTACGCATGCGCACGAAGGTTCCTGTACGGGAAAAAATCCTACGACAGCGCATCACTGTGTCACACTGCTCAACACAGTAAAAACTGAAGTACAAGCGTGTAAAATGCCCCAGTGTTACCAATGTTTTACGGAATCTTAATACATAATATTTAGGTTGTGGTAATAATGCTTTCGAACATAACCTAGAAGAGAATTAGAGCCGTAAAAAAATTGTGAAGCTTTAAGATAATGGATTCTAGTTTCAAAATTATTGGTAAGATGTTAAAAAGTGCAATAAGAAACATAATAAATTTTATTATTTATTATAATTCAAAATAAGACGTTCTTATTGGTTGTCGTTGCTAATTGTATGCAGTAGGTATGTTTCATTAAGAATTTTACACAGTGTGACACAGTGCAATTTAGCGTGTTCTAGTTGGAAAACACCCTTTAAGATTATCTTAAGTTTAGACTTAAGACGTCCTCTAGTTAGTCAAATAAGCAAAAACTTGAGCAAATTCTCAAGGCGTGACTTGACCAAAACGATCTTATTTCAGAACGCCTTAATATGTTTCATAAACGATTCTTATTCGACATAAGTATAGACTTAAGATGATCTTATTGGTTGTTATTTCATAGTCGTTTAAGATCGTCTTATTTGACATATACAGGGTGATTCAAAATAACCGTATGTCCTTAAAGAGATATATTCCTAAGCGTATTCTGAGACAACTTTTCCTTTGCCAAAAATTTTTCCGGAGCTTAGTTTTCAAGATACAAAGAAAATATGTAGCGTATCGTGAGTCGAGTATAAGAGACAAGCAGGGGCGGAGCACTCACCGTTACTCTCTACTCATTTCTAGTACATATAAAACTTTTAGAATACGAACGGAATATTTAAGGAATATCTAGCATTTATTGGTTTATTACAAATAACACGTTTTTGTTCACTTGATTATGTCATTTTTATTTTTTCTCAGAAGAACACAGCCTAACCTAGCTGCTATGTAACATAAAAGTAACATAACAAATGTAATATTCTATTTATTGTAGTTATGTAACACTTTATATATACAGGGTGATCCAGGATAACCTTCCACCTGTAAAATGACATATTTCTGACACAATTCTAAGACGATTTTTCCTTTATCAAAATTTGATTTGAAGCGTAGTTTTCGATAGGTAGTTTTCGTAGGTAACCGATGGTAACCAATTCGCGATTGGTCGGCGGGAGGCGAGGAGGGGGCGTCGACCACCCGCGAAGATCGTATAAATTGGATGTACGATCGATAATGCGATCAATAAGCCTGCGATTATCAGCGATTATCAATAAGCGCGAAGAAGATATGGCAGCTTATACAAGTCAAGAATACTACGACATGCTAATGGCACTTGGCGAGTGTCACGGGCAGCAGAACCTTGCTGCAAGAAGATACGCCGAAATGCATCCAGACCGAAGACATCCATCGGGTCACGTCATACTTGCAGCAGCTCAAAGACTTTACGATACTGGCAGTGTCCTGCCGAACAAACACGACGCTGGAGGAGATCGCGCCGTTAGAAATGTACGGAACACGGAAAGAGTTATACGTGCTTTTGAGAATAATCCCGAAACAAGTATTCGGGTAGTTGCTCGAGAGCACAATTTATCTTACACAACTGTACAAAGGATATTAAAAGAAGAAAAGTTGCACGCGTTTCATTATACACGCGTACAACATTTACGACCAGCAGATTACCCTGCAAGACGAACGTTTTGCGAAAATTTTCTGCGAAACGTCGATCGAGATCCCAGATATTCCTCTCGTGTAATATTCAGCGATGAATCGCTATTCACACAAGAGGGGATTTTTAATGTGCATAATATGCACTTTTGGAATGAAGAAAATCCCAGAGTCACGCGACTCCGAAATTTTCAAACTCGTTGGAAGATCAATGTGTGGGCCGGAATAATGGGCACTGAAATACTTGGTCCAGTTATTCTTCCAGATGTCTTAACTGGGAGAACCTACGTCGATTTTTTAACAGAAAATCTACCAGATTTTCTCGAAAATGTGCCATTATGTGAAAGAAACGAGATTGTCTTTCAACAAGACGGTGCTGGGCCACACAATGCCAGGATCGTTACAAATTATTTAAACGAGCATTTTCCCAGACGCTGGATGGGTCGGTACGGCCCGATACGTTGGCCCGCAAGATCGCCGGATCTCAACCCTCTGGATTTCTTCTTATGGGGATATTGTAAAGAAATAATTTATAAAACTCTTCCCGAAGATATTGAAGATCTAGAGACAAGATTACGATTGGCTATTTGGGATATCGACGAAGAAGTAATGCAGAACGTCGAAAGAAATTTATTAAAACGCATGAGAGCTTGCATTAGGATGGATGGCGGGCATTTCGAGCATCTGCTCTAAAATTTTTTTTATTCAATCCGCTCTTTTCAGAGCGACCAATACATTTTAACGTTGGAACATCTCTTTTGAGCAAAATAAAAATAAATTTTCCCAAATTCCCAAATGTAATTTATTAATTACATTATTCTTGCAATTGACTGAAACCTTCGCATCGTGAATGCAATAGTTTCGAAAACGTAATAACGTATAACACATGCTTTTAAAAATAATAATTATTTATTATAATTATAAATAGTTATTAATTGTAATAAATAATTAATTTTTTTAAGTACGTCATTATACGTTTCATGTTTTCTACCGCATTCGCAATGCGAAGGTTTAAAGGCCGTGGCACATAAAAAAAGTTAAGCAGAAAGCAGTAGAATTTAAGCGAATCGACCAATCACCGTCGTTCGTCTCATCTCGTGTCGATCACGCGCCACGCGCAAGTCGCAGCGCTAGTCAACTGTCAACATAACCCTGGTGGTCGCGCAGTTTCCGCGGTCCGTCGCTTCGCGTCGAGTCATGTGCTATTTGCATTCGCGTTTCTTTTAAAGTAATTTTTGGTATCAGTGAATCGGTAGTGAGTCAGTAAATCAGTGAATTCGTTATCGCGTATTCTGTATTGTGTTAATCGAGTGAGAGTAATTTACAAAAAGTTTTGATGATTTGTGAGAGTAATTTACAAAAAGTTTTGTCTCTACAACTTAATCATAACGGTGCAGCAGACCTGACCTGACCTGACCTAACACGTAGCATGAGGATTCGCTACGCTGCTACAAGGTGATTGAGCAGGTGAGTGAGTGATTAAATGAGTGACTGAATGAGAGAGTGTGTTGTGTAAAAGAGAGAAAGAGAGTGAGAAAAAAGTGTATGCGTACGTGCGTGCATGTGTATGAATGTCTCTCCCTCCTTCCCTCTCTCTCTCTCTCTCTTTCTTTTTATGCACACATGCATTACACGCGTGTAGCAATCAGCTGATTGCAGCGTTCAACGGCCGGCGAACCGGAACAACTCTTTGTTATTAAAGTAATTTTTATTTTAAGGAACACGTATTCCTAACATAATTCTAAGACACTTTTTTCTTTATAAAAATTTTATTTAAAGCATAATTTTATGTCATAAGATTAAAATAGCGACTCACGCGGTGGTAATCACCCGTCGGGCGGTCAACTGAACCCTCGTTACGCTAGCGGTGCGCCGCTCCTGCCTGCCTTCTGTACTCGACGCGTGATTTCCTAACTATTTTTGCTTGTAACTCGAAAACTACGCTTCAAATCAAATTTTGATAAAGGAAAAATCGTCTTAGAATTGTGTCAGGAATATGTCATTTTACAGGTGGAAGGTTATCCTGGATCACCCTGTATATATCGTCATGATGCGTACAATGCATTCAAACAATCATCTTTAATAAGCGACATCGAAAAGATAGGAAAACCAGATAAAAATTATAAAATTAAAATCAAATACAAAAACAAATCTAGCATATTCGTTATCGAATTATATTAATGTCTATTTATAATGTTACGTTATTACAAATTATTTCTTTTAACTATTGTTTGACATAAACATATATCCTCTATAATGTTTAACGCTAATTTCACTATTCCATGTATGTATTATTCTTCTGTTCTTAATTTTTAATTTTTACTCTTTAGCATATGTTTATATTTTGCATGATATTTTATGTTTTAATTTCGTTAATATACAGATAAATATACCCTATAACAGAATGTGCAAAGAAAAGATAAGAAATTCACATAAAAATTATAAAATACAAAAAGGCTAAAAAACGGTTTCTAAGGAACATTCGGGTGGTCCTTGTAGTATAACTCTATATACATTTTTATTCTATGACCATACAGCCGAATATACCTATGCGTATAGCCCTACTAAATTCACGTATATTCTAAGTCACATCTTATTAAATTATTCTCTTTATTCAATTGTTAAAATTATTCAGAATTTTTACTTGGTCTTGTACAATTTAATATAATGTATTTCCCTCTTATGCATTGTTCACATATGAATTAACGAACACACCCATCTTTACCTTTTATATTATAAGGAAATTTTCCAAACCAAATTTTGTATTAAACCTGTTCACTCCTACTCTATTAAACTATCTCTCTCTTACTCGTATACCTTATGGATAAGAGCTTAAGGGGATGCTGGAGTCGTCTGTTTTACCTACAAAATTACTAGAATTTTCTAACACACGGCATTTTATATTGGCTGTATAGAATTAAAAATCCTTTTCCAGGATTAAAGTATGCACCTAAACGAAGTGCGCTTGCCTCCTACATTCACTGAAAAAGAGAAAAAGTAATAAAAAGCATAAATTTACATATCCATTTACCGACTTTCTGAATTAACATGGCGTCTCGACCTGTCAACTCGAGAAAATATTCGCTTCGTATAAAAGTTATGTAGCTTTTATGCACAAAACAATATCCAAGCGCACTGTAGACGGCCCAGTAAAACATTGTAAAATTGTATAAACTGATCCCAGTGGTCTAATTAATAAATGCCATGTGTTAGAAAATTTCAGTCCCTGTGCGCCCGAAATATCGGTACAACAGAGTGAAAAAAGTAACAAATTTAGTTCATAGATATTGTAGTAGAGGGTGTTGCAATCAGGAGCAAAAATCGCACATCACGCACACGAGGAAAAAGCCCATGTACGTGTGCGCTTGGCGTTCGACTAGCTTCGGATAGCAGAAGAGCGCAGACATATCTTCCGTCTCCTTCTCTTTCTCTCGCTGTAGCTGACACGCTTGGCGATCGAGATTCGAGAACTATTATTTTTTACAAGGAGACGGTCAAGCTTCCCACCTGGAATTTAGTTGAATATCATATATGTTTTTATACTCTTCCTACTAATATACTAATATATTTACTTTTTAAATTAATATATTAAAATTAAACCTATATTAATATCATAAAAAACATTATATAAATATAATATAAAACATAAAAAAATATACATAAAATATACATAAAAATGTACATAAAAAATAAACAAAAAATATTATATTTATATAATATTTTTTATGATATTAATATAGGTTTAATTTTAATATATTAATTAAAAGAGTAAATATATTAGTATATTAGTAGGAAGAGTATAAAAACATATATGATATTCAACTAAATTCCAGGTGGGAAGCTTGACTGTTTCCTTGTAAGATATATAATTCTCGAATCTCGATCGCCAAGCTATAGCGAGAAGGAGAGGCGGAGACGGAAGATATACGTATATGTCCGCGCTTTTCTAGCTAACGCACACGGACATGACCTTTTTCTCGTGTGCCCGCTACCTCACACACACAGGAAAAAGCCGTGTACGTGTGCGCTCGGCGTTCGGCTAGCTAGAAGAATGCGTAAGAGAACGAGTAAGAAGCAAGCGAGATGGCCAACATCAAAGAGAGTCCCGAAGTCTCGACGCGAGCTTATCTTAATCTCCAATCTTTCGTATCATATTTCATTTTACCATAGAAAATAAAACTTTTACATTTCGCATTTTATCAGTCCAAAAATAATTTTAATGACTTACTGAGATTTTTGCGATTAAAATGACACCAAACACGATATAGATCGGGTAATTTTTAATTAGATTATAATCAAGATGTTAATTACTTATCTAATTAAAAATTATCCGATCTATACCGTGTTTGGTGTCATTTTAATCGCAAAAATCTCATTAATCCATTACAATTATTTTCGGACCGATAAAATGCAAAATGTAAAAATTTTATTTTCTATAGTAAGATGAAATATAATACGAAAGATTGGAGATTAAGATAGGCTCGCGTCGAGACTTCGGAACTCTCTTTGATGTTGGCCATCTCGCTTGCTCCTTACTCGTTCTCTCTCTCTCGCTTTCCTCGCACTCCAGCGTCGAGGATTTTAAAGAGCTCGCTTCTCTTATGAAAAGTAAACATGGAATAAAATAAAACCTAGAACATTTATTTCCCATGTTATTAATTTGAAAATAATTTTAATGGATTAATGAGATTTTCACGATTAAAATGACACCAAACATGACATAAATCGGATTACTTTTAATTAAATATGTATGGTTAATCTACTTAAAAATTACCCAATTTATATCCCCAGTGAGAAATGACCATCAAATCGATATCAAATTGATATCGATCGATGCAATTTACATCAATTCGACGTCAATTCGATGTCGACTCGAAGATCTCTTCTCACTGAATCGTGCTTATTAGTGTGATTTTAATCGCAAATATCTTATTAATCCAATGAAATTATTTTTAAGCCAATATATATATATATATATATATATATATATATATATATATATATATGTATGTATGTACGTATGTAATACGTATGTATGTAACGGCGTATGTATGTGTATGTATGTATGTATGTATAAAAATTTATAATGCGAAGATATGTCCGTATTCTTCTAGCTGGCCGAGCGCCGAGCACACACATATACGGCTTTTTCCTCGTGTGCGTAATGTAGCCCCATGTACGTGTGCGCTCAGCTAGCTGGAAAAACGCAGACATATTTTCTGTCTCCTTCTCTTTCTCTCGCTATAGCTGACGCGCTCGGAAAGGAAAAAGCCGTATGGGCCTTCTACAATAAGATATTAGTCGCAAGTCGTAAGCGAATAAACCAATCATAGTTGAATTTAGAAAAGAATAATCGAATATGATTGGTCTATTCGCTTACGACTAATATCTTATTTAGTAGAAGATCCGAGCTAAGAACGACCTGCACCCATCTGTTTAACGGATGAAAAGTATTTTATATCCAATTTAGTATATTAAAAAATATATCGCGAGTGGGTTGGCTAAAAAATTCCTGGCCAGACTATAATTAATTAAAAATTGAAAAATGACTTTTTATTAAACATTGCACGAATGAGTTTAACGAATAAGTTTAATACCAACCGATAGTATGGAGCCTATAGAAAATGCAAACGTTGGGTTGTCTATTTTTTTCCTGGCCTAACTACTGGGTTGGCAGGTATAAACAGGTATTTTGATACTAGTTATTTGCACCCATTTGTTTAATAAATAAATCTTATATCAAAATGAGCGCTGTTTTATTGCGAACACGATGATATAGGGTTGTCTGCAAAAAATCTGGTTTGAATAACGGTTGGCGAATTTTTAAAAGTGAAATTTCGATGCGACTGGAAACTTGCGACAAAGAGGTCCGAGCTAAGTATCCCGTGCGATAGAAAAGAACGCAGCGTTGCAGCTGCGCGCGACGCGACCGCTGGATGAAAGAGTGCGCATGCTATTTGTTCATGTAATAGAGAATGACAGCAATACACTAATAAACACTGAGCATTACTTTGGAGCAACTGGCAATAGACTTGAGAAAACAACGATATATATATAATAAATTAAATATATGAATATGTATATTAAATTATATATTTAATAATATATCTATAATATTTTTAATATCATATAATATTATATGTGGCATTACATATAAAATGTCCTTCTGAATAAAAATATGATAGCGGATATATATACTTATCTTGAAATTTTTTTTGTTCTGTTAGGGAAGAAATAAAAAGAAACAAAGTGAATAGTCAAAAAATTAAAATTAAAAAAGAACAAAAAAATACTAAGGATCTTGCATTACGTACAAAAATTTTATTACACTATAATATAAATACAAAAATTATATTAATGAAAACTGAGTTCCAATTAATTATTATAATTCTGTATCTGATTCATCGGAGGTAAAATTTTGATCCTCGAATTCAATAGATTCGTTAGATTCGTCATCATTCTCCGTCATTTCGACAATGTCTTGAATTTTTAAAGGTGTTTGGTCTCCAATAAATCCTGTTTTAAATAATCATCCAAATGCCAACCGCAGTTTTCAGGCTGGAGTTTTATACATTTAGAGTCTGTTGCATTAAGCCACATGGAATTTACAAAAATTGTTCGTAAAATTTTTTGTTGTAGGGATATCCAGCATGGTGGTATAATGTTTGAGTCAAAACTTGTAATTTTTTTTAAAAACTGTTCGCTGTCTTCTTTCGCACCATAATTTTTCATAAAAATTCGAATTCTTGCATCATTAACTCTGGTGCAGTTATTCACATACATTTTTGCTGTAAACTCTTGAACAATATCCATTTTTTCGTCAATGAAAATATCAGCTTCATCAGTTAATCATGCAAAAGTTGTTTGATATTTTTGATTCTTGGAAAATATTTTAAATGGTCTAATTTTTCCTTTATTGTAAAATGCTGCCGTGTAATCACAACCTGTGTATGCATGAAAAGCAGGTAGACTTTGACATAATGTGGAACCCAACTTCAATGCTAAATCGATGCAATTAATGCAATTAAGATGTTGATTAGGCTGCTTCTTAGTCGCTGAAGTAGCTAGCCAAATTGCAGATTGTGAAATTTTGTGCATATTTCCCAGTAAAATTACCAAAACATCAGTATCAGAAGCTTTTATTAAAATTCTTGAGCCTGGTGCTATTTTATGAGCGTGAAAAACAATCTTCGTATCCGCCTCTTTGTGATAACATGTATAATCAACTTCTTCGGTTTTTTTTATGTAATTATCCTGAGCTTGATACGAGTAGCATTGATGTTCAACAGTTAAAAATATTTTTTTGTTTTGGATTATTGGTAGCAAATTTTTGTTCTCCCAATAATCAGCCAAAAACTGTACCAGCGCCTCTTTAAAACGATAATTTTTAAGGCTTTGCAAAAAATCTTTAGGCCTAATTTGTTGAGGTCCTGAAATTTTATATGGAATATCGAACTTCTTTCGACTTTGACGTTCGAAATACGAAAGATTGGAGATGAAGATAAGCTCGCGTCGAGACTTCGGCACTCTCTTTGATGTTGGCGATCTCGCTTGCTTCTTACTCGTTCTCTCACGCATTCTTCTAGCTAGCCGAGCGTCGAGCGCACGTACACGGCTTTTTCCTGTGTGTGTGAGGTAGCGCGCATACGACGAAAAGGCTGTGTCCATGTGCGCTCAGCTAGCTAAAAGAGCGCGGACATATCTTCCGTCTCCTTCTCTTTCTCTCGCTATAGCTGACACGCTTGGCGATCGAGATTCGAAAACTATATTTCTTACAGGGAGACGGTCAAGCTTCCCACCTGGAATTTAGTTGAATATCATATATATTTTACTCTTCCTACTAATATACTAATATATTTACTCTTTTAATTAATATATTAAAATTAAACCTATATTAATATCATAAAAAACATTATATAAATATAATATAAAACATAAAAAAATATACATAAAATATACATAAAAATGTACATAAAAAATAAACAAAAAATATTATATTTATATAATATTTTTTATGATATTAATATAGGTTTAATTTTAATATATTAATTAAAAGAGTAAATATATTAGTATATTAGTAGGAAGAGTAAAATATATATGATATTCAACTAAATTCCAGGTGGGAAGCTTGACCGTCTCCCTGTAAGAAATATAGTTTTCGAATCTCGATCGCCAAGCGTGTCAGCTATAGCGAGAGAAAGAGAAGGAGACGGAAGATATGTCTGCGTTCTTCTAGCTAGCCCAGCACACGCGTACACGGCTTTTTTCTCGTGTGCATGAAGTAGCGCGCACACGAGGAAAAGCTGTGTACGTGTGTGCTCGGCGATCGGCCAGCTAGAAGAACGTATCTTCGCAGACGTATCTTCGCATTATAAATTTGTATACATGCGTACATACATACACACATATATACATAAATATATTATATATATATATATACAGGGTGATCCGAAATAACCTTCCATCTGTAAAATGACGTATTCCTGACGCAATTCTAAGACGATTTTTCCTTTATCAAAATTTGATTTGAAGCATAGTTTTCGAGTTATAAGCAAAAATAGTTAGGAAATCACGCGTCGAGTACAGAAGGCAGGCAGGAGCGGCGCACCGCAAGCGTAACGCGGGTTCAGTTGACCGTCCGACGGGTGATTACCGCGTGAGTCGCTATTTTAATCTTATGACATAAAATTATGCTGTAAATAAAATTTTGATAAAGAAGAAAGTGTCTTAGAATTATGTCAGGAATACGTGTTCCTTAAAATAAATTTACTTTAATAACTTTAACAAAAAGTTGTTCCGATTCGCCGGCCGTTGAACGCTGCAATCAGCTGATTGCTACACGCGATGCTTGTAATGCGTGTGCGTAAAGAGAGAGAGAGAGAGAGAGAGGGAAGAAGAGGGAGAGACACTCATACACGTGCATGCACGTACGCATACACTTTTTTTCTCGCTCTCCTTGTCTCTTTTACGCAAACACTTATGCACTCGATCATTCAGTCACTCATTTACTCACTCACTCACCTGCTCACTCACCTTGTAGCAGCGTAGCAAATCCTCATGCTACGTGTTAACTGCTGCACCGTTATGCTTAAGTTGTAGAGACACATCAAAACTTTTTGTAAATTACTCTCACAAATTACTCTCACTCGATTAACACAATACAGATTACGCGATAACAAATTCACTGATTTACTGACTCACTATCGATTCACCGATACCAAAAATTACTTTAAAAGAAACGCGAATGCAAATAGCACATAACTCGACGCGAAGCGACGGACCGCGGAAACTGCGCGACCACCAGGGTTATGTTGACAGTTGACTAGCGCTGCGACTTGCGCGTGGCGCGTGATCGACACGAGATGAGACGAACGACGGTGATTGGTCGATTCGCTTAAATTCTACTGCTTTCTGCTTAACTTTTTCTATGTGCCACGGCCTTTAAACCTTCGCATTGCGAATGCGGTGAAAACATGAAACGTATAATGACGTACTTAAAAAAATTAATTATTTATTACAATTAACTATTTTTAATTATAATAAATAATTATTATTTTTAAAAGCATGTTATACGTTATTACGTTTTCGAAACTATTGCATTCACGATGCGAAGGTTTCAGTCAATTGCAAGAATAATGTAATTAATAAATTACATTTGGGAATTTGGGAAAATTTATTTTTATTTTGCTCAAAAGAAATGTTCCAACGTTAAAACGTATTGGTCGCTCTGAAAAGAGCGGATTGAATAAAAAAAATTTTAGAGCAGATGCTCGAAATGCCCGCCATCCATCCTAATGCAAGCTCTCATGCGTTTTAATAAATTTCTTTCGACGTTCTGCATTACTTCTTCGTCGATATCCCAAATGGCAAATCGTAATCTTGTTTCTAAATCTTCGATATCTTCGGGAAGTGTTTTATAAATTATTTCTTTACAATATCCCCATAAGAAGAAATCCAGAGGGTTGAGATCCGGCGATCTTGCGGGCCAACGTATCGGGCCGTACCGACCCATCCAGCGTCTGGGAAAATGCTCGTTTAAATAATTTGTAACGATCCTGGCGTTGTGTGGCCCAGCACCGTCTTGTTGAAAGACAATCTCGTTTCTTTCACATAATGGCACATTTTCGAGAAAATCTGGTAGATTTTCTGTTAAAAATTCGACGTAGGTTCTCCCAGTTAAAACATCTGGAAGAATAACTGGACCAAGTATTTCAGTGCCCATTATTCCGGCCCACACATTGATCTTCCAACGAGTTTGAAAATTTCGGAGTCGCGTGACTCTGGGATTTTCCTCGCTCCAAAAGTGCATATTATGCGCATTAAAAATCCCCTCTTGCGTGAATAGTGATTCATCACTAAATATTACACGAGAGGAATATCTGGGATCTCGATCGACGTTTCGCAGAAAATTTTCGCAAAACATTCGTCTTGCAGGGTAATCTGCTGGTCGTAAATGTTGCACACGTGTATAATGAAACGCGTGCAACTTTTCTTCTTTTAATATTTTTTGTACTGTTGTATAAGATAAATTATGCTCTCGAGCAACTACCCGAATACTTGTTTCGGGATTATTCTCAAAAGCACGTATAACACTCTCCGTGTTCCGTACATTTCTAACGGCGCGATCTCTTCCAGAGTCGTGTTTGTTCGGCAGGACACTGCCAGTATCGTAGAGTCTTTGAGCTGCTGCAAGTATGACGTGACCCGATGGATGTCTTCGGTCTGGATGCATTTCGGCGTATCTTCTTGCAGCAAGGTTCTGCTGCCCGTGACACTCGCCAAGTGCCATTAGCATGTCGTAGTATTCTTGACTTGTATAAGCTGCCATATCTTCTTCGCGCTTATTGATAATCGCAGGCTTATTGATCGCATTATCGATCGTGCATCTAATTTATACGATCTTCGCGGGTGGTCAATGCCCCCTCCTCGCCTCCCGCGACCAATCGCGAATTTGTTACCAATTAGCGCGCGACGTTAAGTAGATTAACCATACATATTTAATTAAAAGTAATCCGATTTATGTCATGTTTGGTGTCATTTTAATCGTGAAAATATCATTAATCCATTAAAATTATTTTCAAATTAATAAAATAAATGTTCTAGGTTTTATTTTATTCCATGTTTACTTTTCATAGATAAGCGAGCTCTTTAAAATCCTCGACGCTGGAGCGTGAGGAAAGCGAGAGCGAGAACGAATAAAGAGCAAGCGAGATGGCCAACATCAAAGAGAGTGCCGAAGTCTCGACGCGAGCCTATCTTAATCTCCAATCTTTCGAATTATATTTCATCTTACTATAGAAAATAAAATTTTTACATTTCGCATTTTATCGGTCCGAAAATAATTGTAATGGATTAATGAGATTTTTGCGATTAAAATGATACCAAACACGACATAAATCGAATTACATAATCAAACTATATTAATTATTTATCAATTTAATTTATTAATTAAAAATTATTCGATTTATGTCGTGTTTGGTGTCATTTTAATCGCAAAAATCTCATTAATCCATTATAATTATTTTCGGATCGATAAAATGCAAAATGTAAAAATTTTATTTTCTAGTAAGATGAAATATAATTCGAAAGATTGGAGATTAAGATAGGCTCGCATCGAGACTTCGGAACTCTCTTTGATGTTGCGAGATGTTTCCATCTCGCTTGCTCCTTACTCGTTCTCTCTCTCGCTTTCCTCGCGCTCCAGCGTCGAGGATTTTAAAGAGCTCGCTTATCTATGAAAAGTAAACATGGAATAAAATAAAACCTAGAACATTTATTTCGCATTTTATTAATTTGAAAATAATTTTAATGGATTAATGAAATTTTCACGATTAAAATGACACCAAACATGACATAAATCGGATTACTTTTAATTAAATATGTATGGTTAATCTAGTTAAAAATTGTCCAATTTATATCCCCTGTAAGAAATGACCATCAAATCGATATCAAACTAATATCGATCGATGCAATTTACATCAATTCGACGTCAATTCGATGTCGACTCTTCTCACTGGATCGTGCTTATTAGTGTGATTTTAATCGCAAATATCTTATTAATCCAATGAAATTATTTTTAAGCCAATAAATATATATATATGTACGTATGTATGTATGTATGTATAAAAATTTACAATGCGAAGATGTGGCTGCGTTCTTTTAGCTGGCCGAACGCCGAGCGCACACGTACACGGCTTTTTCCTCGTGTGCGTGAAGTAGCGCGCACACGAGTAAAAAGCCATGTACGTGCGAATTACATAATCAAACTATATTAATTATTTATTAATTTAATTTATTAATTAAAAATTATTCGATTTATGTCGTGTTTGGTGTCATTTTAATCGCAAAAATCTCATTAATCCATTACAATTATTTTCGGATCGATAAAATGCAAAATGTAAAAATTTTATTTTTTATAGTAAGATGAAATATAATTCGAAAGATTGGAGATTAAGTCTCGCGTCGAGACTTCGGAACTCTCTTTGATGTTGCGACATGTTTCCATCTCGCTTGCTCCTTACTCGTTCTCTCTCTCGCTTTCCTCGCGCTCCAGCGTCGAGGATTTTAAAGAGCTCGCTTATCTATGAAAAGTAAACATGGAATAAAATAAAACCTAGAACATTTATTTCGCATTTTATTAATTTGAAAATAATTTTAATGGATTAATGAAATTTTCACGATTAAAATGACACCAAACATGACATAAATCGGATTACTTTTAATTAAATATGTATGGTTAATCTAGTTAAAAATTGTCCAATTTATATCCCCTGTAAGAAATGACCATCAAATTGATATCAAACTAATATCGATCGATGCAATTTACATCAATTCGACGTCAATTCGATGTCGACTCTTCTCACTGGATCGTGCTTATTAGTGTGATTTGAATCGCAAATATCTTATTAATCCAATGAAATTATTTTTAAGCCAATAAATATATATATATGTACGTACGTATGTATGTATGTATAAAAATTTACAATGCGAAGATGTGGCTGCGTTCTTTTAGCTGACCGAACGTCGAGCGCACACGTACATGGCTTTTTCCTCGTGTGCGTGAAGTAGCGCGCACACGAGTAAAAAGCCGTGTACGTGTGGGCTCAGCTAGCTAGAAGAACGCAGACATATCTTCCGTCTCCTTCTTTCTCTCTCTCTCGCTACGGCTTGCTACGCTTGGCGATCGAGATTCGAGAACTATATTTCTTACAAGGAGATGGTCAAACTTCCCACCTGAGATTTAGCTAAATTTCAGTATGTTGTTACATACTGATACCTCTCTTACTAATATAATATATGGTACAATAACTCGTACCATTATTTTACAAGAAATAATTGTAAAGTTAGTCATGTACGTAATCTACCAATTCGATAGACCTACTTTTTAAGCAATGAGCGTGGTCGTGTTAGTAAGTCGAGCGGCTAGAACGCTGGAGATCTCGAGTTCAAAACAATTCTTTTTTTCTATTTCTTTTTAAATTTTTTTTTTAATGTGTCTAAATAATTTATTATGCAATATATTAAACCTATATTAATCTTTAAAAAATATTATATAAATGTAATATTAAAAAAATAAAACATTATAAAATAAAATATAAAATATTATAATTATATATAATTTTATTATATAAATATAATATTTTTTGACGATTAATATAAGTTAAATATATTGCATAATAAATTATTTAGACACATTTTTAAAAAATTTAAAAAAAAATAGAAAGAAAGGATTGTTTTGAACTCGTGATCTCTATCGTTTTAGCCTCTCGACTTACTAACACGACCACGCTCATTGCTTGGAAAGTAGGTTTATCGAATCGGTAGATTACGTACATGACTAACTTTACAATTATTTCTTGTAAAATAATGGTACGAGTTATTGTACCATATATTATATTAGTAGGAGAGGTATCAGTATGTAACAACATACTGAAATTTAGCTAAATCTCAGGTGCGAAGCTTGATCATCTCCTTATAAGAAATAATAGTCCTCGAATCTCGATCGCCAAGCGTGTCAACCGTAGCGAGAGAGAGAGAGAAGGTGTCGGAAGATATGTCTGCGCTCTTCTAGCTAGCCAAGCGTACACGTATACGGCTTTTTCCTTTCCGAGCGCGTCAGCTATAGCGAGAGAAAGAGAAGGAGACGGAAGATATGTCTGCGCTCTTCTACTATCCGAAGCTAGCCGAACGCCGAGCACACACGTACATAGGCTTTTTCTTCGTGTGCGAAGAGAGGTATCAATATGTTACATAACTGATACTCTTTCTACTAATATAATACATGGTACAATAACTCGTACCATTATTTTCCTAGAAATAAAAATAAAGTCAGTACGTAATCTACCAATTCGATATACCTACTTTCAAAGCAATAAGCGTGGTCGTGTTAGTAAGTCGATCGACTAGAACGCTGGAGATCTCGAGTTCGAAACCTTTCTTTTTTTCTATTTTTTTTTTTTAATGTCTTTAAATAATTTATGCAATATATTAAATTAAACCTATATTAATCCTTAAAAAATATTATATAAATATAATTTTTTTAATGATATTAATATAGGTTTAATTTTAATGTATTGCATAAATTATTTAAAGACACGTTGAAAAAAAGTAAATATATTAGTAGGAAGAGTATAAAAACATATATGATATTCAACTAAATTCCAGATGGAAAGCTCGACTGTCTCCTTGCAAGAGATATAATTTTCGATCTCGATCGCCAAGCGTGTCAGCTATAGCGCGAGGGAGAGACGGAGACGGAAGATATGTCTGCGCTCTTCTAGCTGGCCGAGCGCCAAGCGCACACGTACACGGCTCTTTCCTCGTGTGCGTGATGTAGCGCGCACACAAGGAAAATGCCGTGTCCGTGTGCGCTCGGCTAGCTAGAACAGTGCTCGGAATTAGTTGCTCTTTTCGAGCCGATTCCCGAGGCGACGCCTCCTATTTCCCCACTACCGCTCGACGCTCGAGCAGACGCTGCGGCCGAGCCGCCGACAGCGTGTCTATAGCTGTAACTCAGGAACGTCTCTAAAGAAAAAGAAAGCTAGGACCTTTCATATCATTAGTAATATTTTCCTAAAGAAATAATTTCTGCTTTTGTAAATAATTAATCAAAATGTTATTAATATATTATGTAATGTGTTATACAATACATAGTGTTGCGACCGCTCTTGCGACCCGATGTGTTTCGCGTCGCCATGCGTTCCCCGGCAACGAGCGTCCCCCGGCAACGAGCCGTTTGTTTGTTTAACAGCGATGTTGTTGTTGTTCACGGTTTCTTGTAACGAAGAGACGTGTTCTCTTCACGGAGTTTCATTAAAGAGCTTTCTTTAAACCGACGAAACCGTGTTTTCATTCCGCCTCGGCGGGAAGTCGCGAGTGCCGTGAGAGCCAGTGTGTGAGTGTGTGAGTGCGCGGAAGTGTCCTTCCGAGCGCGGAGCGCAACATTTTGGGGGCTCGTCCGAGTTTCGGACGGACAACGAGCTATCCTGAGATATTTCGAGGGAGATGGTGACGGCGCACTCTCCGGCGAAGACTCGCTCCCGAGCCGCGGTGACGGCTACGACGGAGTCGAGTCCTCTCGAAGCCGTCCTCCAGGAGTTCCGACAGCTGCGCGAGGAGCGTCGTCAGGAGCAGACGCAATTCCAACACTTCCGGGACGATATGGTGACCCGCCTCAGGGAACGCGATGCAGCTTTCTTGCGTTTTGAAGAGCGACTCGCCGAGAAACAGCTAAGTCCCTCCAATAATGTTCTTTCCTCCGCCGATCCTTGCGAGATGTCGAGTTTGGCCGGCGCGGGCGAGGGCGTGTGTGCGGGGCACGCGACGCGTAGTTTAAAACTAATTATACTAACTATATTATATACATTATATACATTATATTATATAATTATATACATTATATTATATACATTATAATAATACATTTTTAACAATATATAATAATTAAAGGTTAAAGTTTTAAATTAAAATTTTTACAATAGCCTTTTCACATCACCCGTGAATACTATTGTGGATGCATTTTTTTAAAAGTAATTTCCCCTGTTGGCCTATTTCACTGAAAAATAATAGAAACAGGATATAATAATGATAAAATAATATTTTATATTATAAAATAATATTTTATATTATAAAATATTATTTTTCTGCCGAACTATTTTATCATTATTATATCCTGTTTCTATTATTTTTCAGTGAAATAGGCCAACAGGGGAAATTACTTTTAAAAAAATGCATCCACAATAGTATTCACGGGTGATGTGAAAAGGCTATTGTAAAAATTTTAATTTAAAACTTTAACCTTTAATTATTATATATTGTTAAAAATTATAATGTATATAATATAATGTATATAATGTATATAATATGTATTGTATAACACATTACATAATATATTAATAACATTTCGATTAATTATTTATTACAAAAGCAGAAATTATTTCTTTAGGAAAATATTACTAATGATATGAAAGGTCCTAGCTTTCTTTTTCTTTAGAGACGTTCCTGAGTTACAGCTATAGACACGCTGTCGGCGGCTCGGCCGCAGCGTCTGCTCGAGCGTCGAGCGGTAGTGGGGGAATAGGAGGCGTCGCCTCGGGAATCGGCTCGAAAAGAGCAACTAATTCCGAGCACTGAGCTAGAAGAACGCAGACGTATCTTCGCATTATAAATTTGTGTACATACATATATATATATATAGGCTTCAAATAATTTCATTGAATTAATAAGATATTTGCGATTAAAATTACACTAATAAGTACGATCCAGTGAGATGAAATCTATCGAGTCGACATTGAATTGACGTCGAATTGATGTAAATTGCATCGATCGATATCAATTTGATATCGATTTGATGGTCATTTCTCACTGGAGATATAAATTGGGTAATTTTTAAGTAGATTAACCATACATATTTAATTAAAAGTAATCCGATTTATGTCATGTTTGGTGTCATTTTAATCGTGAAAATGTCATTAATCCATTAAAATTATTTTCAAATCAATAAAATGCGAAATAAATGTTCTAGGTTTCATTTTATTCGATGTTTACTTTTCATAGATAAGTGAGCTTTTTAAAATCCTTCAATGCTGGAGCTTGAGGAAAGCGAGAGAGAAAACGAGTGAGGAGCAAGCGAGATGGAAACATCTTGCAACAACAAAGAGAGTTCCGAAGTCTCGACGCGAGCCTATCTTAATCTCCAATCTTTCGTATTATATTTCATCTTACTATAGAAAATAAAATTTTTACATTTTGCATTTTATCGGTCCGAAATTATTCTAATGGATTAATGAGATTTTTGCGATTAAAATAACACCAAACACGGTACAGATCGGGTAATTTTTAATTATATTATAATCAAGATGTTAATTACTTATATAATTAAAAATTATCCTATCTATACCGTGTTTGGTGTCATTTTAATCGCAAAAGTCTCATGAATCCATAAAAATTATTTTTGGACTGATAAAATGCGAAATGTAAAAGTTTTATTTTCTGTGGTAAAATGAAACATGATACAAAAGATTGGAGATTAAGATAGGCTCGCGTCGAGACTTCGGAACTCTCTTTGTTGTTGCGAGATGTTTCCATCTCGCTTGCTCCTTACTCGTTCTCTCTCTCGCTTTCCTCGCGCTTCAGCGTCGAGGATTTTAAAGAGCTCGCTTATCTATGAAAAGTAAACATGGAATAAAATAAAACCTAGAACATTTATTTCGCATTTTATGAATTTGAAAATAATTTTAACGGATTAATGAGATTTTCACGATTAAAATGACACCAAACATGACATAAATCGGATTACTTTTAATTAAATATGTATGGTTAATCTACTTAAAAATTACCCAATTTATATCTCCAGTGAGAAATGACCATCAAATCGATATCAAATTGATATCGATCGATGCAATTTACATCAACGTCAATTTGATGTCGACTCGATAGATCTCTTCTCACTGGATCGTGCTTATTAGTGTGATTTTAATCGTAAATATCTTATTAATCCAATAAAATTATTCTTAAGCCAATATATATATATATATATATATATATATATATATGTATGTATGTATGTACGTATGTATGTATAAAAATTTATAATGCGAAGATATGTCCGTGTTCTTCTGGCTGGCCGAGCGCCGAGCGCACACGTACACTGCTTTTTCTTCGCGTGCGCGATGTAGCGCGCACACGAGTAAAAAGCCATGTACATGTGCGCTCAGCTAGCTAGAAGAGCGCAGACATATCTTCCGTCTCCTTCTCTCTCTCTCTCGCTACGGCTGACACGCTTGGCGATCGAGGTTCGAGAACTATTATTTCTTACAAGGAGATGGTCAAGCTTCCCACCTGAGATTTAGCTAAATTTCAGTATGTTGTTACATACTGATACCTCTCCTACTAATATAAAATATGGTACAATAACTCGTACTATTATTTTACAAGAAATAATTGTAAAGTCAGTCATGTACGTAATCTACCGATTCGGTAAACCTACTTTTCAAGCAATGAGCGTGGTCGTGTTAGTAAGTCGAGCGGTTAGAATGCTGGAGATCACGAGTTCGAAACAATCTTTTTTTTTCTATTTCTTAAAAAAAATTTTTTTTAATGTGTCTAAATAATTTATTATGCAATATATTCAACCTATATTAATCGTTAAAAAATATTATATAAATGTAATATTAAAAAAATAAAACATAAAATAAAATATAAAATATTATAATTATATATAATTTTATTATATAAATATAATATTTTTTAACGATTAATATAGGTTAAATATATTGCATAATAAATTATTTAGACACATTAAAAAAAATTTTTTTTAAGAAATAGAAAAAAAAAGATTGTTTCGAACTCGTGATCTCCAGCGTTCTAGCCGCTCGACTTACTAACACGACCACGCTCATTGCTTGAAAAGTAGGTTTATCGAATCGGTAGATTACGTACGTGACTGACTTTACAATTATTTCTTATAAAATGATGGTACGAGTTATTGTACCATATTTTATATTAGTAGGAGAGGTATCAGTATGTAACAACATACTGAAATTTAGCTAAATCTCAGGTGGGAAGCTTGACCATCTCCTTGTAAGAAATAATAGTTCTCGAATCTCGATCGCCAAGCGTGTCAGCCGTAGCGAGAGAAAGAGAGAGAAGGAGACGGAAGATATGTCTGCGTTCTTCTGCTATCCGAAGCTAGCCGAACGCCAAGCGCACACGTACATGGACTTTTTCCTCGTGTGCGTGAAGTGCGATTTTCGCTCCTGATTGCAACACCCTCTACTAAAATATCTATGAACTAAATTTGTTACTTTTTTCACTCTATTTTATCGATATTTCGGGCGCACAGGGACTGAAATTTTCTAACACATGGCATTTTTTAATTAGACCACTGGGCTCAGTTTATACAATTTTACAATGTTCTGCTGGGCCGTCTACAGCGCGCTTGGGTATTGTTTTATGCATAAAAGCTACATAACTTTTATACGAAGCGAATATTTTCACGAGTTGACAGGTCGAGACGCCATGTTCATTCAGAAAGTCGGTAAATGGATATGTAAATTTATACATTTTATTACTTTTTCTCTTTTTCAGTGAATATAGGACGCAAGCGCGCTTCGTTTAGGTGTATACTTTAATCCTGGAAAAGGATTTTTAATTCTATACAGCCAATATAAAATGCCGTGTGTTAGAAAATTCTAGTAATTTTGTAGGTAAAACAGACAACGCCTAGCATCCCCTTAAAATCTTGAGGACTCGGAAAATCCGCGGCAGCTTACGAGGAGGAGCGAAAAAAGGTCGCTAGAAAGATCAGAGTTTTCGAGGTGTAAAGACGCTACTCAGTTTATCATACAAAAGAACTTAGAATATTTTTCGGAGTGTGAAATTCATATACTTATACCTAAGTTATTTAGTCATACGTGTTGTACTCGAAATTACGACAGAGATCCGAGGCTTCAAGTGCAAAAGGAAAAGAACTATTTCATTACTGATCTTACTCAAATCAGCCAGCTATACCAAGGAATATTTTGTCAAGGAGGAAATAGTTAACCCAATTAAAAGTCATTGTGAAATAAATCACCGTAAGTCTTCCATTACTCTGTTTTGCTTATATTTTCGTTGATTATTACGGCCGAACAATCATAATCACCTTTATAATCCGTCATTTCGTATCACACATTTAAATAACTCTCTATGTCCATCATTTAATTTACAATAATAATTATGAATCTTTAATAAATTTTTCTTTCATTAACGTTAACTATACCCTAAATTGTTATCTTTTCATTTAATCAAGGATGCTTAAATTTTTTCAATCATTATAATAAAAAAAAAAATCACTTTGTCGCTTTACTCTTATATTGCTGAACCCTTAGCATCCTTGCAGAATCTTAAAATCCGAATTATTAAATCGTAACTGTTATAATCTTATTGAAACGGCCTATTCGATTTTTATATTGTGTAATTCAAGTGTTCAACTATTTCAATCATCCCAAAGAAATAATTATGGCCTAGTATTACGCCTATATTATTAATGTAAATTATTGAATACGTTTGTGAAATTTCAAAGTTACTGTTTAATTTAATTAAGTTTATTGAATAATCGATGATACATTCAACTGTCAGTTGCTATTTTTGAAACGAAAGTATATACACATATATTTGAACACTTGAAGGTCGAAAACTTAATTATTATAAATTAATTTTAAGAGATAGGAGGCTGAACACTTATGACCTATAAGCCTTAGCGCCATTATTGTTTAATTGAATATATTGTTTAAAATTTATGTAGACCGCGTATGATTAATGAACTTAGTTAATACATTTATAACTGTTCAGCAGGCCTTCTCATTTAACTACGATATGTTCAATGTATGGTTAAATGTAAAAGAAATTGACAACAATCTTGTGGCGTAAATAGTGATTATAATTAAATTTGAAATTCGAATAAATTTTGGTTTATAATTTCATACGTATATGTACCAATTGACTCTGATAGAAATTACAATTATATTACCACGTTACATATTAACTATAAATTTTTCAATTTATACCCAATCACCATTCTTAATATTTTACATTGACTTTAAATTAGAATCTCGTTCTGTCATAGAACTCAAGAACTAATTTTGCTGTAACACTAATCATCATCGAATAATTTAAATATCTCTTTTAATCCAAATTATTAAAATCAAACTTTGACATTTTGAGTTGATATTTGATTTTACGTCACAAATTGCCTTATATTTATTGCAATCACCCTTTCCTAAATCCCATTAATGATCAATGTTCTTACAGCTGAAAAGTGGCAGGTAAATTAGAACAAGTTGCTAGATTTTCTAAACATTTAATATATTCAACCTTTTCATATCTTCCTTGAACTTATAAAATATCACTAATTAATATACATATTTCGTTTAGAATCTCATACTTTATTTGACTCATAAAGATCTACAATCATTACATTTTTCCTTAGTAATTGTTTCAATATATATATATATATATATCAAATTCCTCAAGTCAGTACGTAGCGTTACCGTGGACATTTACCACCACGATTGGTTTTACGGCTGACAATCCTTTTTCCTAAAAATCATTTCTCTTTATATTTTCCTATAATATTAATAACAACTTCCATTTCCGTTTGAATTTTTAAGGTCTACTAATTACCTCTTGACGCGTGTCCAATAAACTCTAGCAGAGCTAGGTTGAGGACCGTGGATTTTATCACCCTTCCGGAAATCGGCGTGTACCATAAACTCTAGCAGAGCTAGGTTGAGGGCCGTTGTTTTTCCTTCCTAATTTTTCCTTTTGCCGCGTGTTCTATAAACTCTAGCAGAGCTAGGTTGAGGGCCGTGGTTTCCGTTTCCTTTCCTGTAATGATAATCATTTTAGAATAACTCTCTCAAATTTTTCTTTCAGTCACTATAATTAAACCTTCTGAATAATTAAATCAACATTTTAAATTCATGTACTTCTATCTTCAACAAAAGCTTTCCTTTATTATTATAACTGTTCATTTGTTTTATTCGATAATTTTATTTTTATTAGTATCTCTCGTTTTTTCTTTTACTTTTGCGATAGCAACTTGTCTCTGCCTGAAGAAATAAAATATTTTATAATTACCCTGTGTCAATTATTATTGTTAACCCTTTTATTGAATCGAATATTTCACGTGTTTATTGTTTATTGATTGAATATTTCATATGCCTATTGAACATTTTATACAGATGTCTTTAATTTGAATATTTCATGTAATTTTGTTAATACTGCTATTATCCTTACTTAATAACGTATTCTTGAGTTTTCAAATTGCTATAAACCAATTATTTCTTCTCGTTTTACTTTAAATAGATGGTCAGGTCGGACCAACAGAGAGTAATTAATTAATTATTTCTACAAACCTCATTTCTTCCCATTTGACCCCTCTGTGACGACAGCTCTCGCCAATCCCAGGTAAAGCCTGTGTAAACAGGTTGACCGAAAACAACAAAGGAGAGCACCTCTGCAGGTACACCGAGGTAGCACCTGTGAAGGAAAAAATATTGCGAACCACGGATTAGTTTAATCGGTTTCAAGACTCATTCAAGACTCATTACTCGCTATTTCCATTAACGTAGAATTCATCTTATCTTATCTTATCTTATCTTATCTTGAACCGCGGGACGTAACAATGAGATACGCTCGATGAGAGATGTTCACTCCGTAGAAAAGTTTCATTTTACAAAAAGTTATTCATTTTGTAACATTTTGTTCAAAACGCTATAACTTTTTCAAAAAAGGTCGTAGAAAAATTTTAAAAATATGGATTTGTTTGGAAATGAATGAGCTTTAAAACGCATACGTTTTGATATCAATCAGTCAACTCTTCTGAGCCATGCAATAGTTTAAAAAAAAAATTTTTTTCCCCATTTTTCCATGTCTGCCATTTTGTCAATTTTGTTGTAATTCAATTTTTGTTTGTTGGAATTTCAAGAGAAATGTTCAAGCTTTAATTTAAGCTTTATTTCATCTGAATACGATGATTTTTCGATGAGTTGTCGCCATTGAAAGATGTTAAAAAATTTTGTTAAAATTTAGTGGCCCGTTTTTTTTGCGGGTGAGTGTATATATCATTTAATATTATTATAAAAATAAACATAAGATTGGGATAAGGATTTCGGAAATGAACGGGAAATGAATTGGGACTTTTAAAATTAAAATGTATTTTATATTAGAAAATAATTTTTTATTAAAAGTTTCCAATAACGATTTAAAATTTGCGAATCGATTATTGCTTCAACGTAAAATAAAATGTGGTTCTGAAAAGAACCGTTTAGTGGCTCTGAAAAGAGCCGTTTAGTAATCGGTCCACCATCCTTGTCGTGCAATTACCTGGTGCAATCTTTTCTCGATGGATCCGCTAAGGTTTGCGAAAAGTTCAGGTTTTAGCCTAAGCTTTTCCCATTCACTCATCGCATGCGCAACCAATTGTGCTCTAGTTATTTCATGACCAGTATCCCACGAATTCGCAAATATTTTCAATCAAATTGAGATCCGGGGATTTAGCTGACCAATCAATAACTTCAATTTCGGGGAATTGAGCAAATCATTCTTGTACTATACGGGCGGTGTGGACAGCGGTGTGGAACCACATTTTATTTTACGTTGAAGCAATAATCGATTCGCAAATTTTAAATCGTTATTGGAAACTTTTAATAAAAAATTATTTTCTAATATAAAATACATTTTAATTTTAAAAGTCCCAATTCATTTCCCGTTCATTTCCGAAATCCTTATCCCAATCTTATGTTTATTCTTATAATAATATTAAATTATATATATATATATATATATACAGGGTGTCTGAAACATTTTGGAAAAGCCGAAGTGTGCAGGTAAAGCAGGTAAAATCAAGTAGAAAAGTCTTTTACCACTTTGTTGTTTTCACAATAATTTACGAGAAATTAATTTAATAAGATAGGCCAATCCGCGCGAGTAAAAGCGCGCGACGAGAAGAGACCTCCCCGTTGCAAGATGATAGAAGCCGGTTGGTGAAGCGATGGGAGGCACGATCTACAAAGGACGAACGCGGATCTTCGCGTCAAAACCTATCCGGATAAAGATCCGCGTTCGCTGCAGCGATTGTCCTTTGTAGATCGCTTCGCCGTATGACTGATTTGTCATATGACGCTCGTTACTCCGCCTCTCGAAATCAGTTGTTACTCGTTGCTAAGGGGTAAGCCATTTTTCTCTTTTACATCGACACCCATCTTTCATCAGACATCTCTATAGAGTCCTGCCTACCGGTTTCCCGTGCACTCATTGGCTCGTACGTTATAATTAATTACGAAATAAATATTGCAAAAATTACAAAATAATACGTGACATTCCTTCTATTTTGACCTATTCTATCTGCACTCTTTGGCTTTTCCAAAATGTTTCAGACACCCTGTATATATATAATTATTAAATAATATTATGTTTTTCACTGCATATGTAATCATAAATTCGATTACACGTTTGTGTGTTTCCGGCTTAAGTCTTTTCTTTCTATACCGTGTATAAGATAATATAATATGATATAATATGTAAATATTTATACGTACATTCATATGTGTAATCATGCGAATATATATGTATATTAATTGCATAATGCACTAAAAAAATACATACTGTATAAAATGTTGTATTTTAACCCTTTGCGTCACAGTGTGCCGCTCAGCGAGCCACCTTTTAGTTAACAGTTTTATAAATTTATAATTTATATTTATCAATAAATGAAAGGTTTTTTTAGTTTTGGTATGTTCCTCATACTGTAACAAGTCTAAAAAAATTGCTGATCCACAAATTGTTAATAATAAAATCATTATAAACAAACGGATAACAAAAAATAATGTTCCTTTTCCAGAAAAAATTAATTTTCTTCATTCATTTTCACTGAACTCAGTTGAAACTCGTTACTTGGGGGTTTTCGGGGTCGCTAAATACGAATCTCGTGTCTGTTTTCCAAAATTCAAAATGGCGGACCCAAGATGGCGGACATAAAATTGAAAATTGACTGAATTCGCTTGAAACTCATTACTCGGGGGTTTTCGGGGTCACTGAATACGAATCTGATGTCAGTTTCAGAAAATTCAAAATGGCGGATCCATTATGTTAGTGTTACTGACGATCGTCATTTATTTTATTCAATCCCATACTTACCCGTTGCAGCACAAAGAAAGATGTGAAAAGATCGGTTTGGATATGCAAAGAATGCAATGTAGCCTTATGTTTGTCGGCGGAGAGAAATTGCTTCCTGGAATATCATGCCTAGTATGTGAACATAGGCTTCCTTTCTGTTCTACTGTGATTAAAAATTAATTTTTATTAAAAAAAAAACAAAAAATAAAATAAAATAATAAAAAAAACAAAAAAAATAAAAAAAAACAAAAAAAATAAAAAATAAAAAAAGTGGAACCACAATCTCGCCACGTCCTCGTCGTTGGTTTTGGGTAGCGCTGAGAGCGAGATAACCAAGTACAATAATTCAATTTTCAATTTCCATGTCCGCCATCTTGGATCCGCCATTTTGAATTTTGGAAAACTGACACCAGATTCGTATTCAGCGACCCCGAAAACCCCTGAGTAACGAGTTTCAAGCGAATACAGTGAAAAGAAAAATGAGTGACTGAAAGGGTTAATAAGTAAATACTAATATTTTTTCGAATTTAATATAATCACGAACTTCCAAATGAGATGTATGCATATATATACATTTATTTATTGTTGTAAGAAAAAGTCACGTATTGTTACCGCTAGATAACATGTTATTTAGCGGTCGATAATTAGGTCGATAAATCAGGGGCGGTAAAACAGGGCCGCTACGGATATTCTCCATATTCCCCTTGCCCTGCGGAAAGGGGTCACGGAACAAATCAATGACGGCGATTGTACCTTAATTATAAGACTCGACTATGAATACCAGCCTAATGTCTCTATGGTTCTAACGAAACGGGCGTAAAGTCCGTGATTGGCCAAATTCCTTACGCCATACGCCGGTACGCTCCATGGGACTTTACTTTAAAGGTAATATTTACTGTAATGTGAACTGTATATTTTCAATACATTTCGGAACGCGTCCTTCAAGTCAATGGCCTAATTTCCACCGAAGCACCTAATCCGGCGTAGAACCGAATTTGAGTTCGATGGAAACGCGATAGATTAACTCATTTCATTCCCGTTTTGATCCACCAAGATAATCGGAGTGGGAGCGAATTGACACTAAAGTTTAGCCGGTGAAAACAGTCGAAAGTAGGTAATTCCAACCTCTATATTTTTTATTATTGGCTATTCTAGCTCTATTTGTGCATAACCTGGCTTATATTTAACACATTCAAATAATTTAATAAAATTTCATTTATTATTCCAATTAAATCTTTCTACTGGGTCAAACTGTGTTCAACTTTCTACTGTGTTAAAAACAAAAATTAAGTTGGCTGTACTGAAATATCGATCTTTTTCACTCCTATTTCACTTCCAGTGGAAACAGCATAATAAATTTATTCTGCACCGAAGTAGAATCGGATTGAAGACTTCGGCGGAAACTAGGCCAATCAAAATTCGGTTGCTGAAACTCAAAAATCCCCATTAGCTCCATCTATCCGCAGGGCGTGTTCTCATGCACTCAAGTAGTGCAGTCGGTTGAACGAAGATGGCGTTCGTTCGTGCGCCTCACAAGGCAGGATGCATGCAACCGCAAGCTCGTTAGTGTAAACATGCGCCGGCAGCGGCCGCAGACGGAGGCTGGTATGTCCTAGCTTCATTGTAGATAATACGAGGCTGGCGGAAAATGGCGGACGAACAGGTGAGTCGCCGACAAGAGTAACACGCGTGTCCCATGCGTGACGTGACGCTACTAATCGTGACGTGAATGGAGCGACGCCACGCGAATGGTCGTGACCGGCGGAATCCGCGCGTGTCATCAAACTCACACTCGTGCATGCGTACGTGCGTAGATTGATTCATATATGCGGCGCGTCCGCGCGCATTCGCCGAACCTTCGCAGGGAGGTCGCCGGAAAAATCTTTGCGTCGCGTGGACTGTGTCGCGCGGGGAACGCCGTTTCCCTTGTACGATTAAAACGACAACTACACGGTCGCGATGGGAAGACCGAACAACGCGATTCGATCATGCCGCTTCAATCGTTGCCAATTGCGCCGTTGCATTATGTCGTCTTTCTCTTCACGCTGGTTTTCCTCTGATTCTGCCACGCTTGTCAAGCTGAGAAGGTTTCTTCTGGTAACGGAGACACTGATTGTGATTTAAGGGATAATTAACTGGCCAAAAATCACTGATTTATGGTACTGTGCGATGCGAAATCGAATTGGATTGAACTGAACGCAATCGCTAATTGTAGCGCGTTAGTTACAATTCGCCTGTCGATGAGCGTCACGTGAAAGTTAGCATGCCGCGATGTAAATGAAAAAGTGCGGTAACTCCGACCACGCGGCTGTATCACTGTTGACGACGTTGTTTATCCTCGTGTACGTTTGTACGCCACCATCATCGTCACTACACATTGGGTTACATCTACGGAATGAAAGCGCTCGTCCAGCATGAACGACACTCGGCCTTTAAATCCCTATTTCTACAATAATGCACGCCGTTTATAGCCTGTCGCTCGTTTATAACCTGTCCATGGCTCGCAAGATCCCGCGTAAAGTCTCGCGCGTCAGTTGGCATGTCTCTGAAATCCTTCATTTGCAACAGTATTCTGTAGTCTGCGCACAATTTATCGACAAGATAGACGAGCATTCGTCGTGAGACAGAAGTCGAGATCACTACTTTTTTACTTTTTCTCCGTTATTATCACGACTGTGTATGTATACATGCACGTGTAAAGCATGTAAATATCGTATAATTTACAAATTATGTCACTTAAATACGCGTGACACACTCTGAACTGTTTATTTTATAGTTCTTATGTGTTTCCGTTGTATTTCTTTGAAGCTTCTACACATACTGGTTATTTCGGACAATCTTCCTCTACTACTCTTCCTCAAAATAATTACTCAATTGCACATAATGTTTGTCGAACCATATTTTATGTAATTCAAAAATGTTATTGATAAAACTTTATACTGATTACAATGAAATCCCAGAACAGGATTTATTACTTATCACAGAGTGGTATACGTAAGATATCGTAACTTTTATTTTCTTTTATATTTATAATTAATGGAAATTATTTAATATTTATTGTTGACATACAGAACATGTACATAATTGAAATTCTTTTCTATTTATTACTAATGTGATGCAAAATGTGTAATGCAGCTTGGAAAAGCTGTCGTCAACACTGATACTTCGATCTAACCATCTTTTAGAGTTACTTCTTCTTTTAGGAAGTTAAATGCTAGGTTTTTCGGTACGCCATCCTGTATATAAAAAAAATGAAACTGTTATTAGGTTTCTCTTTTAACCTCATCTAAATAAGTTCAACCCAGTGAGAAATGATTGGTCGAATCGACGTCAATTTGACATCGTTTCAATGTCGATCAACCAATCATTCTCAGTGAGAAAGCTTCAAACTGTGATTTGGCCGGCATAATGCAACTGTATTGTAAAATTGTAAATGTCTCGGACAATAATGGCAAGTCACTAATAAAGATTTGCGAAGCACCATAAAAGTGGATATATTGTTACAAAACTTTTAGACTTCTACCTAAATGAAAGTCTCAAGGAATAACTTTAAACAGTGTGACTAAGAATGGATCACATACAGGAAGTACGGCAGCTGGAGTTGCTATGCAAGCAATTGTATGAGTCGCAAGATTCAGCGCATCGCGCGGAAGCAGAGAAGGCCTTGGTCGCTTTTCAAAATGCACCAGATACGCTTACAAAGTGCCAGCTTCTCCTCGACCGTGGGGATTCCGCGTATGCTCAATTACTGGCCGCTACCACCTTGACGAAACTAGTATCACGTTCGGCGCAGGGACAGCTCACAACAACACTCAGTTTACAACAGAGGCTCGATATACGTAAGTGACAATCTGTTTCATCATCTTGCTACATAACAGATGAGGTGTATCTCTTGAAATTTAAAGGAAAGGTCACACTTAAATGTCACTTTCTTAAATGTGTTTGCAGGAAATTATGTACTCAACTACTTAGCAACACAACCAAAGTTACCAAATTTTGTGATACAAGCTTTGGTTACATTATTCGCTAGGATATCAAAGCTTGGGTGGTTCGATTCCGACAAAGAGGAATTTGTTTTCAGAAATGTAGTCAGCGATGTGGCCAAGTTTCTTCAGGTTTGGCATACTTCAAACAATGTTTCTTATGCACTAATCTTTTCCATGCACATACATTATATATTTTATGATTAATTATTTTTATTGTAACAATCGAAGGGATCGGTGGAACATTGTATGATAGGAGTACAGTTGCTTTCTCAATTGACATGTGAAATGAATCAAATATCAGAAGCCGATGCAAACAGATCTCTGACAAAGCATAGAAGAATAGCGAGTAGCTTTAGAGACACACAATTATTTGAAATATTTAGGTTATCATGTACTTTACTGAGTACAGCCCGTGAAAATTGTAAAAGTTTAAATTTCAACGATGAAGCACAGGTATAATATAGCAATTACATGACGATTGGTGATCATTTTTTAAATTCTACATTAATACATTGTTTGTATGTTTGTTTTCTGCAGCACGGTTTGATAAGACAACTATTAAAACTTGCACAAAACTGTTTGACATTTGATTTTATTGGCACATCAACTGATGAGAGTTCCGATGATCTTAACACAGTACAAATCCCGACGAGTTGGAGACCAGCATTTCTGGATTTTACTTCATTGAAACTGTTTTTTGATCTATATCACAGTCTACCTAATACGTTATCGTGTTTGGCACTTTCATGTCTAGTTCAAATAGCATCCGTCAGACGAAGTTTATTCTCTAATACTGAAAGAGCAAAATTTCTGACGCATTTAGTCAATGGTATTAAGCATATATTACAGAATCCTCAAGGTCTTAGTGATCCAGGAAACTATCACGAGTTTTGTAGATTATTATCTCGACTGAAAAGCAATTTCCAACTTGGCGAGTTGGTCTTAGTGGAGGATTATCCTGAAGCAATACAACTAATCGCCAAGTTTACAGTACAGAGCTTACAGATGTGGCAATTTGCCCCAAACAGTTTGCACTATCTTTTGACTTTGTGGCAAAGGATGGTATCTTCAATGCCATATGTAAAGGCAGGCGATCCACATTTATTGAATACGTACACACCGGAGGTTACGAACGCGTACATCACATCAAGACTCGAATCGGTAGCAGTAGTGGTCAGAGAACGTCTAGAGGATCCGTTAGACGATCTAGGGGTGGTTCATCATCAATTAGAACAAATATCGGTGATCGGTAGATGCGAGTATCAAAAAACGTGCACCCTGCTAGTTCAACTATTCGATCAAGCTGCAAGAACGTACCAGGAGCTAATGACGCAAACAGTGTCACCGACGCAACAAATAGATATTGCGATCCAGGAAGGACAACTCACCTGGCTTGTATATATTATAGGTAAATGGAATGGAATATTGTTGTGTCTCATAAGTAACCAATATTTACATAATCCTTTTTTCATCTTTTATAGGTGGTGTTATAGGTGGGAGGGTTGCATTTAATAGCAATGAGGAGTTCGATGCTATGGACGGAGAATTAGTTTGCAGAGTGCTTCAGTTGATGAACTTGACTGATTCGAGGCTTGCGCAAGGTGGCTGTGAGAAACTGGAATTAGCGATGTTGAGTTTTTTCGAGCAATTTCGAAAGATCTATGTCGGCGATCAAGTTCAAAAGAATTCTAAAGTGTACAGAAGGTTATCTGATGTGTTGGGTCTTAATGATGAGGCGATGGTACTCAGCATTTTTATTCGAAAGATGTAAGTATACAAAAGATATGACACTTTTGCAATTTTTTACTATATTTTACTATATTTACTATATTTCGACTTATTACTGTGTGATAATTTACAGAATAACGAATTTGAAGTACTGGGGTAGAAGCGAACAAATTATTTCCAAGACCCTACAACTTCTAAATGATTTATCAGTGGGTTATAGTTGTGTTCGTAAACTTGTCAAATTAGAAGAAGTACAATTTATGCTCAACAATCATACGGTACATATTGAGCTCTACTACTGATTAATTTTATATAAATGATGAGTTACAACATTAACTAGTAATCTTTTTGTACATGATATAAATACTAAAATTAATCATTAAATCTTTTATATACTGATAGCGAGAACACTTTCCATTTTTGGGAAACAATGTTGCTGTAACAGAAATGCGCTGTAGATCAATGTTTTACACATCCCTTGGTAGATTATTAATGGTAGATTTAGGTGAGGACGAGGAAAGATTTCACACCTTTATGTTACCTCTTACAGGTAAAAAATTTATCAACATTGAATCAATGTACTTCTTTACAAACATATATACAAGTAACAAGTTCTTACATATAATTTTAGGTGCATTGGAGAGTCTTGGTCAATTAATGGGTGCTGCAGATACACCTCTCTTTGCAGCAGAGGAAGCAAAGAAAGCACTGATTGGTTTGGCGCGAGACCTTAGAGGTTTAGCTTATGCATTCAACACCAAGACGTCTTATATGATGCTTTTTGATTGGATGTACGTGTGTTTGTGTGTACACGTGTATTCTACAAAAGAATGTGTACAAATATTATATTCATTATTAGTGATCTATAATATTAAAAAACATTTATTTTACTTTATCGATGTTTTTTCTGAACTTAGATATCCGAATTATACACCGATTTTATTACACGCTGTGGAGTTGTGGCATCACGAACCGCAAGTGACAACACCCGTCCTGAAATTATTTGCTGAATTAGTACAAAATAGAAGTCAACGATTACAATTCGATGCGTCGTCTCCAAATGGGATCCTGTTGTTCCGTGAGGCCAGCAAAATAATATGTAGCTATGGCAATCACATATTAAACGTTGAAGTACCCAAGGATCAGATTTACCCATTAAAACTCAAAGGAATAAGTATATGCTTCAGTATGTTAAAGGCAGCTTTATGTGGAAGTTATGTAAACTTTGGAGTATTTAGGCTGTACGGTGATGAAGCATTAGACAATGCCCTTAATACATTTGTCAAATTGCTCCTTAGTATTCCACAAAGTGATCTTTTGGTAAGTATACGTGTATATATATGTGTGTGTGTGTGTGCGTGCGTGTGCGTATGCGTGTGCGCGATGCGTGCGTGCGTACGTACGTGCGTGTATGTATTTATGTATGTATGTTGTATGTATGTGTGTGTATGTATGTGTGTATGTATGTATGTCACAATACTAATACTTTGTTCATTATTTAGGTAATTCGCTTCTTGATCAAATTATATTAGCAGTATTGAAAAATTAATATATAAAAATATTTATTTTATCATATTATCATTTTTATATACTATTTTCGTAGCATTATCCGAAACTGTCGGCAACATATTATTTGTTACTCGAATGTCTGGCGCAAGATCACATGATCTTTTTATCCACTTTGGAACCTAGGGTTTTTCTCTACATCCTCTCCAGTATCAGCGAAGGCCTTACAGCACTAGGTGCGCAAAAAGACTTCTATACAGGTCTGTGCGGCTGATTCTATCTTGCTACTACTCTCTATCCTCAATGCCATAAATCATTTTAACACTAGACAACATTTGTAAGTCTAATCTAAATTTTCTTTATTTTTCTCAGTTAATTAATGTTTTTAAAAAAGTTTTAAAATTATATTCGTATATATATATATAGGCTGCATTCCGATATTCACTGCCAGTATTGAAAAGCTGTTTACTGCAGTTTACGTCATTGCCAGTGACTATCGAAACACAACTGTAAAGAATAATTGACCCAATAGACGTAATAAACGTCACAATGTACAAATATACAAGCAGAAAAAAGTTACACATTTTTATAATAGTCTTCTGCATTTAGAATCTTTAGAACATGTTTTCTATATATATAAATCATGTAACCACGTGTGTCACTATTGCGACCGTAATTACTTCAGATTGTAATTTTTTTTTACATACTTTAGAATTCTACAATGGTTTTAAGATTTTTTGCTTTTTGCCTTATTGCTTGAACCTGCTGTAAACCTGCCTATAGATATTATCATTATGTGACAGTTCGAAATGTAAGGAACAAACACATATTTCGAGTACGTATTATGCACAATGAAGAAAATTACTAAGAACACTTTATAAATAACATTGGCTATAAGAGGATTGTAGTGCGTGTGGAGTCTGGACCCTGAACATAAAGTACAATACGCAAGAATAATAACTATTCATAACTATTTTCTACAACAGTTATTCGAAATTAAATGCACATTTCGAGCCAATTTCTGAGACAATGCTTACCATCTCCTTCCATGTTGTTGATCGAGGCTCAATGACCTAAAGCCGCCGATCACCCTACTTCAGAAGCGTGGATGAAAAATGAAAAATATGCTAAGATATCATACTTCCGCTAAATCATCATTAAAATACTTTCTTCGTTAAGTTATTTTTATTTTCATAAATAATTGAATACTAAATTTTCCATTATTAATATTATAGCTGCGTTCCGAAATTCACTGTCAATACTGAAAATCTATAATTTATGTCACATACACTATAGATTTTCAGTACTGGGAGTGAATATCGCAATACAGCCAACATACGTAATCTGTTATATACATACGTATTATAATAGTATATTTGATATGTAATATACATATATGACAGATAATTAAAGATAGATAAGATAAAATATATAACAAATAAAATAACTTGTATAATGTACAATAATATATGTGTTATAATAATATATTTATAATATGTTACATATGATAGATTGATTATATAATACATTAATAATAGAAAATTTAGTATTTAATATATAATATTATTCCAAAAAACTTGATGTGATAGAATAATTTGGGTGGCGGATTTGTATTTAGCATTGAAAAGTCTATAAGATTTACTTACACAGACTTACAAGGGTCCGATTTTTCAATGCTAAATACAAATCCGCCGCTTAAATTATTCTAATCGTCAAGTTTTTTGGAATAATAAAACTCCAAAAGACATTTTTGGTCACTTTTAACGGTTTATAAGGTGTTGGATGTTGAAAATAAATCCCCCCCCCCGTCCTCTAAATTAGTTTATCATTATTATTGGGTTTTTTAATAACCATTAGCTAAAATCTCTAAGAACCGCTATTTTGATGATCATGAATTGTTAAATTTACATAATATAGAAATCACTGTAGATAATTTTGATAGATTTTTTATGCTGAACACAAATTGGTAAATTAAACCTTATCAC
This sequence comes from Crematogaster levior, assembly GCA_901521435.1. Classification (NCBI taxonomy): domain Eukaryota; kingdom Metazoa; phylum Arthropoda; class Insecta; order Hymenoptera; family Formicidae; genus Crematogaster; species Crematogaster levior. The sequence goes on along the minus strand of CABEGB010000546.1, from coordinate 388,959 downwards.
ATCAGATTTTTAGTAACAAAAAACAGCGCGCACACACGCACACGGTATCCCATTTTAATTTATCTCCTAAAATTTCTTTATTTTTGATTGTAGAAAAATGTTTCTGACAAAAGTTGCATGGTTTTGAGGGGGAGAAATAATCGTAAAATTAATTTTTGAAAAATCAATTTTTCAGAGTCATAAAGACCATCGCCATTTTTTAAAATATAATTATATGATTTTTTTTACATATGATTTCTTTCATTAATTTGCATATAAAAGTATTAAGGATTATCGAAAAACCAATAGTATACGAGATATTTTATACTTTATTTTGGCACATTTTGACACAGAATATAAAATATTCATAAACTATTCAGTTTTAGCAAGTAAACTTAATACTTTTATGCGCAGAATAATGAGATGAATCAATATATAAAGAAAACACAATTACTTTTTAAAAAACATATGTTGTTACAACTTTACTTTTTAAAAAACATATGTTGTACAAATTGCACTATTTTTTTAGTGGTTTATACATGTGCATGTGTGTGTGCCTATATGTACATACATCGCTAATTTGGACTACCAATTTATATTATCTGGACTATCATGGACTATCAATTTATATTGAGCATCAAAAAATGTATCAAAATCACCTATAATGATTTCTGAATCGCTTAGATTTAAAATGATCGAAATATCGGTTTTTGGAGTTTCAGCTAAAAACCTGATGTAATTTAAAAGACAAATTTGTTTTTAGAATGTCAAATTTTGTAGGTCTGTGTTACTTACAAAAATAAAAACCACTTAATAAGGAAAAGATTTTAATGACGATTGAACAAAAGATATGATTCCAGTATATTTCTCACATAGGAAAGTGCTTCTGAGACACAGTGATCGAACTTGACCGTCGAATCTCAAACGGTAGCGAAAGGATAGTAGGCATTTCAGAAATCCGCGTCTAATTTCGAGCCTGGTTCTACAATATGAGTGTTATGCAATTTTTGGTTTCCATTAAAATGGAATTACATAACAGGTTTGATAGATAATCAGCCGCACAGCTGACATATTAAATACATTAACATTTATTTAAAGATTTATATTTTATTTATATATAATGATATTTTATAATACAGAGAGAGTTGAATGTATTGTTATATGCTTCAATTTTTTCAGTTGCAATATAAACGATCTCAATTGATTGAATATATTTGATCAATTAATATTGAATATATTTGTGTAAAATTAAGATTATCTTGTATTATATATTATTTGTGGGTAAAGAATCAAGTTTTGAGAGTCTGTGCAATATTTTAAAAAATTGATGAAAATGATTTGTGATTCTTTAATATGAAATAATTTAAAAAATTATCTATCTTAATTTTAATTTTATGTAGCAATTTTTTATTGATATTATTTATTAAATCCTTATTAAATTTACAAAATATTAAATTATGTAGAAAAGCAGGTAGGTCTTAATAAGCTTACAATAGAATTGCTTATTTTGATTGCACGTATTTTGTATAATTTCAGTATACGCATGTATTCGCTTTTTTCTGGCGATAAAAGCTGGAAGTATGACAAATACAACTTTCTGATTTCAGATACTATGGTCTGTACTGGTTGCTGTGCAACTCTAGATCACATTGTTACATATTTGTTTAAACAACTTTATCAAAAAGGTACCTTCAATAATAATTATTAATAAAATATAGCACGTGTCTTACAAATGAAACTATTAATATAATAAATTATAAGAAATATTATACGTATTATATTGTACTGATATTATACATTGCACGCATGTACACACACACACACACGATATTCATATATATATTTTTTAGGATATCCAGGAAGGAAAAATGCAGTTGTTCCTGGAGGAGGAGAATTATTTTTGCAAGTTTTAAAACAACATCCTGAAATACTTCAACAAATCTTAAGTACTGTTTTAAATGTGATAATGTTTGAAGATTGTAGAAATCAATGGAGCATGTCTCGTCCTTTGCTAGGTCTCATATTGTTAAATGAAGACGTAAGTTCACAATAATTTGTTTATAATATGTAATAATTCCTATAGATAATATTTTATTTCTTACTATATGTTTCCTGATAATCTGGGTTTTTTTTCCCTATATTAATTTTTCTTTTTATTACATACGCCTGCGCGCGCGCACACACACACACACAAATGTATAATTACATTTCCTCTTTATCTTTTCTTGCAGTATTTTAATCAATTAAGGGAAAATATTATTAGAAGTCAACCAGTTGACAAGCAAGCAGCAATGGCCCAATGGTTTGAAAATTTAATGAATGGGATTGAAAGAAATTTACTCACAAAAAATAGAGATAGGTAAGAAAGTAAGAGACATATAATATCTACTATGGTTGTTCCAAAATTTATTGTCAACGCTAAAATCTATTGCATACGTTACATATAGATTTTCAGCACTGATAGTGAATTTTTTTGGTGTAATCTGTATATCCTAGGTATTCTTAATTCTTTGTCTTATGATTTAATTTGTGATCGTGCATGTCATAGTTACATTGCACCAAGAAAAAATAAAGATCTGACAATTTACTTAATCTCCCTTTATTGTCTAGTAAATAACAATATTATGAGATGAAACTTTCAATATATGTAATACAATTAGATTTTATGAACATATGTTTAATCTGTATCACAAGTCTCACCTGTGTTTATTGTGTTTAGCTCATAATTCTTAACACAAAATGTTACTCGATATTATAAAGCAAGAGGTTAAATATTATGATGTTTGTTCTTTTGCAGGTTTACACAAAATTTATCAATGTTCAGAAGAGACATAAATGATGCCCTAAAAGGATCTAATATATCAAATTCAGTCAATGATATGATGACTTCGTAGTAATACTGCTCTCTCTGAATTAGATTCTCCTAGGTTCTTACCTGCCAAATGCTTGAATGTGTGTACGAGTGAAATTAAATTAATCATGAAATTAAAATTTTGGCTTTAGATGAGTATAAAGATAATAAATATTACCGTTTTATATAAACATTATAGCTTGGCTTCCTATTCTTTTAGCCACTCAACTTGTATGCATTAATTTTCGTTTTTAAGCAATAAAATTTTAATTTAATTTTCTTTTTTTATATGATCTTTATAAGCTGTTTTAGATATTAATAATTTTTATACTTTATCTCCACACACACGCGCGCTTCCATCCACCCACCTCGTACATACGATCGAATAAATAAGCTAGATATACTTTTTTTTTATTATCTTCATACTCAAACTTTCTTCGCCTCGTGGAACAATCAGATTTAAACATTTTTATGCACATACATCAGTAACAAAAATTGTTATTATATGACATTTTATGATCGTACAACAAATATATATTATTCAAATTTCTCAAAACAAACCGTCTTAATATTTTTCACTTTAAATATCGTTACTTTTATGATCTTTACAAAAATACATAAATAACTAAAAATTTAAAATTAAATTTTCTATTTCAGATTTATCAACATATACGTAAATTTTATATAATGTGTATATAAATATTTACATATCTGTATATATGTATATATTATATATATATATATTATATATATATATACATTATTAAATATATGATAATTACTTCATATATATATATATACATACATATATGTAGAATATGCATATTATATATATGTACATATATATATGTATGTATACATATATATGAATGAGTATATATACAGAATATATATGTATGTATGCATATATATATACATATATATATATATTATATATATATTGCAAACATACAAAACCAAACACACGTGCTCAGTGCGCGTGTGCGTGTGTGTGTGTGTGTGTGTGTGTGTGTACGTATATACATAACATTTTGTTACATGTTTTTGCTATATTTATTTGGTTCTAAAAGTAAATTTTAATAGAGATTTTAATAGAGATAATCTCTTCTATTCTAAATTTCATACCGTTGCTCATATCTAAAATAGTATTATATAACAAGCATAAAAATACATACTTGACAACATACTTGAACTGTTTCTTTTTACAAATTCAAATATTTCAGGGATTGATTTTTATACAAAGTTAACTCATAATAAGTTTTTATAAACAATAGTATGTTTTATTATAATTTAAAATCTTTTCTTAACTTTAGTATAATCTTAGGGGAAAAATATTGGAATTTATCTTTATATTAAATATTTTGTTAGGTCTATATAAAATATTTGATTTTAACAAAATCTAACAGTATTCAGAAGTATCGGAGTTTATGTCCTATGAACCTATATATTTTATTAATGAAATTTTTGACATTGTGTATACATTTTAGAATAGGAAGCCAATATCTTTATTTATATTTTTATTTACGATGATTATTTTTGTTCGATCTTATTTTCAATCGAATCGCGGACTTCTACTTTTAAAAAATATTGTATACACAAATGTGCAGTTTAAAAAGCCATTTGCAACGTTACAGATTCTTGTATTGCAGGAGAAAAAGAGAGAGAGAGAGAATGAAAGTGAAAGTGAGAGAAAGAAATGAAAGCAAAGGCGCCAATCGCGACAAAAACTCATTACTTAAAATTTATTCGAATAGAAAGAGCTGCTATAAAGCTATATTATCCAATGAATTACGAATAATGTAAACGATGTAAATGAGGATCATTAAATTTATCATATAAAGATTTACTTAAGAACATAAGTTATTATTATATTATGTTATATTATCTACGTCAATATTATCGATTTCATCGAGAAGGAAGATAGATGAACGAAATAGGTATTACAAGATGTTAAGTAACGTTTGTTAATTTTACAATATAATAACTTTAAAAATGATTATATATAAAACAAATTGTCGCATTTCGAGCAATCATCTGTCTAACAGAATGTCTCTGTAATATCGCGAACTTCTACATTGATATTTATTAAGTTATAACTATCAAATGTTCAAATTTCTCATCGATGGATATAAATAAATAACAAATACTTGATATATTTTATAACAAGATAAATAACTGGAGTAATCGAGAAATTAAACAATTATAAAATAGACAGGATAAGATGTCGATCTTATATTTTTAATCATTTTTTGTTGTAAATATTATTGCAAACTTTATTAGTTGCTTTATTAGAAGAAAAAAAGAGAGAAAGAGAAGAAACATTCCTTAATTTCTTTATATATATATTCCATCTTTTGTAATATTTTATAAATAGGCTTTATAGACTTCGCGAACGCGTAAAAATCTATGCGTCTATTTGCAAATGGGAACATGCAATAACATGTTCTCTTCGATTTTAATTTAAAACTTTTGCTATAATTTACCAGTGCTTTTTTAACGATAATCTTTGGAACAGAGGTACAGTAGAGACTTTTTAAATACCATCTCCAAAATCATGTCCCAAGTTTATTTGGTGTTCTACAATTGGTAAAGCAAACGATATCAGAACGCCAAAATCCAATTCAGTTGTCTCTTTGTAATGACTGTAATAAAATTATAAATATATTTTCTGTAATTGCAGATCGTTAAACAAAATCGATACTTACAATTTTATAACGATACTGATACTTTTCATGATTCTGGTAGTAAAATTATCCTCACTTCTCGTAAGTATCGCGTATGCTATTATTCTTAGCGAATTGTACTGTGATAGTGACGTCATAAGAATACATTATTATATCATCTGTCACTCAATCTCATTCTCGATGAATAAAAGAAAAAAAAGGAAAAAGTATTGCATTGAATATAAGATGTACCTATACCTGTAAAGATACGATTTTTTCCATACGGTACAATACTGCATTTGACCATTGTCAAATTTTACAATCTCGATCTATGCCTAATGTTTGCAGCCGCTTTTCTGAATTACGATGACTATACTCAACAATATATAATATGATATATGAAAAGAATATGCGTTGCGTTGCGTCGTGTTGCGTCGAGTTTCCAAAAGGTTATTCGTATTCTTTAGTACAATCTCAGTTACCGCGGAAGATGCTCTATAGATTTTTATATAGATGCATATACAGGGTGTTTCCTCTAACATGAGTACTTAAAATATCTCTGTTTCCTTTGATGATAAAAATGTCAAAGAACGAAAGTTCAATTCAAAAGAACTTATATTCTGATAGGTGAAATTTTTTTTAAATCTTTTACAAAATTTTACAAAGTCATCGACATTTTTTTAATGGGATGACATTTTTATTAACATTGATGTAGCTTATAAAAAAACAAATTCAACCACATATAATATATTGACTTTCAAATGACTTTTAATCATCAAAATCATGTTTAGGAAAAGAAATTATTATTTTATTGTATGTCTTAGTCATCATGTTAGAACTACATCCTAACCATCACATCTGAAGTCCGGACCTTACGCCTCTTGGTTTTTTTATTATGGGAGCACCTAAAAAATGAAGTTTATCCTGATATCCCCACAACACCAGAAGACACGAAAGAATTCGGCGTGCGTGCAATTACTCCGGACTTTCTCGAAAGTATAAAACAATCATATATTTATCGAATTCGAAAGTGTATAGAAGTTGACGGTAGTCATTTTGAACATTTTTTGTAAAAGAAATTATGTAATATCTTTGTACTAATAATGACATACAATAAATACAGTTTCTTTTTCTAAACGTGATTTTGGTGATTAAAAGTCATTTGAAGGTTAACATGTTATATGTGGTTGAATTTGTTTTTTTATAAGCTACATCACTGCGTTAATGAAAATATGCCATCTCATTTTCAAAAAATATCGATGACCTTGAAATCTTGTAAAAGATAAGACTTAAAAAAATTTTACTTTTCAGAATATTAGTTCCTTTGAATCGAACAACTTTCGTCCTTTGACATTTTTCATATCATCAAAGGAAACAGAAATATTTTAAGTGCTCATGTTAGAGGAAATACCCTGTGTGTGTGTATATGTATGTGTGTGTGTATATTAATATATAAATATATATATAAAAGAACCTACACAGAACCCACAAAAACCGAAGAGAGTAACCATATCGGGCTTGCAAATTTTTTCTATGTATGAAATACACAAGCAACATTTTATCAAGATTATGCAAAACCTATACGGGTCGATATTCAGCGCTGTACCTTTATCAGATAATATTGTAAATATACATTAAACACATGATAAAATATCCTCTTAATCCCCGAGTTACCTTTTTTTATTGATCTACCTGCAGCGCTTACTAAGAGTTAATAAGAGTTCATATTGATACATAATGCACGAGTTTACAAATAAAATAACAAATAGAAAATATATAACAGAGTATAATATATATAATATATAATAGATATTATGTTTTGTTATTCTGTAAAGATTTTTTGTTTCATCTATTTATTTTCCTCAGTTTTCTCAAGGAAGACTTTCCACTTACGATTTCTTGCTCTTCTGCTTGCTTAACACGAGAATTTTCTTCCTTTTTTATCTTCTCCGAAGCGACTCATCTTTTACGAAGGAACAGTAATCTCGTTATGATTTTTTAGGATGTACAAAGTGTGTTCACTTATTAATTTAACTATCTGAAATTTTATCAACATTAATGATTAATATATAATAATATGTTAATGTTTTTGCTGACGTGTGTTAAAGTATGAAATATATAAATCTAGAGAATTCCTATCATATTACTTTTTTGTTGTAAAGAAAAAAATAATTTTTTATGTTTATTTTATCTCAATATTTGAAAATTGAAACTGCTTCCTTCATCCTTACGCTACATGTTCAATAAAGACCTTGAATTATAAAAATTTCGACTGCATTATATATATTTTATTACTTTACGGAAGGATCGAACGAGTTAATGGTACATGTGATAATTGTAACATGTTATAAACTATATATATATATATGGTCATTATGTGCAAAAACGTAATGTCAGATCATAGCATAGAGATATTGATTCCGATGTGGTCGCTAGGAGATCTGTAGTCAAGTTTTGGCCATTAGTTGATGCACTGCCAGTTGTATACGTAATTCCACACAAGCATATTTCTCCTCGATAATACTACGTATCAATGTCATCATCTTCTTCTGCAATAAAACGTATATATAAATATCGAAATAGAACAAGAAAACTTCATGAAGAAACCTCGAGTACCTCGAGTAACTGATTTTCTTTGACTAGCTGTATCATGGCCGTCATTTCAGCTTCGTTGGGAGAGTGCGTTCTCTCTTTGAGTTTCTTTTCTTCTTTCATATTGCGCTCCGTCATCTCTATCAATCGTCTAATCTCATTCCTCTCCTGATTGATGCGAGATTTCAGTAACGTTTGCATATTCAACAATTCCTCATGAATCAGCCTTTCTCGCAACTTATCTATGATATCTTCCTCTTCAGGCTCTGTATATAAATTAATAAATTAATACTGTACTTAGCTTGAGGAAGTATTATTATTATAAATAATGTACCCTCAGCAAACACCAACTAATATTAACATAATATCAATATTATAATTTCTCACTCAACAATGTAACTGTGATATAACATGCATGTTATATTGCATTTATATTGTTGAGTGGGAAATTATAACATTGATGTTATGTTAATGTTACTTGGTGTTTGCTGGGCTATTAATCCTATACCGTTTGTTTTTTCGTTCGGTGTTATATTCTCAGGTTCTTGCGGTGTAACCATTATAATCTCAACTGCAGAATCAACAGCGTCCTTCTCTTGCACATTACACACATTCATACTTTGTTCATTTTGCATAATGTTTGCGCTAGTATTTGCCGAACAAGAACATTTTTCTTTCGTCTCTTCTACACTATGCAGTTTGTTGTCTTTTTTTATCAATGTCAGATTGATTGATGGTTGAGTATCACCTGGTAATTGTTCGGGATCTTCATCTACAGTCTTTGATTTCTGCGAGACAGATTCTATTGGAATATTATCGGTTAACTTTATTTCTTCATCTAAGCTCTTTTGTGTAGCACCTTCCAATTTTTGAACAATTTTACATTTTCTCTGTAAAATGTAATGTATTTACTTTTATAGTACTTTTTATACAATCTGAATTTTTCCAACTTTGTATCTGTACCTTCAATTGCGTTATCATTCGTTGTACTTCCCACAATTGTTCCTCACGAGATTTTGTTACAAAACCAGCATTCATCTGCATGTGAATTTGGGAAAGTAACGACTCCTGTTTAGATAGTTCCGCAGCTATACCTTCCACGGAATCTGGCAGATTTATAATACCGGATGATAACGGTGGCACATATTTTGTTAATTCTATATTTGGAAACAGAGCTTTGCAATGGAACAATAAAGCCAATAGCAATCTGTGACTCATTTGCAAAACCGGACTTAACGTCATCGAAATCGTTTGTGCATTCATTTTTGTTGTTTTCTCCTAGAGCAAAATTAAAAATTAATTGGAAACTCAATTGTTTTGAAAAAATAATGTATCAAATTGATGGTGGAAAATTAGAGTACCGTTTCATAATCATTTTTATTTTCAATAAAATTAGAACGGAATCCGAAGTTAGATTGAGAAACTTTATCTCTAAAAAGATCTAAGCACTTTAAAAATCTTTATTTGACTTTTGTATTAAATTAGTAATATTTTAAACATACTCGTGCCGTGACATTATCCAAATGTAACGTAATCCATGCCAGGAGAATCCTGTTATATTCTGGTAATTGCTGCGTCAGCTGGGCCAATTGCGCTTCCCGCTGCGCGACGTCCTTAGTCGATGCGGCTTGCTCGAAACGTGATATTGTTTCGCTGTTCTCCAACACGGGTTCTGGCAGCTCTCTACATCACCACAATGCGCACTTTTTCGTTTTGATCTTAAAACATATGGTGAGAAAATGGATAGAATTCACAAGTATACAAACCTAAGAAAGAGTATCAATAAGCTCGTAGCTACCGTGGGTTCGAACTCGGATATATTTACTGGCTCCCGGTTATTATATAATTTTTTCAAATGCTGAACCTTTGACTTCACCCCGGGGACTTTGTACAGACCCTCTACGTTCATCCCATACTCTTCCACATAATCTATGCAATCTCGCACTACCAAGGGTAATTTGACTCCGTCATGACAACAGCTTCTTTCGACCGCCAGATAAAGACTAACACCAAAAATTGGTTGTGCCTCTAAAGGATACAATATGTAATAAGTATAAATAAAATGTCATTTTTTACGGTCAGGCTGGAACTTTGGACCAATTAATATTATTCGTATGAATTTACATATATATTTATTTATCATTTACATATACATGTACATTTCACGCTTTTAGACGATTAAGTTACTTTCAGTTACTTTCATCGTTACTTTCAGATAAACGAAATTTTAACTCAAAGCTAGAAATGTACGAATATATATAATTAGTACACATATTGAACACATAATTGAGTATCAAATTAATAATAACGATACTGATCTTTTAAAGATGTTCTGACGCTAACATTAATGTTGACAATGACCTGAAAATTTAATAGATTGTTTCTATTTATTACCTGAACTTGTATGCAAAACCTGAAACAGATTCTCACGAGTTATTCAATTTTTAATTTTGCATGAGTTCTTATGGAGTAGTCGCATATTTTCACTTATATAAACGAAATTATAAAGAAACATCAGTAATAATATTCTGAAACTTTGTTCATGAGTCAATTAAATATTAAGTAGTGTTTCTAAAGGTTGATATCGATTCACTAAGTTATTCTCGAGTTATTAATGAAAAATGAAGCAAAATTACGAAAATATGCTATGATATAATCTTGAATATTATGTTAATCATATTTTTTTTACATATCTTATGTATTAAGTAAGATTCGGTGTCTGGTATGCATTAAATATTATTAATATACGATAGACTTTTCTGTTTCTTACAGTTAGTATCAGTTGTAATTCAAGCCTAAGTTTTTTGCTAAAGTTTTTTGCTGAAAATCACAAAATTCGCAAAATATGCACATTTCATTTGCAGTGCCAGATACTACACTGGTCCACAAAAAAGCGCATCACTTAAATTGCATTAAAAAATAGCCTAAATTCAAAAGTGCAAAACTCCAAGAAGAATGATCTGATCAAAGTGTTCTCGGTCTCATTTTAACGCTTGAAACCTCTAGTTTAAGATGCTTCTATGCCGATATCCGTGCATTTTCCCCCCGTCCCGGGATCCTGAAGAAAACGGACATGCCTCAAGCATCAAAAAAATTGGTCGAGTTTGACAATGCTCACGGACTGAGATAAATTTTTTCAGCATGTCTCATGTCAACCATGTTAAACCTTGCACTTTTCCCCACAAAATGAAAAAAAAAAGAAGTCGCTACGATTTTTTTACGTTGAGTTACGGCCGTTTGAAAAAAAAGTTGCATTTTCGCTTCATTGTCGCATAACTCAGTCAAATGTCATCTGATCGAAGCGTTTTTTTTTTTCATTTTAAAGCTTGAAATCTGTACTTTAGGAAGCATTAGAAACATTTTATTCATCGGTTGATCCCAATTTGTTGCAATTGTTTAACAAACATGATGTTTTTAAAGAAAACATGCCAAAACTTTTCATGACCCCATGGCATGCAGAACAATTTTTTTGCTTAACCTCGCCCACAGCACTTTAAAATACGCATTTTTCCGAACAAAATGAAAAAAAAAAAACATCTTTGTACGATTTTTTTTAGGGAAGTTACAGCTGTTTAAATTCAACGTGATTTTTTCACATTACTCCAGTATGCACGGAATGAAACTGAAAAATGCGAAAAACAGTGTTAACTTTAAAAAGCTGTAACTTGGCCAAAAATGTTCCGATTAAGATGTTTTTTTTTTTCATTTTGAAGCTCCGAATGTGTACTTTAAGATGCATTTAAGACATTTTCAACACATCCTTTGTTCTGTCCGCTTTTTTGAAAATGAAAAAAAACGCTTCGATCAGATGATATTTGACTGAGTTATGCGACAATGAAGCGAAAATGCTACTTTTTTTCAAACGGCCGTAACTCGGCGTAAAAAAATCGTAGCGACTTCTTTTTTTTTTCATTTTGTAGGGAAAAGTGCAAAATTTAACATAGCTGACATGAGACATGCTGAAAAAATTTATCTCAGTCCGTGAGCATTGTCAAACTCGACCAATTTTTTTGATGCTTGAGGCATATCCGTTTTCTTCAGGATCCCGGGACGGGGGGAAAATGCACGGATATCGGCATAGAAGCATCTTAAACTAGAGGTTTCAAGCGTTAAAATGAGACCAAGAACACTTTGATCGGATCATTCTTCTTGGAATTTTGCACTTTTGAATTTAGGCTATTTTTTGATGCAATTTAAGTGATGCGCTTTTTTTGTGGACTAGTGTATATTAACTAATATTACTTAAGTGTTTTACACGATAGGAGTACATGTGGTACACATCTTAAATCAAGAAAATATAGAATTTCATCAATTTCAAATTGAAGTAACTTTTGTTTGGGACTGTATAGCCAGAACATCTTAAATCTCTCCTGCTCCAATTCGCGGCATTACATGGCTGTAGTTCCAAAAGACCTCTATAAACTAGTGAGCTGAAATTTTTGTGATACATTACTCTAGAAGTGTAAATGTCAAATAAAATATTTGTCCCAGAAGTTCAGTTTTGATTTTGCACATTTCGCAGATACATTTTTTTATTTCTAGATTTTATAAATTAAAGTAGAATTTTCGTGATTTTCGAGTGGTTTCACGCTGAAATGCGAGATGATCTGTATTAGACTTAAACGAGATCTATCATTGAATGGGTCTACAGATAGGTTTACAACTTTCCATACGAAACGATGTTCACCTCATATCACCTGTGCTTTCAGCGTCTATTGTTGCATGGTTCACAAGCACATCTTGCAACTATCAAGACAAAGCGAGATTTACTTTTTGTTGTGTAAAAATATACCTTAGGGGCTTATGTTGATTTTTTCTGATTCAACTTTAGTATATAACAGACTTTACGTTTAGTAAAGCAAAAGATTTTAGAAACTTTTTGTTATGAATATGAATATATACTATAGTAGAGGTAAAAAATATTTAAAAAGCCAACTTTTGCGCTACTAAACATTTTTTTGCATACCTCTTTTTTACAAAAAGAATTTATTTTCAAAATATGATCTAAATCAAAATATGGATGTTTTTGGAAGTTATTAAAAGTATTCAGGAAGTCACTGCTTAAATTAACATAATTATTACTATATTATTATATTATAATTAATTATATAGTCCACATAGAATTAGCATACTAATCAGACAATTAATTAAAAAATTAATTTAAAAATATATCTAATCGTTTTATCTAATCGATTAGAAAGTATGCAAAAACAAGTCCTAAAATTCAGCTCTATTCAATTGCCAGGACTAATATTTTATAGTATTTAGACGATATATTTAATTTACGGTCGAAGAAAATGAGAAATATAGTATTTAATGTTTTAGTGTTTACACGTGTCTAGAGGCGTTCACATGTTACTAATTATTGCGATAAATATTATCATATGGTCAAATTGGTATGACGCCCGCATCATGAAATGAGGGAGTTCCAGGTTCGAATCCTAGCTGAAGTAATATTTTTCGCAATAAATTCTTTATCTAATTTAGGGGAAATGGGACCAAAAATTAAAATCGATATTGATTTTAAGTTGGTAATTTACTGCGTTTAAAGATCGACAAATCAAGTCGGCAGCTTATTGATTGGCAGCTAAGATCCAGCTCTGACCGTTTAGGTGACTTTATATATATATATATATATATATATAGTTATATATATATATATATATATATATATATATATATCTTATCCAAAATTTTATATTTGGCATTTATATATTTAGAAGGGTGTATACAAAAACTTTAGTTCGCTAGTTCATAGCCTTTTGAAATTACATCCAAATATGTTGCGAAAAGTATCACCTCAGCCAGGATATTCGAATATGAGACCTTCTGACTATTTAAAATGAGCGTCTCAGCCAATTCGACCACGAGGCTTAGATGATTTTCTTCACAACAATCTATAAGTATTAAGAAAAACCGTAATGTAATATGTATCCAAAAAGTGTTAAACAAGATGTATTAATTGTATTTGTATAAATTATGATCTTACCGCCAATATCCAATCCTTCATGTTTCCCTTTCTTCCGATCTTTTAATTTCTGCTTGGATTTGTCTTTATCTTTGTCCTTTCGCTTTTCCTTTTCTATATCCTTCTCATCTTTTTCCTTCTTCTTTTTATCCTTCTCCTTCTCAGCATCCTTTTCTTTCGCCTCCTTCTCCCTTGATTTCTCTCGTTTCTCCTTTTTGGATGGAAATTTAAAGGCTTTGGTCTTTTTTGATTTTGAAGGGCTTCTGTGCAATAATATATATGTTAGTCTTAGTATAACATTTAAAAAAAAATCATTTTAAAAACTTTGTAATCAATTATCATTTCGTATAAAAGTATGTAATAAAGACTCTTATAATAAAATAAATATTTACTGAGCAAAATTAAAAATTAGTATAAGCAACAGTATCAAATCATAAATGTGAAACAAGTCTGCTTTTCAAATCCATCAGATCAACAATGCAATGCTCAATCTTAGTACTCAAACTCAATGATACAAATGAAAGTAAAGTTAATGCAGTAATATGGGAGAAATATGGAATGATAGATGGATTGTTAATTGCCATTAATTCTAATTATCGAGTATTAATTAATAGCACAGCCTCATTCTCGTATGCTTCTAAAATATCAGATGAAGGAACCTAATTATAATTGTACGTTATATTAACACTCATATGTTATTCGAAAGATGTCAATGATCACTATATAAAATATAAAGGAACAGAACAATATAAAAGTACAATATAAAAAAAACAGAATTATAGAATAGAAATCGCATAAGTTTTGACATAAATATTACTTGGTTTCCTGATCTTCATCCGGCGAACTCTCACCCTCTAGAGTCGCGTAACCTCTATCCTTTCTATCCTTTTTATCTTTACGTTTTCCACCCAGAAGTTCCTTCTTAGAATGCTTGTCATGATTGCCTTCGTCACTAACTGTGGTATAAAATTCACCATAAATATCTCTATCAATAAAATGATAGCGAGAGAAGTAAAATGTATCTGCGACTAAATTTTGACAGATGACATAACCTGTTACACATATATATACACACACGATATCTAATCGTGTTAAAACGCAAGTATAACGTGAAGTATAATTACGTACAGTCGCTCTCATTACTTTTTCTTGCCGACTCGGACGCATACAATCCAGGAAACTCCTTTTCAACATCAGGACTTTCGAAGTCCATTCTCCTTTAATTTACATACATTTGTTACACAATTTGACACTTGCTCCGTATCCATGTGTCACTCGAAATATCAATCTTTCTCGAAATATTTTGTTCGATAATACTTGCAAATCGATATCTCGCATTTTCGAATCGACTACGACCATTTTAGGTTGCGTTCAGATTCCCCACCCGGGTGCACTATAAGGCGGGGAGCACAGACCATTGCATAACGCATAACGCATATGCATAAGAAATTTGATTGGTCCGTTAGCATGTGCATAAGGAATTCGACCAATCGAATTTCTTATGCATATGTATTATGCATTATGCAAAAGTCTGTGTTTCCCGCTTAATACTAGAAGTAGCATATGTGACATGTACAGTCGCCGACATTGGCTGCGTTCAGCAGCAGAGCAGATCAGTGAGCGATCAGTGATTATTGGTCCTGTCTATTAGATCCCGAAATCTAAACCAATCATGTTGACGCATTAAAAAGAATTACTCAACAGTTGCGTCTGCTGAACGCGACCATTGATTTGTTCTGTGACCACAGATATCTATACTATATACTAGATCGCTAACTTGCGTCAAATACATGACCACAGAATGTATGTACTAAATTTTCGCGCATGCGCAACGTTGGTAGACAGCACTCCAC
The DNA here is from genome assembly GCA_901521435.1 of Crematogaster levior. NCBI lineage: Eukaryota > Metazoa > Arthropoda > Insecta > Hymenoptera > Formicidae > Crematogaster > Crematogaster levior. The sequence goes on along the minus strand of CABEGB010000546.1, from coordinate 373,053 downwards.
GTTTTGATTGGTTAACCTTATGTACAATATGTATGTGTGCGTGCGTGCGTGCGTGCGTTGCGTGCGTGTGTGTGTGTGTGTGTGTGTGTGTGTGTGTAAAATCTGTGGACATGTTATTTTTGAGTATTTTTTCCAAACACTTTTACATCCTATTATTTTTATATCCTAACACTACAAGCTGTAGGTATTGTGGTATAAAATATTTTATAATTATTACAGTTCTTCAAAATATTCAAATATCACCGTAAAGGATTATTATACCAGCATAATTTTTACATCAGCTGTTGTCATCAGGTATCTACCATATTGCTTTTCTACCAACGTCGCGCATGCGTGACCACCATATTACATAGTTTTCGGGCACCAATTTTATATACAAAATCAATGGGAGTTAGCAATCTAGTATATAGTATAGATATCTGTGTCTGTGACCCCTTTCCGCGGGGCATGGAGAATATGGATGTAGGCCCCGCCGATAACCTTGCCGTCCTACGTTATCTACTGCGTAGAGCTGTGAGGAGAGTTAAGCCTACGGCACACGGTACGATTTTTCGTTGTAGATCGCATACGAGTTAGCCACTACGCATAAGAGCGAGAGAAAGCGAGCGTCTTTCGCTCTCTCTCACTCTCGTGCTTAGTGGCTAACTCGTATGCGATCTACTACGAAAACTCGTACCGTGTGCCGTCGGCTTTAGTTACGCCAAGTAACGCAGTCAGTCAAGGCGTGCATTCGAGTGTAACCACTTACTGACGGAACCTTGTAAAGAAGAGACCTAATAATAGTTGTTGTTAATCGTTAACCTCGTTGCGCTCATTCTTTCCCTCTGATCCTTGGATATTGTGGGCATCAGAGTGGATAAACTACTAGTACTCACAATTGGTGACCCCGGCGCGAGTTGTCAAGCGCGAGCGCAAAGAGCTGGGTCAGTCTCGCACACTTTTGAGATATTATCCAAAGACGTCACTGAAAGATATTCAGGAGAGTAGAGATCTCGATATAAATAGAGAAGCGACAACGGTGATCGATACGTGCGATATATCGCAAAAGGCAGCCAGTTAGTTCCACACAATAAAGCCGACGGCGTAATAAGCACGAGAGTGAGAGAGAGCGAAAGACGCTGGCTTTCTCTCGCTCTCATGCGTCTTGGTCATGTGATTCAGAGAGCCAATCAAACCGAACCCCTCGTTGTCGCTTCTCTATTTATATCGAGATCTCTACAGGAGAGCGGTTACTGAACCGGAACTGCGGATTCTCGCAAGGACGAACCTTCACCGTTTCATCATCCTCCCACGAGCACATTGGCGGACCTTCATCAACCTCGGACGAGTCCATTGGCGGATCCTCCCCATCCTTCGACGAGTTCATGTTTGGACACAACCATTGTCTGCCTACGGACGAGGAATCATCTCAGCGCCGGCTAGACGGGACGCAAAGACCAGCTAGAGGTTTTCTGTATCTCACGACTTTACATCACACATTCGTGTACCAATTAATTTAATTTTAGGTTAAGCTTTCGATTTAGAGTAAGACGCGTTAATTTAAGGATTAAAATATCATATATAATTGTTAGTAATACATTTCAATATGTCGGTTCCGAGCCAGTCAGACAACGCCGATGTTCAGATTAGCACATACCGCGCACTTAAAATCCCATCTTTTTGGCACGACGATCCCGAGTCATGGTTCGTACAAGTCGAAGTGACATTTCGCGTTGCGAACATTAAGGTGGACCAGACCAAGACCGATCTGCTTATCAGTGGCTTGGAGAGCGAGGTCGTCAAACATCTTATTACGGATCTTATTACGCAGGTTCCTCCGCCTGAAAACTTTTATCAAATACTTAAAGAACGAATTTTGTCGACATTTACGATTTCACCTGAAGCGCGCTTACGTCAATTATTGAAAGGCCAATCACTCAACGATCAAAAACCTTCTCATCTCTTGAATCATATGCGTCAATTGAACGATGGTCAATGCAGTACAGCGGTTTTGAAATCTCATTTCATTGAGCAATTGCCAGAGCCATATCGACCCGTCTTGGTGGCGTTGAACGAACCGGATCTTCAGAAAATGACTGAAGTAGCGGATAAAATTGCTGATATTACTACCCTTGATACGGCGATAGTCCCCATCCAAGTGAAATCGAATACAGACAAAAATCGTGGCGCGAACGTCCAGAACAATTCCGAATTATCGGAGATTACTCGGCGTTTTGCTTCGCTAGAGAGCAAAGTTTCTAAATTATGGAGAGCCGCGGAACGTTATACGTCTCGACCGCGCAGTAAGTCAAGACATCACGATTCACAAGAATCTCAAGATTTATCCGGTTTTTGCTTTATACATCGTAAGTACGGCAAAAAAGCGACTTCCTGTTGTAAACCATGCTCGTGGAAAGACGAGGAAATTTCGGAAAACTAAATCCACCTTATCGATATGAGGCGGTCGAAAAAGGTGAATCTCCTCATAACCGCCTTCACATTCGCGACCGTATTTCGAGTTACCGTTTTTTGATTGATACGGGCGCCGAGATATCGGTCCTAGCCGCCTCTTCAGCGCAAAGAAAAGCTCCCTCAGAGTTCAGGTTATTCGCTGCGAATAATACACGTATTGATACGTTCGGCGAGCGACGTCTCACTTTAGATCTCGGGTTACGTCGGGCTATCACTTGGAATTTTTGTTTAGCTGCGGTTCCATTTTCAATTATTGACGCAGATCTTCTAAAACATTATGGCCTAGACGTTAGTTTGAGTAAGCGTCGTCTTATTGATAACACGACCAAACTTTATACTACCGACAGCATTAGCGTCGTTCCCGATATAGCCCTCTCCACTATTGATCATTCGAGGAAGTTCGCTAATATCCTCGCCGAATTTCAAGAAATTACCGGTGTTGTACAGCGGATTCCGCTAAATCCTTGCGATGTTGAACATCACATTCTCACGAATGGTCCTCCAACCGCAGAGCGTCCTCGGCGCTTAGCCCCGGATAAATTAAGAGCCGCAAAAACAGAATTTAAACACCTCATGGATTTAGGAATTTGCCGGCCGTTAAGTAGCCCTTGGGCTAGTCCAATCCATTTGGTCCGCAAGAAATCAGGCGAATGGCGCGTATGTGGCGATTATTGTCGCTTAAACGCTATAACAGGTCCCGGACAAATACCCAGTGCCACACCTTCACGACTTTCTCTGCAAATCTTCAGGGCAAGAAAATTTTTTCTTCCCTCGATCTTTTCAGAGCGTACCACCAAATTCCGGTGGCAAAAGATGACATCCAGAAAACCGCGGTCATCACCCCTTTCGGCCTGTTTGAATTTGTCGCAATGACCTTCGGTCTTCGTAATGCCGCTCAAACTTTCCAACGGTATATACATCGCTCCCTCAGAGACCTCGATTTTGTTTTCGTGTACATAGATGATATCCTTATAGCATCCCCGTCAGTGGAGGAGAACATAAGGAACATCTCCGTACGGTTTTCCGTAGAAAAGGAATATGGTCTATTCATAAACCCAGACAAATGCGTTTTAGGCGTTGAAGAAATAACTTTTCTAGGCCATCTTGTTAGTTCCCAAGGTTTCAAACCTACGGCGGAAAAGGTTGCGGCGGTACAAAATTTTCCTAAGCCGCGCACGATCGTTGAATTGCGACGTTTTCTTGGTGCCTTAAATTTTTACAGACGTAGTTTACCGCATGCTGCGAGCGTTCAAGCTCCTCTCCACGCTTATTTAACAGACTCGCGTAAGAACGATAAGCGTGAAATAGCATGGACACCGGAAGCCGAGACTGCATTCGTCAAGTCCAAGCAGGACCTGGTAAATGCGGCCTTATTAATTCACCCGTCCGACTCGGCAGAAACGCGCATCGTCACAGACGCGTCAGCTACAGCAATGGGAGCTGTACTTGAGCAGAAATCATCCAATGATTGGAAACCGCTCGCTTTCTTTTCGCGCAAATTTAGCTCGGCTCAACGAAAATATAACGCGTACGACCGCGAGTTAACGGCGGTCTATGAAGCGATCAAATTTTTCAGGCATTTTCTGGAGGGTCGCCCGTTTAGGGTTCTAACTGACCATAAACCCTTGATTTATGCGTTTAAACAACGTTCCGATAAGGCCTCTCCTAGGCAATTGGGACAACTGTCGTTCATCGCTCAATTCACTACAAATTTTGAATATGTACCAGACAACGTAGTAGCAGATAGCTTGTCACGGGTAGAAGCTTTACACCTCCCCGTTGATATTGAACCATAGACTTATATAATAGACTGCGCCTTCCTATGGACGCACGCACGCCGACATTGAAGGATAGAAGTAGTGATGGAGCTCTTCGCTCTCTCTCACATTATAGAGAGAGTGGGAGGAAGCGGAGAAGACGACTGGGAGAAAAGGGGAAAGCGCTGTATGCTGATCAAAAAGGAGGAAAATTAATATGTTTTTATATATACCAAAATCTATATAAATATATGTTATATTATATTGAAATGTTTTGAATTTTTAAAAATAGCAGTAATATATTTAATTACGCATCAATAAAAAATGCAAGCATTTTTTAATCCGTATATTATATTCAGTATGATTATAAATGTATATTATTAATTTTTAAATAAAGAATACTGCTGCATATAGTTAAAAAATTATAAACAATTAAAATTTAGTTAATATTAATGTATAAGAAAAGACTTTATTATTTTGTAAAAATTTATTAAATTGAATCAATAGGAATAAATATTCGGTTTTCCGAGTCGTCACAAGATGTTAGACGCGAAATAATAATTTTACTGTGTTCTTCTACGCGGAGAAGAGGATAATTAAAGGATTAATTAGAGGATTATTTAATTGAATTAAAAAATATATGGATAAAGTAATAATAATACAAAAAATGTGTGTTGTAAATAAAATATTTATTATATTTATCTGTTACAAGGAGTTATCTTGTTAATAAATAATATATATTATCTATTTGTTTTTTGTTACTCATTGGTTTTTAAACAAAACTAGTCGATTATGAAAACTTCTTATTCTTTCAACTGAATTTTGTGAAGATTTTGCTTCATGATGAAGCCGAATATTAAAATATTGTTTTAAAATTAAATTAATTAAATTTGATTTATGACTAGATATAATTTTGTCTTCCATAAATATATCCATTTTAGAAAAAAGTTTTACTTGTAGTAATAATTTGTTAGCATCAATCATTAATTTTTAAAGCACATTTTTTGGAAAAAGTAGATTTGTTGTGCTTCTTAAGACTTTTTCTGCTGTTTTACAGATTACAACCACATCATTGCTCGGTGATATTAAGCCTCTTATCTGGTTTTGATTATTTGTACTTGTAGTTTCTGTGCTGGTTGATGTGCTAAGTACGCGGTTTTTAATACTTATTAGGCTTGATGTAATTCCATTATATTGTAGTTGGTCTACACACATTTTACACTTAATTTTTTTTGTGAGTGTTCGAACAATTGAACCAGCAATATAAATTACAATATCATTACTATATTCGGTCCATAACCATCTATTAGTACCCACGTAATCGTGCTCAAATGTTATAAGACTGAGTAGTTCTTTATTTGAATTTTCCTGAATAGTTTTTGATTTTAATATGCTAGTCTCATCTTGTAATGAACAGTTACTTTCGTTAGGAACTATAGAATTAACATGAGTAATGAGCTTTTTATAATTAGATTTAAACTGTCGACATGTTGGGTTGTTATTAAAACCACCCATACGTCGCATACAAGAAAAAAAGGTCTCCAAATGGTCCTGAGACAATTTGTATGTTAAAAGATAAGTCATTGAGTTCTTTTTAAAAACATATTGGGCTATTTTTAAAGCACCTTTCATAGCTATTATAAATCCCCAAAATTCTGTCTTACGTTTTGATTTTAAAATGGAAATATGTTTATTATCTTTGCTTTCAATAATCCTTAATGATTTAATATAATTAATATATTCATCTACTTTCTTTTCTACGTTTTCATAATTTTCTCGTGTTATACAACTTTTTAGATCTGTTTTTTTTTTCAAATTTTCTCCGCGAATTTAAAATATCAAAAACATTATTTATTGTTTCACAAAATTTTGTTGTAGCATTCACATCTGTTGAAATATGTCTATTTGGCCTTTAGATGTCCTGTTGGCCACGGCTTGCGAATGTTTCGCTCACCGATGTCCGTTCACACGTCAATTGGGACGATCGGACTATGCCGTGAAGATTCTTCACGACACAATAAATAAACTTTGATTCTTAACTCTTGAGATAATTTATTGAATATTAATAGCTTCAGCCGAGAGAGGATGCAGATCGCCTTACAAGATTGAGGATTGAAGGGAAGAAAATAAGTGTGTGACTGTGTCGGATCGAGGTTCGAGCGAGAGTGTCCGTTGACAATTTTAATCTTTCTTCTTTCGAATTCCCCCGAAACGGCTCGATCTCACGTCAGGATGCTCGGCTAGCGCTCTCTACAATTATTTATGTTTCCCTACACTTGGTACCGAACATCCCGCCCCCCTTGAAGGGATTCCTTCAACGCCTATCGTGAGAGCCGCTGATAACAGGTTAAATTATGTCACAATTATTCGTAATTGGAGGGCGCCCTTCAGGTTCTATGCTGCATCCCATGGAATTGTCAATAACGCAATGTTTTACAAATATAATCAGCCCGTCACATTGTTAAATCGAGTCACGCATTATATCGCAGACATCGTCGCATTGGAAATTAAATTACGCATTATTCGACTTCCTTGGTGTCCAACGGAAGAATCGCCACCTTTGTTAGCGGGCGAGTCAGTTGCCCCTTGCTCGTTTTCAATGTGGCCGTGCGTGCAACGCCGTCACGTCCCGGATGAATTTGCTGCACTCTGCCTAGCAACCAGTGCAGCGGGCCCAATCCTGACTGCTGTATCATGATGAGTTGACCGACCCTTAATTGCTCGCCCTTGTTACTCCGCCATTTTCCCCGCTCCACCAGCATGTGCAGATACTCTGTGCTCCAACGCCTCCAGAAATGTTGGCGAAGCTGCTCTACGCGCTGCCACCGCAGCAATCGTCCTTCCTTTTCATCGGCTAGGTCTGGAACCGGAAAACTGTTCAGCGCTGTACCAATCAAAAAATGCCCTGGCGTAATACATGCTAAATCGTTCGGGTCCGAACTTAACGGCGTGAGCAGTCGCGAGTTCAAAATCGCTTCAATTTCGCACAAAACGGTTTGCATCTCTTCTAACGTAAGGCTTGCATTGCCTACTATTCTATGTACATAATATTTCGCCGATTTGACTGCTGCTTCCCACAGCCTTCCAAAATGCGGAGCGTGAGGCGGTATGAAATTCCAACGTATCTCGTTGGCGCGCAGCAATTTCCTTATTGCATCTTGCGTTTGTTCGTTACAAGTCAAATCGAGAAATTCTTTTAATTGGCTATTTGCTCCGACGAACGTAGTGCCATTGTCGGAGTATATGCACGTCGGGTTGCCTCTTCGCGATATAAATCGCTTGAGTGCGGCTACGAATGCTTCCGCGGTGAGATCGGTTACAACTTCTATGTGTACCGCCTTCGTTGCAAAACACACAAAGACCGCAATGTACGCTTTGTGGAATCTCGCGTTGCGCCGTTTTCCTTCTTTCAACAATAGCGGGCCGGCGTAATCGACACCGGTGTTAGTAAACGGCCGCGACATGATCACGCGGGACCCGGGCAGATCGCTCATCATCGCCTCCGATGCGACTGGCTTACATTTGAAACAAACAATACAGTCGTGTATGATTTTACGTACTGCTGAGCGCGCGGCAAGCGGCCCAGTGTTGTGAGGCGGGCCCCCTTTTCTGGCGCATGCGCGGCCATGTTGTCTGTTAGGCTAGTATTAACAGACACGTATCTAGACGACTGTCTGCAGAGGAGGTATGGGCGCGAAAGTTTTGGCGGGCTCAACGTGCAACGGACAACGGAGGACTATAGAGATTGGATACCAGTTGTTGGTAAGTAAATATTAAATAATGGATTGTAATAATAACAGTAGTAGTAGTAGTAGTAGCAGTAGTATTGGTGAAGGAGTAGTAAAGAAACGTAGACTTAGAAATTTTCAACATTCTTGGCTAGATGAAAATAATTTTAAAGGATGGTTAACTCCTCATCCTGATATACAAAATAAAGCGCTTTGTACTGCATGCAATACGGCCATCAGATGTTGCAAAACAAATTTAACTAGACACTCACAGTCGGCCAAACATATAAAAAATATAAATTCTAATTTTGAAGCCACCGTTAGTAGTAATTTATCACATAAAGATAAGGTTAAACGCGCCGAAATTAAATTATCTGCTTTTTTTGCAGAACATAACGTAGCTTTTTATTGCGCGGATCATTTAACTCCTTTGTTAAAAGATATTTGTATAGAGCCCAAAGTCGTGCAAGATCTTTCACTTGCTCGAAATAAGTGTGCAAATATTGTTAAAAATATTATAGCGAAACATGAAGTCGAGACAATCGTTCAGTGTTTGCAAACATGTAAATTTTCTATTTTAATTGATGAGAGTACGGATATATCGGATACTAAAGTAATGTGTTTACTTGTAAAATATGTTTCGCCTTTAAATAAAAAACTTACAACTCAGTTATTAGAATTATTACCTTTAGACGCAACAGATTGTTCCGCGATTAAAATTTTTGAAATATTTAAAAACTTTTTAGAAGAAAAAGAAATTCCAATTAAAAATATTGTTGGAATGGCGTGCGATAATGCATCGGTTATGATCGGATGCAATAATTCTTTTATGTCTCATTTAAAAGTAGAAGTACCGGAATTAGTAACGTTAAATTGCATTTGCCATTCATCCGCGATTATAGCCAGCAAAGCTTGTGAAAAGTTACCAAATTCTTGCGAAAGTTTAATTAGAGGAGTTGCCACTTATATTTCGGGCAGTGCGAAAAGATGTGCAGTTTTGGGCGAGTTTCAAGATTTTTTCGAAATTCAACGGAATAAAATGTTAAAATTATCAGAAACGAGGTGGCTTTGTTTACACAAATGCGTTGTTAGACTTCTCGATAATTGGGAAGTTTTGAAAAATTATTTTATTTTAGCAACGGTAGAGGATAAATTAAAATCTGCCGAACTTATTTTAGATTCTTTAAACGATAATTCCGTTAAAGCATATTTGCTATTTTTAAAATATTCCTTAAATTTTTTCAATAACTTTAATGCATTATTTCAATCGCGTGATATATTAATACATAAATTATATGACAGTAGTCAAGAATTAATTTCAAAAATAGCGCAAAATTTTGTAAAAATTGATATTTTAAAAGATATTAATAATTTAGACATAGATAATGAAAATAATATCCAAAATTTAGAAAATGTATATGTAGGGCCAGAATGTGAGAGTGTTTTGGATTCATTATCTTTGGAACATTCACAACAAATTAGATTGAAATGTTTGGATTTTTATATTACTGCAGTTCGAGAAATGCTTAAACGTTTGCCTCTTAAAGATACACTTTTTGAACAGTTAACTTTTTTAGATCCCAAAATTGCTTTGTATTATGAAGGTAGATTAAAAATTAAAGATTTAACTTTTATTGCAAGACGAGTATTAAAAGATATTGACATAACTGATTTAGCTTTTGAATGGAGAATTTTGCCATCGAGTTTTAATGAAGACCAGAAAAAAGAATTAGCTTCCTTACAAATAGATGAAATGTGGCAAAATATTTTTAAATCTACAAATTTCGATGGGGAAAAGATGTTTCCAAATTTAGAATTATTAGTTAATGTAGTTCTTTCTTTTCCCCACTCAAATGCTGAGGCCGAACGAATATTTTCTATTGTAACAGACGTAAAAAATAAAAAAAGAAACCGTTTATCTAATGAGTCAGTCGCTTCAATTTGTGTAGTTCGGTCCAGTTTTCAAGCGAAAAATATTAATTGTATAAATTTTCAACCTGACTCAAGGCATCTTGAACTGCATAATACTCAAAATTTATATAGAGAAAAAGGCAAATCTGATGATGCTTAATTATATTCTTGCTTTTTTATTTATAATTTTGCTTTTTTTTTAATTTTTTTGCAAAATTTTTAATTTTTAATTAATTTTCACACATCTAGCCAATATTTATTAATGCATACTACATACATGTGTCTTATATGTGTATATTAATTTTATTTATTTTTCAGATTTACTTCTTGCCAAAGATAATGCAATATTTTTATTTTTAAATACATGTGTATTATATATGTATATTAAATTTTATTTATTTTTTAGATTTACATCTTACCAAAGATAGTGCAATATTTTTATTTTTAAATTATTTAATCTTATTATTTAATAAACTTAAGATATTTTTATTATTAAGTCATTAAATATAACGTTGATATTTCTATTAATTTTATTAAATTTTTAGTTTTAAAGTTATGAAATATATATTTTATTTCATTGTTTGTTATCTAAGATGAAATATTTATTTTCTTTTAAATTTTAATATAAAGATTTAATTTTAATATTTATGAAATAATTTTATTTTGTATTTTAATAAATGTATTTTTGTTTTATGAATACTGGTAAGGTTTTTGGCAGTTTTCCTTACCCTTGCAACAAATGTTGGTATTCCACAATTTTTCTGCCAAATTAAATTTTTTATTTTATCATAAGTATATCTTGTTTAAAGTTATTTTTATATCCTTCCGTCTTGTTTATCTCTTTTTTTTATAACACACACCTCTTTTGTAATTTCAGGAAAAATGAATTGACATTTATATAATATAAAGTATATACAGACATATACACATAATTATATATATATATATTTCTATAAAATAATTTAAAAAATTATATTTTTCCTTAAGTTACAAAAACTTACAAAAACTTACAAAATTATACGGGTGATTATACGGGTACCAATGGTACACCTTTTTACATGTAAAGATACTTCACTGATGCTACGTTCGCCGCGCATGCGCTAGAAAAGGGGGCCCACCTCACAACACTGAAGCGGCCAGAAGCGCCGATGCACCGCATACAACGTCGCCTGCAAACCGGAATGCAGTGTTCGGATATGTTCCCCGCGTATTATCAGCCGAGTGAGATTGTGATTTTTCGGCAATAGCATGGGATGCCGAGCGTCATACGGCAATATTGAATTTTTTAATCTGCCACCAACTCTAACTACCCCGTGCTCATCGAGGAAGGGCGCGAGCGATAAGATGCGACTCGCTCCGCCGACCCCCTGCCCTCGACGCAACTGTCGGTACCATGGTGGAAGGATACATGGTGTGCGCAAAACTCGTAAACCACGCCCCTTTTCAGCCTTCGGCGGCAAGAAAAATACAGAGCGGACAACTGCGAAAAACGAAATGTTTAGCTTTGAAAAGTTTGCACGACTGGTGTATAGCGTCCTTTTCGCACTCTCTGATTATTTTCTTCCATCTCACTTTGTGTTATATATATAGTTTATTATATATATAGTTATTGTTGACATTTTCTGTCGAAACGTGAGTGACGTGAAATGTGAAAAATCATTAAAAATGGTGCGCTGCATAGTGAAAATTTGCAAAAATAATTGCAGAACATGCACATCCGAGCAAGCAAATTTTCATAAATTACCGGATAACGAAATAATCCGTGAAGGATGGTTTCGGCGCATTGGAGAGGTCGTATTGCCTTCTAACGTCGTTAACGGTATGCTTCTGCATGATAAAATTCAAATTTATTTATTTAGATATACTGTATCATGAAGTAACGAAAACTTGTTTGAAAGATCAGAAAAGTTTTGTAACGTGTAATCAATTTTATTTGTTATTTTAGCACGAATTTGTTCCGTACACTTTACTCCCAAATCTTTTGTTCAACCAAAGAAGAAGAAGAGAGGAAAAAATATTTTTAAGAGACAACTTTTGCCAACTGCTGTACCAACGTTGCATCTGTTAGCAACAAACGAACAGTAAATTGGATGTGTAATTTTTTTAAACAGAGCAAATATTGATGTTCGCTTTTTTAAAAATAATTATTAAGAATAATAAAGTTAAGTTAACATAAATTATTGATATTCATGTGCTCATGACAAGATGACTATGGATCAACTGTTGCTCCAAGAATTATGTGACAATGAAACTACAATCAATTACATTTATATTTTCTTCATTAGGGCACATCATAAAGGCAATGTAAATTGTAACATTGTTAGGCGGACCTTTAATTTGGTTTGTCTATCTTCGTCAACTGTAGCACCAATAAATGCTGCAAGTCTGTCGCCTGTGCCAGGCCCATCAATGGAGAGAATCTCATCGGCTGAGCCGAAACTTTCATCTTTGCCACGTTCATCAACACCCATATTAAGAATGATGACAGAACCTTTGCCTGATTTGAGTATGCTAGATGAGACAGATATGACAGGTCAGCATGAAACTCCAACAACGTCAGTATCTTGTCGGTATGTATCACAATACAAGTACATAATTAGTCCTACTAATAATAATAGTTTCATAGATCAATATATTTCAGTACTTAAAAACCATTACCGATATCAATAAAGTCATTAAAAAAACAGTTTTCAGATCTTTAGTTATACCACGGGCAATGAAAAGTTTATAAAAGCCATTATCAGTGGTGAAGTCTCATAGAATACAGATTCTTATTAAACAAACCTGCTGTTGAGTACTTTCTGTTACTCGTGGTCTGAGACCGAAAGTCTGAAAACTGTTTTTTACTACCGACTGCAATTTTGTAAGCACAATATGTTTAAAAAATCTGTACTCATTACTACGAATAACGAACTTTATTCTTTTCATGTCTTCAGAAATCCTTTGTCGGAACCAAATGGCAGGGTCAATAGAACACCAGAAAGGCCTTTTGATTCGTTGTGCAACGTACGGAATTCTACATTTCCAAGAAGGTTCGTAATACTCACTTTGAAGATATATCAATTCGGGTTTTTTGACAAATATCTATTGGTTTCAATAAAAAATAAATTTTTTTGAATTATTCAATCTACCAAGAAATGAATGACAATTAAAAAATCGCTCATCGCCCACATAGTTGTCTCACAAAAATATTTAACAAGTTGTGAGAAAAATGTTAAGTCAATCGGTTCAACCCTTTTATCTCAAAAACAGTGTACCGTGTCAATGATTATGAAAATACGAAAAATGGTATATTTTCGGATTGATTGTTTATTTTTTTTCTAACATTTTGTGAAAAACATTTGTATAGTAGATAACAAATATCTATAATTGGTTTTGAGATTTGAGACCTATTGTCTTTTTCCGACTTACCAAGTTTTCGAGTTACCTTACTTATGCATTTCTTTTCTAGATGTGAAAGAAAGAAAGCTGTACTACATAGGCGTAGTAAACTTTCAGCCGTTCGTCAATTGAAATTTGGGAAAACTCGTTTGACGTCGAAGATCACAAGAAAAGAGAAGAACGAGTATTTCAGCGAGGAAGGAAGTTCACCTTTGAAACGTCGGCATCGGTGAGAAATATTTAATAACCTGCTGCATGATTCAATATTTTGTTACGTTATCAGCAATATTTTTTATGAAAAAAAATATTTATGCTTTTTAAAGTAGTACTGAAAAAAATGTAAAAATTCATAAGAGCTGTAATGCTAACATTTGTATTTGTATTTCAGATTTGTGGACGACAATTGCACCAGCAGTGGCCATGACAACACGACACGCAAGGAAGAGAATCCGCATGAGACAATAAAGTGGATGAAAGAAGAATTAAACCATTATCGGTCACTTGGAGATCTCATGAATCTAAGCAAAGTTGTAGATGAATGTTTTGTAGCTTTCCACGGTGAAGGCTTTTCAAAGGAAGACTACGTCATCCGAAAAGTTGTCTCCCTCGTTAAAAGCTACGGATATGATTCAAATTGGGTACCTGAGGAAGTGTTACAATGCCTCGTTAGAACTCGCACATACATCAGAGTAAAGAAAATTAATAAAAAAAGATACACAAGAAAGGAAGAAAAAAAAAGAAAAAAAACTGACAAAAATGAATGTTCTTTCTGCAAAAAGAAAGTGCAAATAACTCGTCTAGTCGACAATAAACAATGTGCAATAACATTTGTACACAATTTGAGTCTGATTTGAGACTTTCTTTGTTCAAATAACTCGTCTAGTCGAAAAAAAGAAAATGTGGAAAAAGCTACAGAAATGATACAAAAGATTAAAAATGTTATTTTAAAATGTTAATTAAAATGTTATTTTAAAAATTTTATTCTTATTATTAAAAATTTTACTCTTGTTATTAAAAATTTTATTCTTGTTATTCCTTTCCTTTTAATTTTGTGCGAATTAGTTTTTGTAATTAATTGGCTAGAATTTGGTGGCAATATTCTATAATATACATATAAATATATATATAAATATAATTATATAAATATTTAATTATATTATATTGTATAATATGTCACATAATACACATTCGTATATTGTAACAGTCTAGTTAGTCAATTCTGCAATGTACCGCCACTTACATCCCTAGAATTCTAGGGATTTCCTTATGTTGGTAGATATGTATTTTTGCGGGACGCGATTAGAAAGAAACAGCAGATTTTAGAGAGAGAACGCGTCGTTTTGCGCACACCATGTATCCTTCCACCATGGTCGGTACTCATCCGCGAAGGCCCCCCGCTGCACGCCCCTCACCATGACGCGCAACGCCACCGCCATCTCCCGCGACGAGACGAACAATCCGCGCGAGCGATCGCGTCGTGTTTGGCCAAACCTTAAGCAATAGGCCATGACTCGCAATAATTTGTTTAGGTTTGAATATTTATCGCATAAATCCTGCACAATTGCACCATCAACCGAGGCCATCGCGGTGATGACCCCCCTTTTGTCTCTGGCATTTCCGCGGACGGGTCAATGCGGAGTCCGTCCGGCCACTGCTCCTCCCCTTTTTTCAGGAACGGCGGTCCGTTCCACCATATGGACGCGCGCGAGAGCGCGGACAAGCAAACGCCCCGAGACAGTATGTCCGCCGGGTTCTCGGAAGATGGCACATGACGCCAACTCGACCCCTCGGTCGTCCGCTGTATCTCGCCGATGCGATTCGCCACAAACGTGGCCCATCTGCGCGACGGAGACGCGATCCAATGTAAGACGATAGTGGAGTCCGTCTACAAGAATATCTCGGCACTCGTTAATTCGATTGACGCCCGAATTCTCGCGACTAATTGAGCCAGCAGCAATGCTGCGCTCAATTCCAATCGCGGCAATGAGACCGCCCTAATCGGAGCGACTCGCGATTTAGAAATCAATAATTCTATCTTATATTGATTATGATCCAAATGGGTTCTGACATACACGCATGCCCCGTAGGCGCGCTCGCTCGCATCGGAGAACCCGTGAATCTGGATACCCAGTGCGCGATTCCCGATGCCCACCCAACGCGGTACTCGCAACTCCTCGAGATGCGATAATTGCTGTTTTAATTCGGTCCATCTTCGGTGAATATCCTGCGGCAATGACTCGTCCCAGCCGACCCGGGCCTGCCAAGTATCTTGTAAGATTATTTTTGCTACGACGATTACCGGTCCCAACAAGCCCAACGGATCGAACAAACCAGCAATCTCTGACAAAATAGATCGCTTTGTTATGCGATTGCCCGACGATTCGCCGTTGTATTCGAATCGGAAACTATCTATGGCGGGATCCCATGATATTCCGAGAATCTTTGATTCGACTTCTGTGTTCAATGTTGTTCGATCGTCAGTCATGTCTCGCACCAATTCGCGGCAATTGGAGGACCACTTGCTCAGCTCAAACCGCCCACGCCTCAACAACCCGACCACGTCCTCGCGAATGCTTCTCGCTTCCGCCAACGTATTTGCCCCTGTGAGCAAATCGTCCACATAGAAATCGCGAAGAATGCATCGCGACCCGCTCGGATGCTCGACTGCGTACCGTTGTGCCAGATGCTGAAGACATCTGACTGCGAGGAATGGTGCCGAGCTCGTCCCGTACGTAACCGTGAGCAACTCATATGTCTCGATCGGATCGTCCGCCCCGTCGCGCCATAATATCCTCTGCAGCCGCGTCTGCGATTTGTGGATCCGTATTTGGCGATACATTTTTATTATATCGGCTGTGAATACGTAAATAAACGTGCGGAATCGCATCAGTATCGACACCAAATCCCGCTGTATAGTCGGCCCGGTCATCAGTGCATCATTCAGCGAAATACCCGTGCTGGTTTTGCACGATGCATCAAAAACTACGCGTAATTTCGCGCCCTGATCGTTTTTCTTGAATATGCCGTGATGCGGCAAATATACAGCTGGTTTGTCATCCATCTCACTCGCGGGGACAATTCTCATATGCTCGAGTTCTACATATTCGCGGATAAATTGTTTATATAAAAGACTCAACCGCGAGTCGCGGCTGAGACGCCTCTCGAGGCCGTGGAATCTTCTCACGGCGATCTCCCGCGAGTCCCCGATTTGTCGCAACACGTCTTCCCTGACTGGAAGTTTCACGACGTATCGTCCCTGTGCGTCCGTGGAAGCATGCGCTACGAAATGTTCCTTGCACGCCCGCTCTTCTATTGTATAACTCGCGTTCGTTACTGTTTCCTCCATTGCCCAAAATCGACTCACGCACTCGCGTAGATCCGAATCGCGCACTGACGCGTGAAGCGCGCGCAGTCCTCCCGGTGTCCGCGATGCCTCGCTCACACGCCCGGCGAGAATCCAACCGAATCGCGTCTTCTGAAGGGTTGGATGTTTGACATTTGCTTTTATTTGACCCACGCATAATAATTGCCAAAATAGCTCAGCACCGATCAGCATGTCAATATTCGACGCCACGTTGAACTGCGGGTCCGCTAGTTCGAGCCCGACAGGCAAATCAAAGGTTCGCCGTTTTATTGTAACCGCCGGAATTTTGCCGGTGATTTGATCGATGATGATGCACTCAATCTCCGCCGCAAAGGAATTCAGTCGCGAACGCAATGGGACTCGAACCATCTGTGTCGATGTCGATGCCCCACTGCCGATACCCGTTATTGACACGTTTACCGACCGCGGCTCCAAGCGCAACGATTTCACAAAATCATTTGTTATGAAATTTGCCTGCGATCCGGAGTCGAGCATCACCCGGCACTGTCTATGTGACCCACCGCGGTCGCACGCATAAACAATCGCGGTCGAGAGCAAAACATCTCCTCGGCCATGCTCGACTGTGCTATGTGAGGATATCGCCCGGCCGACCGAGCCCGCCGAGCCCGAAGATGACGATGAATCACTCAGCGCGCCCCCATCGCTATTTAATTCCCCCCTGCTCTGTTGCAAATGCAACAACGTATTGTGCTTCATATTGCAAGTTCTGCAACTACTGGACAGACACTTAGCCGCCGCGTGATTTGCAGTGCGCAGACAGTTAAGACAGATCCTTCTCTTGCGCATCTCCGCGATACGCTGACCTATGGACAACGCTAAAAAGCCCCTGCATGAATAGACGAGGTGATCCCCGTCGCAATAATTACATTTGCCCTTCGTTGTCGCCGCGTGCAATGCCTGACGCCTGCCATTGACCGGTGCCCGCGATCGCGCATCGCAGCGACCCGATGGCAGCGGATCTCTCTTGGATGCCGATTCCAAAGTTTGTGCGTGATGCGCGAGAAAATCCGTAAATTGTTTAAGCGTGGGCAGCTCCGATCCCCTCAACGATGCATGCCATTCTCGCGATGTTATCGCATCTAATTTGGAATTTAATATGTACACTAGTAAATCGTCCCAATTCTCGGCCGGACACCGCAACGCCGTTAGCGCCTGTATGTGTCTCGACACCCCATCCGCTATTTGCCGAAGTTCACCTGCATTTTCTTTTATCATAACCCGTAACTCTAATATCGCCTTTATATGAGTTTGAACGATTACTCGTTTATTGTCGTATCTTTCTCTCAGCAAATTCCACGCGAGGTCATAGTTGCGGTCCGAGATTTCCAAAGACTTAATAATATTTATCGCTTCGCCCGTGAGCGACGCTCGCAAATATTGTAACCTTTGCACGTTCGCTAACGATTTATTGTTATGAATTGTGGTCATGAAATTGTCGTGGAACGGAAACCACTCGTCATATTTTCCCGAGAATGTCGGCAAATTCAATTTTGGCAATCACACGTGCATTGATGACTCCGCGCCGCCGCCGACAGAACCTCGCGCCGACGATGAGTTCGCTGTGGAGGGAGGATCGTCCGGCTGCAAGCGTTGTCTAATTTTCGCGGATATTGAAAAGAATGCTTCTTCAAATACTGCTCTATCGTTATTTTCTTGATCGTCTTCGGTTATTTCGATCTTAGATTGTACTTCGTCGTACTCGTTCCAATACGCACTCAACCGAACGCGCCTCTCCTCCAATTGTGCCCGTATTTCCGGCGTTATAGCGATTATATTATTCACGAAGGTTTCCGTCCGCGTGCACGAAGCCTTTATTATCGCACGTCTTTTCCTTAACGCCGTTAAGTCGATCGCCTGCGGCGCCGCGTGTCCCGCGGGTCGGTTCGGACTGTGCCCCGTCGGCATATTGATACAATTTGCGTATTATATAATGAACGATTGGTACAGGCCGATACAGCTCACCGATTATGATGGTTTGATCCCTGAATCTCTGGATCGACGCTTCCCTTGATCCCTTGACGTTGCCTGGCGCGCTTCTCAGCGTTTCGTGTATGCCTCCTTGTCTGCTCGATTGCTGTCGATAATCTGCTTCGTGCCTCCGCGCCCACAACTTTGATTTCGTCTTCTTGCGGCGCTTCCCAAGCGAATTGCCTGCTCCTATTGCACCTCAGCTGCTGCCTTCCCAGAAATATCCGGCTCGAAGGACCAAAAAATGTTGAAATATGTCTATTTGGCCTTTAGATGTCCTGTTGGCCACGGCTTGCGAATGTTTCGCTCACCGATGTTCGTTCACACGTCAATTGGGACGATCGGACTATGCCGTGAAGATTCTTCACGACACAATAAATAAACTTTGATTCTTAACTCTTGAGATAATTTATTGAATATTAATAGCTTCAGCCGAGAGAGGATGCAGATCGCCTTACAAGATTGAGGATTGAAGGGAAGAAAATAAGTGTGTAACTGTGTCGGATCGAGGTTCGAGCGAGAGTGTCCGTTGACAATTTTAATCTTTCTTCTTTCGAATTCCCCCGAAACGGCTCGATCTCGCAACGCGTCAGGATGCTCGGCTAGCGCTCTCTACAATTATTTATGTTTCCCTACACTTGGTACCGAACAACATCTGTAAAATCTGGAGGAAACTTTTGCTTCATAAAAATCAATGCACCTACAACTGACTTACTAAACGTTTGTGCTGCCAGCTTCACTTTCATTTTTTCTTTTTAAAAGTTAATATGTCTTCGGCGGATTTTTGTTGCTGGATGTAATTTATGTTTTTCTTGTATGTCAACCAATTTTTCTAAAAAACTCCATTTAATTGTATTGCCCTCATTATCAATCAAATCATATTGAGCTACAGTATTACGGATTAATTTTAACATGTGACAGGCGTCCGGAATAACAATGATGAGTTCTTTAGTAATTGGGTGTTCAAAAAATGACTCTTTCTGAATATCTTGTAAGTCTGCTCCAAGTGATTTTACCATTAAATTACCTTAAATTTGTAGAAGCACCGTCGAATGTTATTGATCTAATGTTTTTTATTCCATTATCATGCAAAATTATCAATGTTTCTTTTAATATATTTGATCGTGCTTCAGCAGTTAGACTCCTTATCAAATAATACGAAATAGGAGTTTTAAAATTTGCGTTTAAAGAGACTAGCATTATAACAAGTGCATATGATGCTTCATCATTTTCTTCATTATCAAGACCCAAATCAACGTGACCGTGATATTGCTTGCCATCCCATTCAATGACTTTTTTTATGGACATTTCATCCGCTTGAATTCCGAACTCTAATTCAATTCCTTTAGCATTATACTCCTCCATTCTTTTTCTTAATTAATCGTTTAAAAAGTTCACCATTAGTCTCACCTAATGCATGTAAAATATCTGCTTGTTCTTCATTTAATAAATGTTGTTTTTTCAGAGTGTCTAATATATCCTTCAATCTGGTATTTTCATTAATGCGTCGTAAATTTTGCTGTAAATTTTTAATTATTTTTGCGTGTTTTTCTTTGAGAAATTTAATTCTTTGCCTGAATCTGCGTTTTTCTGGAGAATTGTAAATTGAATCCAATGAAACCATTGTTACCTTGTCTGCTTGAGATGTTGATGGTTGAGCTAAAAAACATAATATTAATAATATAATCTCAGGTTCTCAGGTTCAGGAAAGGATAATGACATTTCTTCCACTGTTGCTATTAAGGGGTTTGAAGAAGGCAATGCTTCTGTTCCAGGACTTTTCTAAGATATATAAACATAAACGAGGAATAAATAATTTTAATAAAGACATATTCTACATAAAAATTAAGAAAAATATTAGATATATATTATTTATTTACATTTGGTAATATATTTGGCCGCAATCGGGTTATCGAAGCAGATGTTCTATCAAAAGATGTTTCATCAAAGTGAGCTGAACAAATTCGTGCTCCAGTTGGAATAGATATTGAATTGATTCCTAATAAATTCAACCACAAACTACGTGTTGTAGCATTCTTTGGAAAACTACAGAAAACAGATATGATTAAATTAACTATCACACAAACACACATATTATTCTTTCAATAAAATAATATATAATTTTACAACCTGTGAAATGTAATTTTTTGGAGATTCTCTTTATCAATATTTTTTTTCCAATTTCGACGATCTGATCTGTTTTTACATGAAGGTACAAAGCACAACACCATTTTTGCACGAGTATGTACGATGCACGAGTATAATATATAACTGTATTTTTCTTTATGACTTATCATGCACTTGATTATATCTTGCTGCACAGATGATTTTGATCTTGCTGCTTGCGGCGCTTGCACGGAATGACAGCCAATAAGAAACGGGCACAGTATCATGGCGATTTTACCTCCGCTCCCTCCCGCACTGGCTTCCACCCCGCAACGATATGCTCCATCCCTATACTTTCCTACGTCTATGGCTAGTACCCACATGGAGAATATCCGTGGCGCCATCCAGCGGCGGTGACTAACCGTCCTCGATTTATCGACCTAATTATCGACCGCTAGGTAACATGGGTTAATAATACGTGACTTTTTCTTACAAAAATAAATAAATAAGATATATGTATATGTATATATATCTTATTTATTTATTTTTGTAAGAAAAAGTCGCGTATTATCATAGATATATTACATATAGATAGAGCTTTGTACCATTTTTGCTATAGTGCAACACGTGCCAAATGACGGATTTTCCTCCTTCGCGCATGCGCATTCGTATATTTATCTCGGCGGACGCACATCGAATACAGCACTTTTACATAAAATTAGGTTATATCCTTGGCTGTCATGGATAAACAGAAGATAAATGCGCGATTGCACATGCGCGAGGGAGGAAAAGATAATTTTATCTTGGCACGCAGTAAGATTCACAAAGCTCTATCTATATGTAATATATCTATGCGTATTATTAACCCATGTTATCTGTCTATAGCGGTCGATAAATCGAGGGCGGTTAGTCGCCGCCGCTGGATGGCACCACGGATATTCTCCATATTCCCCTTGCCCCGCGGAAAGGGGTCGCAGAACAAATCAATGTCGGCGACTGTACATGTTGCCATACTCTCTCTTACGGTAGGGGTCTATAATAATAGGCCTTCTACAATGAGTTGTTAATCATAAGTCGTAAGCGAATAGACCAATCATATTCGATTATTTTTTTCTAAATTCAACTATAATTGGTTTATTCGCTTACGATTTGTGACTAATGACTCATTGTAGAAGGCCTCTAAGTCTATGTATATAAGTCTATGGAGGGGCGCACCAGTCGATTATGACAGCTGGCAGGCGTACGGAAATTCCGGTTGGAGCTATAAGTGTTGCCATATTTTATTAAGTTCAAAAAGTGCAGACTGACTGATAGAGACACGAGGTATGTGGTGAGATCGTGAGATTCTGGTGGAATTAAGGATTTATTCCTTTAATGTGAAAATTTATCTTAAAATTTCACATATAATTCTATATAATTTTTATAATTTCTAGAAAATTGTAAAATGAAAATTTTTCAAAATTTTTTATACGAATCTGAATTTCTTTTCTTCTTTTCTTTTCAAATTTTTTATAGATAATATCTCATTCTATAATTTCCAAAGAAAACTTATAAAATAACAATAAGAGATATATACCGCTCATTGTAAATAATAACAATCATAAGAAAAGAAAGGCCAATTTGTATAATAACGAGCAAAACATGGATGACTTACAAGATTTAATTTAATCTAACACTTCATAATAATAGAATACAATGAAAAATCGAAATTATTTGGACATTTCGACCTCACGGGGTTTTCTTCAGCAATGCAAATCTAAGTCACATACAATATAAGTTGCGATGTATCGAATATAAAAAGGTTGTCACTATCAATTCGCACATTTCAAATCAATACGTTTCGATCCGTATTATTCTCGATATAGTTATAACTGTGAACTTGAATCACCTTATGAACTTTTGTGGTCAAGAAGTAAACCGTCATAAGAGAAACTTATTCCTCGTTGGAAGGCGAGAATATGTTGGTCAACAGTTAAAAATGCTGTAGTCATAGTCGAAGTAATCCAAGGATGTCCATGGTTGTGGAGTCATAACGTATAAGAATCGTATGTCTTGGAATAAGATGTGCAACCGTAATTGAGTAATGTAAAAGTATAACTTAAAATTTGGCTAACGTGACGACATCACAGACATGTATATTACATCAAAACTTATAAAATATGAAGAAATTTAAGGTACTTTTTACAAACCTTCAAATATAAAATTTAAAATATGAAAAATTCTTAAAAATATGAGAATTTTTTCACCGTGTTTACTTTTTGTTGCTGTCTTTTTGATTGGGTTAATTCATGTAATTTTAATTATAATAATTATGTAATTCAGAGATAATTAAGAGATAATACTACGTGTACTTCTTTATACTCTGTTTTGTAAGTTGCAAAAAAATGAGTAGTTTATAGGTATTTTATACTTTATATCAAAATGTGTCAGAATAAAATATAAAATATCTCGTAAACTACAGATTTTTCAATAACACTACCTTAATACTTTTATATGTAGATTAATGAAAGAAATCATTATTATGTAAAAATATTATTAAAAAATCATATAATTTCATTTTAAAAAATGATGATAGCCTTCATATAATCTTGAAAAATTAATTTTTTTTTTTTTTAAATTTAATTTACCATTATTTGTCTCCCTCCAAATCATTAAACTTGTTTGTTTGAAACATTTTTGTGCGTGCGTATGTGCATGGCAGATTCTTGCGGTCTCATTTGGAGGTGAAAATCCTAACGCCAAAATCGAGACTATTATAGTATAGTATAGTATTTTTTATTATAGTATAGTATAGTATTTTTTAACGGAAAAAGTTTAAAGTTCACCAAGCTTGTCAAAATTTTACGTGCTCAGGAAAATCGCATATCAAAAGAAACCGTTCACTTTACTCAGTTCAGAAATAACAATACTTGAAATTATTGTTCACTTTATTTCTTTATACACTGTTTGCAAAACCGACACGCAAATTTAGAAATAATAAGTTTTTAAGTTGTTCGTAACGAAAACGTGATGCGCGTCAAAGCATTCGTCAAACGGTATGTTCGGAGAGCGCACTAGCGCATTAGCGCTAATCAATGTTAACACATTCTATCCTTATTCTATCTCATTCTATCTTTGTTGTATATCTAACAAGGAAAGTGTCGGAAGTATCCCCCTCCGATTTTGACGAGCTTCTAATATGTTGTTCTTCAGATCAAAATAGGGAGACGTTTTTTTTTATACGTACCCATACGGCTTTTTAGGGAGTGAAACCCTTTAAAAAAAATCGGTTTTTCTCTTTCGGAGCGAATATTTCCGAAACTAAGAAAGATAGAAAAAAAATTCAAACGGGATTTTAAATGGCTTGATGAGTACTATAAATAATGCAAAAAATTTTTTTCCTTACTTTTCAAAAAAAACTCCGCTCTTTTAACTTTTTTTTCAAAATTTTGAATTTCTGTTTTCACCAAATTAAAGGTTATTTTTTTACGAATTCATCCATGTATATTAAAGTCATGTTGCGTAATATCACTTTTGAAAATTAATTATAAACGCCTCCGTACATAAGCTATTTGTGTTGGTCCATGCGCTCGATTCTTCGCGCAACGCATTTTCCTGTAATCAAAAGATGACGAATACACTTGGAGGACATATCCATATATAGTCACGGAAGTTTTTATCACATACAGCTTGAGCACTTATATAAAATTTAAAACAAGTTTAAAGGTCTATAAGACGAATAATTTTATCATTGGAGGAAATATAAAATGCCCGCATTGCGAGCATTAGTTTAATACGTAACATTGTACATTTTATTATGTTAATTAAATTGTGTGAACTATTAATCATGGTTTTGTATAAGACAGATTGATATATTACAATAGATATTAAGAAGTTCAAAATTCTTTAGTATTATAATACTATAGCAAGATGAAAGTATCTTGTATTAAGTGTGGTGTACCTCATCAATTAAAGATATTTTATTAATAGAATTTAACATTGCACCATTTTACTCATGACTTTGACGCTGTAAATCCTGGTATATTAATTTCCTGCTGCGCTTTGAGGGTCCATCCAGCAATATTAATGTCGTGAATTATTATTGCTTTTTCAAGAGCGTCTTTGAATTTATTTAATGTGTATGATGAAATTTCTTTCAACTTCTGCAATCTAGATCCACCTTTATTCACTTCTTCTTCCCATCTTCGTAATTGGCGTAGCGATGTAACTTTCCAAAATCGATGTTTCACGTCCCAAGCGATTTTGTCCTATCTGAATCGACAGGTTTCCAAAACTCAACAGCACTTCTTTTATATTCAATTAGAATATTATTATTTATACATATCATTTCTTTCACATAATATATTGTCTCTTCGTCTTCATTTCCTTCTTCGTCTATTATTGCTTGTGTTTTTGATATATCAAAGGAATTTTCAAAATCAAGAGAATCTTCTTCAATCTCAAATTTTTCCTGGTACATTTGTTGCAGCATATTTTCTGTTGTACTTTTTTTTCTTCATTAGTAAAAGGAGTTTGTGGCATATTAAAAGTAGTGGCAGTAAACAGCAACATTATTACGTTCCTTGGATTAAGGGGTGAGATCTAGTCAGAATTTTCAAAAAATCGATTTTTTTTTTGCATTTTTTAAAAGTATGATGTCTCGAAAATATTCCCTGAAAATTTCAAATCAATTCAACAAATAGTTTTCGAGATATCTTACTAGAGAAAGCCGAGTGTTACGAAGACAATAACAAATCGATATCTTGGAAGCTTCCACATCGGCAGAACAATTGTTATATGGCCCAGGAATCGATGACTCTATGTAAGTAATTTAATAATTACAATTTCTGCATATAAATCGAGAGTGAGTTTGTTTAGGCGTGGTATTACTCGTTCGTACTTTCAATTTTTTAAAATTTATAACTTCAAAACTATGGATCTAACAAAAATTTTATAAGAATAACTTTCGTTTTTAAATTGCCCAAAATATTAAAAAAAATTTAATTCTTTCCAAAAAAAATTTTTTATAAACAATTGTTTAAACAATAGCCGTTAAACAATTCAATACTTGGGTTTCTGGATAAACTAATGTCACATTTGGATTCAGCAGATCAAAATACATAAAAAAAACTTTACTTCATCCAATGGCCTCAAAGTTATATGAAAAAGTAATACCAAACCTAAACTAAAACTTTAATCGCGTTTTTCTCGAAACTATGTTTTCGAAGTCGGTGACCATTGTAATTCAATAACCACTCGATGGATTTGGATGAAATTTATAGAGCTTATTAAAAACATAAAAAACTTGTACTTGATCGAAGGATTTTAATTTTTCTTAAAAATTACTATTTTTTTTTAACAATAAACAAATGTTTTTTCCTCGAAAAATCGCGAAAAAGCTGTTAGAAGCCACCATTTTGTTAATTTTCAAAAAAAAAAAGCTTCGATCAAGTACAAGATTATCTATTAAACTAATGATTTTTTTTTGTTTCGTTGATTTCAGATGATCTGGTGGAATGTTCTGATGGTCACCGCAAAGCACTACTTGTCGGACGGGGTCCAACAAAGATGGCGATAACTTTATCAAAAATTAATATTTTTTTTTGAAAATTTAGTGAAGTCATGTTGAAACATAATATAATAACTCTGTAATATCAGTTTTATAAAATAAATTTAATTACAGTAAAAAAAAAATTATTTAAAATACTCATTTTTTCATGCCTCTGACTAGACCTCACCCCTTAAATCTCATTTTGCTTTAAAAAATATGAATAATAAATATATAGATATACACATATATGTTTAAAGTTTAATTAGTAATTATGTATATTAAAAAATAGTAATGTTTTATTATACTTGTTATATTTACATTATATTACTTATGTATTTAAATAAATATATTTTATTTTATTTTTTATGTTATTATATTTTTAATAAAAGTAATAAAAATGTTAAGCATTAAGCATACCTTTTTTTAACTATAAATACGTTCCTCGTTAAAACTTTGTTTGGATAAAGAAGAAATTTTATATTATATTGTATAAACATATATATGCAGTATATTTGTATTTTATGATTTTTAAACAAAAATTACATGAAGTTTCCAAAAAACGTGTCTTCGTAATGCTGTAAAAAATACAATAAAAATTTATGTGCTAATTGATTTTAAAAACTATACAAGAAGAATTGTATGAGAAATATATAAACATTAATAGGTATATAATACGTATTAATAGACAATATTTTCAAAATATTAATATATACCTATAAAACTGTAACGATTAATTGTTCACATAATTTAATTAAGGGTACACGATAAAATGTACGACGTTACATATTAAATTAATGTTCGCAAAGCGACGGCATTTTATATTTCCTTCAACAATAAAATTATTCGTCTTATAGACCTTTAAACTTGTTTTAAATTTTATATAAGTGCTCAAGTTGTATGTGATGAAAACTTCCATGACTCCATATAGGTATGCCCTCAAATGTATTCGTCATCTTTTGATTACAGGAAAATATGTTGCGCGAAGAATCGAGCGCATGGACACAAATAGCGTATGTACGGAGGCGTTTATAATTAATTTTCAAAAGTGATATTACATAATTTTAATACACATGGATAAATTCGTAAAAAAATAACCTTTAATTTGGTGAAAACAGAAATTCAAAATTTTGAAAAAAAAGTTAGAGAGATGGGGTTTTTAAAAAATAAAAAAAAATTTTACATTATTTTATAGTGCTCATCAAGCCATTTAATACCCCGTTTGAATTTTTTTTCTATCTTTCTTAGTTTCGAAGATATTCGCTCCAAAAGAGAAAAACCTATTTTCTTCAAAGGGGTGTTTCACTCCCTAAAAGACCGTATGAGCACGTATAAAAAAAGGTCTTTTTATCTTGATCTGGAGAACAACATATTAGAAGCTCATCAAAATCGGAGGGGGACACTTCCGACATTTTCCTTGTAAGAAGAACAAAAATAGAATAATGTACTAGTATTGATAGCGTATTCTGCGAACACACAAAAACATTCGAAATATGCAACGACTAAATATTGTATTTCTTATATAATGAGAAAAAAAGTCGGTACGAAATATACAGTTTGCTACACAAAATGTCGATAAAGAAAAAGTCAATAAGGAATGAAAATACTAACATGTTTAGAAGCATTTTTTAAATTTATTGAAAGAAACATGAAAATGCAGCAAACCATGGTAATGGTAATAAAGTACGGGTAGGTCCACAAGGGGCCCTAAGATGCACCTAGATCTAGAGATCCTCTGTGCTTCCCGCAGGTTGCGTAGCAGTTAGCTTCTCAGGCCAAGCCCCGCGTTTTCCGCCAGGCTGGATAGCCTGCTGACTGCTAATGTAGGGAGATTCTTGTGCTCCACAAATGCTGTACCCAGGAATCTGTACCTCTTTATCGCCAGGGCTGGACAATCACACAGAATATGTATGCTGTCCTCCCTGTCTTCTCCACAGAGTCTGCAGCTTCTATGCTCCGCCAAACCCAGGTTATACAAATGCGCCCTCAAGGGCGCATGCCTTGTGAGAAGGCCGATGGATAGTTTCAGCCTTCTTTTATTCATTGTTAGCAGTTCCTTCGCCCTGTTTTTTTTTAGTTCTCCCATCAGACTCTTCGCCTGGCGGCACCCCCGGCACTCCCTCCAGGAAGTCCGGTGTTCCTGTTCCAGGCGTCCCCTGATGAGGCTCTTGCCCAGGGCAAATGGAATACCTACTACCTGGTTAGCTGGTCTCTCTTCGGTTCTCAACTTTGCCAGTTCGTCTGCTCTCTCGTTTCCATCAATACCTTGATGGCCAGGGGTCCAGCAAGGTAATCTGGTTACCTTTCCCAAGTTTATCGAGTGAGTCCATGCACTCCCTAACCAGAGATGACTCTGTGGTGAGCTTCGCTAGGGCTCCCAAGGCTGCTCTGCTATCGGTGCAGATAAAAATATTCCTGTTATGGAAGTTGTTAGCTAGTATGATTCTAGCACATTCCAAGATGGCTAATACCTCGGCTTGAAAGACCGTGGCTAGTCCACCTATTGGAATACTAATTTTGCATTCTTTTTGTTAAAAATTCCTGCTCCATAGTTGTCATTTGCCCCCGAGCCGTCCGTGTACTAAGTATCTGGTCCCAAACTGCTCCGGAACTTCGGTTCTTTCCAGTCTTCCCTGCTGGGTATGGCGATCTTAAACGCCCTATCCCAGTGGTATTGCCTGGGAATTCTATCCTGTTTTAGAGTGAAAGGGCTTCTGTGTAGGAACTTCAACCTGGTATGACCAGGTCCGTCCCTCCACTCGCCCTGACAACTCAATCTATAGGCGATAAGCCTAGCTGCACTGATAATCTTCAGGTGGAGTGGAGGTATATGTAGTGCTACCTCCAGCGCCTCCGTGGGTGTTGTTTTCATGGCCCTTACTACTGCCCTCAGGTAATTTCTCTGAATGTATTTTAGCAGGTTTCTTGTTTCCGCTTTCTCCACTCTTGGCCACCAGACTACTGAGGCATAAATGAGTCTCGGTATCAGGATGGCTTTATAAATCCATAGAGCAACTCCCAGAGTAATACCCCATGTTTTGCCCATGGCTTTCCTACACGCCCAATAGGTAGAACTTATTCTTTTTACTTTCAAGATGTTGTTTCCAGTGTAGTTTTGGGTCTAAATAGACACCCAGATATTTTACTGCCGAAGCATACCGGATATTGCTACCCCAGAGCCTTAGTGGCTCAATGGTGTCTGGTTTATATTTCCTGAAGATCATGGCCTCGATCTTTGAGGGGTTAATCTTCAAGTCCTTGGCCGTGCACCAGTTTTGTATAATCTTGAGCGCTGAACGTCCATCCGCTCTTTGAGGGTAGTTAAAAATCTTACTCTAACCACTATGGCCACGTCATCAGCGTAGCCAGCAGTGTGGAAGTTCGCCTCTTGTAGTTTCTCCAAGAGTTCATCTACAACTAGGCACCACAGTAGTGGGGAGAGAACCCCTCCCTGCGGACATCCTTTGGTTGGTTTACCACATAGTGATATGTCCCCGTACCCAACTGAGAGTGATCTGCCGTCAGCATACTCTGCACCCAATCAATGAGAGCTGATGGTTCTGTCCTTAGCGTCTATAATGGCCTTGTACGAGGTGCTATCAAAAGCTTCCTCAATGTGCATGAAGACGCCCAGCACATATCCCTTGGCCTCCAGCTGAGCCTCTATCTTGCCCACCAGGTGATGCAGGGCAGTGTCTGTGGATCTGCCCGCCCTGAAGGCATACTGAGGGGAAGCTAAAGGCCTAAGGGAGAGTGGTCCTGCTTTAAGATAGACATCCACCAACCTCTCCAGTGTCTTGAGGACAAAGGAAGTAAGGCTAATGGGTCTAAAGTCCTTAGCCAGGATATGTCCATTCCTGCCCGGCTTTGGTATAAAACACACTCTAGTGCCTCTCCAGGCTTGGGGAACGCATCTCAGGGCTATACTTACTCTGAAAATCCTACTCAGAGGGTCCAGTAGGTGATCCAGCCCCCTCTGTAAGATATCCCATCCGGTCCCGAGGCTTTGTATGGTTCGAATGAGCGGATCGCTCATTCTACTTTTTTGGGTTCAACCACTTTCGCCGCCAGGGACCATTCTCTGGGCAGATAGGCTGGAAATTGCAACGTCCCTTCCGGCTGAAAGATGAGGCATCACCTCGAACCCCGGGAAATGTGTTTCCATCAGGTGTTCCAGTGTTTCAGATATACTTTCAGTAAAGCTTCCATCCGGGCGTTTTAAGCATCCCAGACAAGAGTTGGAGTTCTGGCATAGAATTCTGCTGAGTCTAGATGCTTCAGGAGCACTCTCGACACTTTCACAGAATTCCCTCCAACTTTTCCGCTTTGCCTCTACTATACTCTATAGCTTTGCTATATTGTCGCTGGGAACTTCTAAACATTTCCCACGCTATGGGCGATTTCATCCTCTTTGCCCTGTTAAAGAACCGTCTCGTTTGTGACCTGAGCTTAGCCAGCTCTTTATTCCACCAGGGAGTATTGGTTGCAAGACGCTTTTGCTTCAACGGGCAGTTTGACTCGAACGCGTCTGTGACGGCATTGCTAAGAAAATGTGCCGCTCGTTCGAGGTCATCCCTAGTATGAAATCTGTTTGGGGCCTTGGAGATCTTTATTGCTAGATCTTCCATATAGCCCTTCCAGTCTGTGTTCCTAGGGTTGCGTTACCCAAATTATTTCTGGGGTGTGCTGCAGATTGAAGCGTATTTGCCTGTGGTCTGAACCGGAGGGCTCATTCGCGACCCTCCAGTTCCCCACCAGGCTCGCCATCTTCTCCGTGCCTAGCGTAATGTCTATAACCTCCTGTCTTTTCGAGTCCAGGAAGGTGGGTTCCGACCATCGATTTAAAATCATTAGGCCAGTGTTCATGATAAAGTTGTGTAGGTGCTCACCTCTCTGGTTGGTATTGGTGCCCATCCTACATGGTGGGAGTTAGCATCACAGCCCAGTAAGAGACCTTTGTCCTTGGCGTAGGCCAGCAACCTTAAGATTTCCTCCTGGAGGGGTGGTTCCTCTGAATCGTAGGACATGTATGCCGACCCGATCAAAAGATCCAGGCTTCTACCATCCGCGAGCTGCTGTCTCGTCTGGATGATTGCGAGGTCCTCACAGCTGAGCTGAAACATGAACACCGCATTACAACCCTTGGTTACAATGCAGGTCCTGGGCTTGCAGCCCGGGAGAGTGTAACAAAAAGTACCGCGTCCCCCCAGACCTTTGATTGCGCCATTTAGGAGCCAAGGCTCCTGAATGAGTGCAATGCCTGTACGCACCATAGCTATGCTCCTGGCTAGGATTGCCGAGACTTTGTTATAGTGCAGATTAATCTGCGTCACCTGAACACCGGAATTAGCCATTTGATCGACTAATCCCCCCCCCCCGTCTACTTCTGTGACCGCCGCAGGCACCTCCTTGCGTTCCTTGTCGAGCAACCTTACGGTTGCCCGATCCAGCCCGCAGAAGGGCCTATAATTGCAAGCCTCGAGGCGCTTCAGCGAGGAATCGCCGACAAAGCAGGAGAAGTGAGTGCTTGAAACATCTCTCCTCTCGCTGCCCCTGGTAACGATCCACTCCCTGGATCCCAGACCCACATTTTGTCTGTCGAGGAGCCTCAGAGACTCCTCGACATGCACCACTACCCTATGGCGCTTGAGAAGCTCCTCGGGCGGCAGCACACGCAAACGGACCCCCTCTACTTTTAGCTCGGCAGATAGGCTTTTTAGCCACTCTGCCGATGTCTCGTCGGCGCATGAGAAAAACAGCGCGCCGTCCCTCTCCCACGAACCGGTGAAAACGGGAGCTCTAGTGTCCTCGGGTAATCCAAGTACAAGGGCTAACCAAACAAGTCCTTTAGTCGCCTGGGCATACGACCCTTGATCGTCGATCTTGGGTTTTTTGCCCAGGCGATGGTCTGTGGGGCTGGGGGTGGAGATCGCTTCCGACCTGGTTCGTTTAGACGTCCCAGGCATCGGCGGCTCCATCCCCCCCCCCCTGAAGCAGTGGCGACCCCCCGAGGAGTCGATTGAGCCACCTTGGCCCTCTCCTCCTCAAGAAGCCGCCTCTGCTGCTCCTTTCTATAGCGTCGCCTAGCTGCGCCGCTATATTTAACTCGGGGTTTGGTACGGTCGCTCGAAGCTCCCGTCCCCGTGGTATGCGAATCCACCAGTTGTTCGCTTCCTAATGAAGCCATTCCCTGGAGGATTGCCTGTATGTTATTGTTATTATTATTGTATTTGATTTGTTTTCCATTTTTGTCCCACGAGTAGTGCGGAAGAGCGGTCTAACCCGGTCAGAGCCGCGATTCCGGGGCTTGGCATCTTACTCCCGGAGTTCGCCCGGTATCCGGGAGGTAACCGTTCGAGACGCAGCGCCCCCTGCGACACGCAGTCCTCGGCACGGTGCCTCCCGGTCGCTTACACCTTGACTTGGGGGGTCCCTCTTCGTCGGTCGCACCCGGTGTCACCCCTGAGCGGGTGAACCCGACTGCGACCTTAAGCCCCTCCACCATGACACGGTGGAGACCCGTTCGGGGGGGGGCAGCAAACCATACTTTGTACCAATTTTTTTTCATTATATGAGTAAATATTCGTTGCATGCTTTGCACGAATACTTTGACAGGTCGACATCGCGTTTCTGTACGACAATTTAGAAATTATTATTATATATTAATTCGAAATTCATTGGTCTAGTGAACAGTATACAAACAAATAAAGTATATAAAATATATAAAAAAATAAAGAATAATATTTCCAGTATTATTATTTCATGTGTTGAGTAAGTGTTGTGGAAGAACCCTTTTGATATGCAATATTCCTGAACGCGCAAAATTTTGACAAGCTGATTGATGAACTTTAAAACTTTCTCGTTCAAAAACTATAGTAGCTTCGACAGTTTGGCATTAGAATCTTCGTCTCGAAATAACCTCAGGAATTTGTCATTAACAGAGGAGATACAATAAATGTAAGGCACTCTTTTTGTTTCTCAATAAATAATGAATTATTAATTAATAAAGATCTGCAAATTAGCGTTGGTGCGATTCAACAAAAAGAATCGGTCCAGCGTTTATGGTTGCCAGATGTTATAATCGTAGTGAAGTATTTGAAGGAGTGCTTTCCCAAATAACATGCATGTCTCGGAACGATGTCTTAAAGATGTCTTAACTTTCCATCGGCAACCTGAGTCGTTGGAAACCCAGTTCCCTTTTTAATTAGAATTTTTTTCGAAGATAGAAAGGAGGCGCCTGCTTCCCCGATGTAAAAATGTTTAAGGTAGTAAGGTTTTGCAGGCCAAAGGACGTCAAAGTCTAACAGTGTTTAAACAGCATCGGTCTTGAAAAACCCAGGTTGCTGGTCACCTAATTCCTAAACTATTTCGAAGATTTAACTTTTTATGATATTTAGTGTTAATTTTTCATAACTAAAAGAAATTTTTTCATTATTACAACAGTGTTAATAAAATGACTGACAAGTAAACCTACCCAAGTGTTACACTCCGATTTCGATAAGCTTTGAATATATTATAGTCTAGGTCAAAATAAAAGACACATATTTTTTTATACGTGCCCATATGGCCATTAAAGGGGTGAAATACCCTCTAGCAAAAAATCGGTTTTTATATTTCTGAGGTAATACCGTCAAAACGATAAAAGATATAAAAAAATGTTTCAAATAAAAGTTTTATGATTTTTAATGTACTTTATAAAAGTGCACTCAAATTTTTCTAAATTTTATTTTTTTTCAAAATTTTACCTCCCCCCTCCTCAATTTTTGAAAATTTAAAATTTGTCTTATAACAAAACTTATAGTATATTTAACGACAAATTCAACCATGTATAATAAAGTTGCATTCCGAAGACGCATGTTTCAGAAATAAACTAGAAATACCTCTATATCGCTATACGCGCGCCCCATCTGTATTCGGCTTTAATACCTATTGCCATGTTTGTTTTTTTAATGTTTTTTTCTTACAAAAATAACACGTTTGTTCTAAATGTAATGATTTTTTGCTTACACGTATATATATTTAATTATTAACTTACATTACACATACGTATATATATTTTTTATTTTATTAAATATAAGATTTTTTATGTTTATTTTTGTATTATGTTTTTTATGGGTTTTTAAATAAATTTGTATAGACTTTTTGTAGGTTTAATTTTATTAAATTTTTATTCTTGAAAATCTGTACAATAATGAGGACGGCCAAAATTTTCTGGATCAAAGAAATGCTGTATGCACTTTGATTTTGCGCACCAAGCACATTTAAATATTGCAATATCATGACAAGAGTCACAAATAGGATCACAATTTTTGAAACAAAAATTTACAGGCGTCTCGCATTTAGGCGGTTTGTTTTCAATGTAACCACTCTTGTACCATGCATATTTAAAGAGATTTACAAATCTGGGAGATGAAAATTGGTTGTGAAAAAGAGATTGAATTTTGAGAATATTATTTCTTAAATGCAAATTAATGCTATAATTATATAATATAACTACATCTGAAAAATGTTTCAA
The DNA here is from genome assembly GCA_901521435.1 of Crematogaster levior. Lineage (NCBI taxonomy): Eukaryota > Metazoa > Arthropoda > Insecta > Hymenoptera > Formicidae > Crematogaster > Crematogaster levior. The sequence continues at coordinate 338,324 of CABEGB010000546.1, read as the reverse complement.
AAAGTTCTTCCACGGCCTAAATGTATAAACATCTAATGGCTGAATCATACCGGTCGTTCCGGCAGGAATCGTCAAAATATTTATTTCTTTTCCATGTTTATCAATGGTCTTAAATTTTTGTTCGTTTTGCCCCGTCCATGAATCTAAACACAAGACAGATTTTTCAATCTTAATAATTTTTATATATATTGTAACACACTTTTATTGTATTGTTCCCTTCTTTTATTATATTGGCAGATACACTTGAAAAGGACCAAATCTTATGGTCGAAACGTTGTGATCTTTAATAAATGTATCAATTGCCAGTTTGGATCATTGCCTTACCAGTATAGTTTTGTGTACGCGAAAATGTTGGTGAATCCAAAAAACATTTTGAATCTCTTGTGTAAAAGTTTTGATCAGCCACAATATGATATTAATACTATTATCACTAGAGAAGAAATAAAATTCGCAACACAGTTAGAAGATTTGATTAAAGATGCTATTGATAATCACACATATTTGGAAAGTTACACTACCTTAAATTTTGAAGACGAAAGTGTAATTTCAGATCCTGATACAGATTTGGGGCGCGCGTATAGCGATATAGAGGTATTTCTAGTTTATTTCTGAAACATGCGTCTTCGGAATGCAACTTTATTATACATGGTTGAATTTGTCGTTAAATACTATAAGTTTTGTTATAAGACAAATTTCAAATTTTCAAAAATTGAGGAGGGGGGAGATAAAATTTTGAAAAAAAATAAAATTTTGAAAAATTTGAGTGCACTTTTATAAAGTACATTAAAAATCATAAAACTTTTATTTGAAACATTTTTTTATATCTTTTATCGTTTTGACGGTATTACCTCAGAAATATAAAAACCGATTTTTTGCTAGAGGGTGTTTTACCCCTTTAACGGCCGTATGGGCACGTATAAAAAAATATGTGTCTCTTATTTTGACCTAGACTATAATATATTCAAAGCTTATCGAAATCGGAGTGTAACACTTGGGTAGGTTTACTTGTGAGAGAAATGGTAAATAATTAAAATACATTCTCCGAGAACAACCTGTTGTGGCTTATTAACGATGATTGTTGCACAAATTGTAAATGTTCTGTTTGCAAAGAACATCGAACACATTTCTGCCATGAATATGTATCAAATCAAATAATTTTTTAATTTTATTTTTTTATTTCTTTTAATTTTTTTAATTATTATTCAAGAACAAAGTATAAAAATTTGTTAAACAAATTTAAAATAAACAAATCAAATAGGAAAAAACGAGCAAAAGAATGGTTAAGGTTTAAAATGTGTTCAGAGACTACTGAAAGTTTTGAAGGATTAATATTAGCTTTATCTTACCTTGTTTTTTTAACCTTATGCTTAATTGTCTCCCTGTCTGTTCCAAATATGAAGCTTTGCAATCTCTACAATAAATTTTCTTTTTCGATTGGGAAAACGCCAAATTTTAGACATTGAAGCAAAAAGAATGATATCAGAAATGATGACACATTAAAGAACATAAACACGGTATTAATTCCCACACAGATTTAGAGCTGTTGAACGGAGTTTACATAGAGATTTTGACGAAATTTGTGAACTCACATTAAACTTATTATTAGTTATCCTTTCTTATTTATACTCATATTGTTTACTTCTGTTGTTTACATATATGTAATACTCCTATATTGCTAGAAGAGTGCCGATCTCAGGCCAAACATTACGGTACAGACGTATAATAGTCTCTCTCTCGCGCACGGTTCAGCTGCTTTGTGCGCATGCGCTAACAGCGTTAGGCAGACACGACCAGGTAATGTTTTCTCTTTTCGTGTTCTTTCCGTCTCATTTTCTAATGCTTAGTCTCTCGCTCACACTCACTCAATAGACGCGCCTGCGCATAACAAGGCTTAGCCGTCTGACCATATTTGGAAATCGTGCGTCTCTCTTTTATGGGCCTCGATCCTCTCATTGGGAAGATACGGAGTTAGCAATATAGGAGTATTACATATATGGTTATTTTGTTGTTGGTTTTTCACATAGACATATTAACATAGACTGCTTATGAGACAATGAATCCCTAAGTGGGGGCATCCTCCTGAGGGAAAGAGATAAATCAATAGAACGGGCTTCCGGATGGATGCCACGTGTAGATTCAGCGTTATGCCGACGTTTCGCAAGCATTGCAGCTTGCATCATCAGAGCTAAGAGTTCCGATTCTGAGCTTTCTTCAGTTGCGGTAGTCCTTATATACCCCCGTTGTCCCTGGTAGAGAGAGGGGGGTTTGGTCAGCCAATCAGAATGTTTTAATCGATCGGTTGATCAATTAAAAACCCGGGAGGGCGGTATGCCAAATAGGATTTACTTGAAGACCTTTGTCACGGTTGAGATTGTCAGGATGTTTCAACATTTCCAGATCTTCACGATATTTTCTGGCGAAATAGCTTTGTGATGGGGCCAGTATGGTAGCCTTATCATACTGCACGGAATGTCCAGTCTCCATCCAGTGTTCAACTAAGGCTGATTGAGAAAAGTGGCTGTATTTGGTACAAGGATCAAGGAACAACCGCTGGTGTTCCTTGATCCGTGTATTGATCTTCCTCCCGGTTTCTCCTATGTACACTTTTCCGCAGGCGCAAGGTATTTTGTATTGGGTTGGCAACTAAGTTCCCGCCGTTTTTTTTAATTTTTTAAAAGTTTATTTTTCAATAAAAATTAACAACTAATTAATCAATAATGTATTCTCCCTTGTTGTTTACTTCTTTCCAACGTTCAACAAAATTTTCAATACCTCGTTGGTAGAAATCACTCGGTTTCGACTCGAAAAATTCATCCAAAGCTCTCAATTCTGCATCAGTATTGAACGAAACTCCGCGCATAGCATTTGAAAGAGATCGAAAGAAGTGGAAATCCGTTGGTGCCAAATCGGGAGAATACAGCGGGTGTGGCAGTACTTCCCAGCCATGCCTTTGAATGGCTTCCTTGGCCATATTGACGATATGAGGGCGGGCGTTGTCGTGCAGCAAAAGAACTCCATGCTGCCGATTAGGTCTTTTCTCTTGAATAGCCGTGTTGAGTCGTTCCATCTGTTGAACATAGAGTTCCGAGTTGACCGTTTGGTTCCGTTCAAGCAATTCGTAATGGATAATCCCTTTCCAGTCCCACTATACGCACAACATCGTTTTACGCGGATGAAGATCTTGTTTCACGCGCGGTGTCGCTTGTTTACCAGGGCTAAGCCATTCCTTGCGCTGCTTCATATTAATGTACAGACACCATTTTTCGTCGCCAGTAACGATTCGGTAAAGAAATCGTTGCTTGCGTCCATGAGTTGATATTTAATGACATGCGGAATGTTAAAATTTAAAAAAACGGCGGGAACTTAGTTGCCAACCTAATACATATCTAGTGTTTCCAGGCGTGGTCTTTAATCCTTGGGATTAAGGAGTAATTGAGAAATCTTATTTTGGGGTTTGAAGATCACTCTAATGTTATGTTTACTCAAAATTTGGCCAATGCGCTCCGTCGTACCTTGAAGATACGGAAGGACAGCCGTCTTTTTCTTTTCTTTTTCTTCATCTGGTGTTTCGGTGTTGTTGAGACTAGAGATTTTGTTCTTCAATCTCTGGGATGTCTAATTGGTGCTCTTGCTGTTGTACCTCTTAGTCAAGGCCTGGTTAAGGTGTTTTAATTCTTCATCCAGGGAGGTTGGCTCAGAGATTGTGAGAGCTCTGTATATCAACGAACTGATAACCGAATTCTTTTACGAAGGATGGTAATGGGAGGTTGCGTGAAGATACCGTGGATTGGTTTTGGGGTATATAAGGACTACCGCAATTAAAGAGAGCTCAGAATCGGAGCTCCTAGCCTGATGATGCAAGCTGCAATGCTTGCAAAACGTCGGTATAACGCTGAATCTGTACGTGACATCCATCCAGAAGCCCTTTCTGTTGATAAGATAGGTGATAATTTGCACAATTTGAATGATAAAGTTACAAAAATTATTACTACATAGGTTTTCGAGGTCACTGGCCTAGTTTCCACCGAAGTCTTCAATCTGATTCTACTTTGGTGCAGACCAAATTTATTATGCTGTTTCTACTGGAAGTGAAATAGGAGTGAAGAAGATCGATATTTCAGTACAGCCAACTTAATTTAAGCCAGATTATGTACAAATAGAGCTAGAATAGCCAATAATAAAAAGTATAGAGGTTGGCATTACCTACTTCCGACTGTTTCCACCGGCTAAACTTTAGTGTCAATTCGCTCCCACTCTGATTATCTTGGTGGATCGAAATGGGAGTGAAATAAGTTAATCTATCGTGTTTCCATCGATTCAAATTCGGTTCTACGTCGGATTAGGTGCTTCGGTGGAAACTAGACCACTGATTATGAATCTGAGGTCAAATTTTGAAAAAAACAAAATGGCGGATCAAATATGGCCGACCGAAAAACTAAAATCTCAATAATTGAGCATAATGTGGAATATAAAATTTCTCATTCTTTTTGGGTTCGCTGATTATTATTTCGAAAATCTGAAAATTCAAGATGGCGGATCAAATATGGCAAATAAATTGATACGTTTTTGTAATAAATCCACCATAAATGCGTTTTACAATGACTTAACATAATTTTAATACAGTCAAAAAATTCGGCAGTGATTTGTAGTAATTTCATTATTGGTTACCATAGTAATTACTAAAAATCACTGTCAAATTTATTATTGACTGTATTAAATTTTGTAAGGGTGTTTTAATTTCATACATTATTGCAAATATACATATTATATTGCAATGTTGCTGCAATATTACATTGCAATATTTCTGCAAGCATTTCTGCAGACATTTTACTATTGCTGCAACGTTGCAGCAACATTGCAGCAAGATTTCGCAACGTTGCTAGAATGTTGCAATCTTGCAAAAAACCATTGCTGCAATGTTGTTGCAATGTTGCTGTGCTGTATGGGATAATTCGTCATTACATGTATATATGTTCGACTTATTGATAAGAAGAAGAGTTTCGTATAAAAAATATTTTACTTTAAATATATTTTACAAAGTAAAATACAACAGAATGCTATAATTATATATTATATACCCGATTCGGATTATGAAATTGTTTGACATTTTATATAGTCTTCAACTAGTACTGACATACATGTTAGTAGAAATGATGCAACTACTGCGACTATAAAAGATATACTTCGAATACTTGAAAAACAAATACCTGCAAAAAAAGTAAAGTTGTTAAGAAGCCGATTTTACATTTGACATCTCCTGAAAACAGGGCATATGCTTTTTAAAAAATCCAAGAAAAGACAAAAAAAGTGAACAAAATAAAAAATAAATCAAATAAAGATTCTTCCATAAAGTCAATTAAAAAGGGTAAAGCAACACCAGGAATTAAGATTTCTTAATCTTAAACAATAAAATCAATTCATCCAGGGACTGGCGTCTATTGCAATGAAAAATTCGTCCATCCCCCTATCAAAGATTGGATTCAATGCAACAAATGTGAAGAATGTCACGAGAACTATGCTAATAAAAGGGGTGAAAAAGGACCATTTACTTGTAAATTCTGTGTGTTGAATAAAATATTTTTTAAAATACAATTAATTACAAAGTATTTGTTAATTTTTAAAGAGTAGTTTTTTTTTATGTAAGTTGTTTATTTTCAAGAGTTTGTTAATTTTTAAAAGTAGTTTTTTAAATGTAACTAGTTAATTTCAAAGAATTCATTGTATTATTTTTATTTTTTAAAGATCTAAACTAATGATTATCCGTTTCGCCCCCAATTTTGGAGCAAAATCGGATAATTCCTTTCTGCTCATTTCTTCGTTGTGCAATATAAAATATTATGTTTATGTATTATTATATTATATAAAACTCAAGCCAAAAGTCTAATACAATAATAAATTTTTAATAAAATTAAATAACAAAATTTGTTTTTTAATAACTTTTTACCAATAAAGAAAAATTGATCCGATTCGCTTCGGTCTACCCTACCTAGAACAATATTGAAATTTACAAAAAATTTAGCTGCTTGTATTGTACTCATTGTCAGGTATAAGAGAACAAAGATCCCTCCTTGAACACCATGCCGCGTCGGGAGCCGAGGGTTGAGAGAGCGCAGGTATACAGGGTGTTCTTCCATACATGTCCGAGCAAATATCTCGCAACTGGTTGAAGTTACGTGAAAGTGTAATAAGAGAAATTTGCACGGCTCTGAGTCAGCTACAAAATGCAAGTATAAATTTTTTTTTTACTCGTGACCTTTTCGAGTTATGTAGCTCAACATGGTTTTTTTAAATGGATACCTATAATTTTTTCTGCATATTTATATAGTAGAAGTCATTTGCAATCAAAATTACATGTAGTAAAAAATTGCTACTATGCATCGTTTACGAGATAATCGGCATCTTAAGTATTAAAGTAAATTGGATTGTAAGTATTTTTGAACGTGGTTTGGAATGTCAAAAAGATTAAGAAAGTAAACAAACATTGTTTTTTCATGAAACATTTATTAACACATAAATTGTTCGAAAGTATTACCATCATGTTTGATGCAGCATTTAACGCGTTTTATAACGTTTTCCATTGTTGACTGCAACATTTCTGCTGTAATGCTTTCAACAGCTCTAGTGATCTTATATCGTAAATCTTCTTCATTTTCAGGAATAGTTGAATAGACAATGTCCTTAATATATCCCCAAAGAAAAAAATCGCAAGGTGTCAAGTCCGGAGACCTCGGTGGCCATCGCACGAGTTGAAGGTCATGTTCGACGTAACCGACTTCAAAATATTATGTAGTCTGATGAATCTTGTCTTTCAAATTGTGGTGTGGAAAACCAATTACTTTAATACTTAAGATGCCGATTATCTCGTAAACGATGCATAGTAGCAATTTTTTACTACATATTATTTTGATTGCAAATGACTCCTACTATATAAATATGCAAAAAAATTATAGGTATTCATTTAAAAAAACTATGTTGAGCTACATAACTCGAAAAGGTCACGAGTAAAAAAAAATTTATACTTGCATTTTGTAGCTGACTCAGAGCCGTGCAAATTTTTCTTATTATACTTTCATGTAACTTCAACCAGTTGCGAGATATTTGCTCGGACATCTATGGAAGGACACCCTGTATACGCTAGAGGGAGAGCCGGTGACTACATAGCTGCTAGGATATCGCTGTCTCTCTCTCTATGCGAAAAAATTGCACACACGGAACCATACTAAATATTATTTATTGAAATATTGTTGATAATATTTTTATAAAATATGATCTCACAATGATTGATTTGTTCTTTTCACCGATTTTGCCTGATTTATCATAAAAAATCCACATTTTTGCGTGAAAATGAAAAATTTACGGTCTGAAAAATCTGTAACTGTGCATTCTCATAGCTGACATAGAAAGAAGATCCAAAAGCGATTACACTATAGCCATTGTTTTTTTGAAAATACATGACTTTATTTTTACCTAAATTCTCGTAATTTGAAATGCGAAAAAATTTCTTGCTCCATTTTTCTTCAATAACATATTCAAATTTGATAATATTGACAAATGTAACGATACCAAAAAGTAAATACTCCCAGCTTTCTAATTTGCACCTATAAAGTTCAAAAATATGGTTTCTATCAGTAGTTACAGACGTTTGAAATAGTATGTTTGAATCTTAAAAATGAAATTTTCAGAAATTCTCAACTTTTGAGGGCTTGAATTTCTGAAAATAAATTTTTTAAATTTCACCTACCCTACCCCTTAGACTATCATTCCAAGTATATGTGAAAAAAATTTCAAATCAATATTCACAAAAACGAACTTTTTATCAGCAATTCAAAAAGAGCGAATTTCTCATTTCTCTTTTGTTTATGTAGCAATTATAGGTGTTAAAAATATAGTTAATCAATATATAACACAATCAACATTTGGTATAAGATGTCCTCTTAAAGAGTCTACATGAATTTTTAATTACAAATCGTCAAAGAGAAGTTACAACCATTTTCATGTTGCGCTCGATTCAGCTTTCGGCACGCGAGAGTCTTGGCTCGAGAGTTAAGATCGAAACGTTCTTGCAAAAATTGTAGCAATTTTGTTCGATTAACATTTGTCTTATATATTTCTTACGTAAAATTTTTCGTTCTTTCGAATGGCGCGATCAGATTTGCGAAAAAAGTTAAATTTAAAAAGTTATTAACAAAAAACCGTAATTTTGCAGCTAATTTGTTTAATAAAAAATTTAGCTCCAGGACTATAGCGGTAAACTTTTGGGATCTTTATTCTGACACTTTTAACAAGAAATGAAACAAAAAAGTACTAAGTTGCAATCATTTCCGAAATGAAAGTCTAGACTTATTAGACTATTAGTGCTTTGGATATACATGCTAAAATTAATGCTCGAAAATATAAATGATACGCGCTTTGCATTCTAATTATTAATAACAAGTTAAAAATTATACTTTTAAAAAAGTTTCTAAAAATTTAAGTTTCAAGATTCGAATTACAAAAGTGCCAGAGATTATTATTATATAATAAGTATTGTTATTATTTAATGACGTATAAAATTTAATCTTGTAATTTTTTCTTTCTTTTTCTTTATGACAACGAGAGTCATATTCATAAAACTTCAATTTGTCGAAACTCCACATTGGCTTTAAGATGGTTCGACCATCAAAGCATATTAAAGAAAAAAATCTAAATTAAAGATATATTATAAAGAAAACCTAAATACGCTTAAATTTTTCATTTTGAAGATCTGACATTTATAGTTTTTGAGATATTAAATCTCAAAGTTGGCATTTTTAACATAGTCTTATGGAAAATTGTACCGGAAACATACATTTTTGAGAATTTCACTCATTATCTGTAAAGAAACAAGTTTTAAAAACTGAAAATAATATTGTTTGATTCTTTTAGCACTTGTTAAATATAAAACAAAACGACGTTAATGTGTAATAAATCCAAAAATTCAATCAAAACTAATGTGAATTGTCGCATTTCTTGTCGGCCTTTCGATTCAGCTGTACGCGACTAACGCGACGTGAATGAATGTCAGCTGAAGTCAAATCTTGAACTGTTTACAATCAGATAAATTGATACATAATCGAATAAAAGGTTACATTATAAAATAAGTAATTATTCAGTGCTTAGAATATATGTATTAAAATAGTTTTTATTATAAAAAAATTTAGACCTTATATTGACTCATACGGTACTAGTCGAACTACCTTAATGTTAAATTTATGCAATATTGAATGTATCTTTGAGAACACGCGTTGTATAACTTTGTTATCTTCTTCGTGCAGCTAAAGTACAGACCCCCCATGTATGGAACATTTCGTAATTGCTTATGTGGGTCACACGAGACTGGTTTCTTTAACTTTTATTTTCTCTTCGTTTAATCGGATGCCACACCTTATCAATAGTTCATCTAATCGTCATCGGAATTTTTTCTCATTTAAATACTAGATTCAAACATTACTTTATCGCAAATATAAATTGCAGTTGTCAACTTGGAATTACAGTTGTCAACTTGGAAATGTTAATTTAATATGTTTTGTCATAACTTATATCGTATACATATATTTCTTTTATTTCATAGATTTCTTTTCTTATTCTTATTCTATAAACATTTTTATTATTCAAATTTATTTTAATAAAATTAGGATTTAAAAAATATAACTTCGAATAAAAAGTTATCAATAACACACCAAAGTTATAAATTGTAATTATATAAATTTTATATATACAAATATAATAATATAATAATAATAATATAATAATAATTCTTTATTCTGTCCTTGCGCTCGCTTTCCTAATACCTATACTCTCTCTCCTCTCGCCTCCTACCGCCTACGCATGCCGTACTTATATCCGTCGCCGCCAGTATCTCTCTCACAATCCACCCATACACTCACCCGCACTCACACACACGTGTCCTGTCACGTCCATCCCTCCGTCCTTTTCTGTCTTCAACCCTCCCTCCCATCCACTCAGCTCTGTCTTTTCCTTTCCTGTAACTTCTTCATCCAGCCCTCCCTGCTCCCGTCATCCTCCAATATCCTTAATATCTCCTCCGTTCCTCCCCCCTGCCCTCTCCCATGCACACCTCCATCACGTGCACCCATGACTCTTCCCCCCGCAAATTCTGCACCTCTTGTCCTCCTCCCAATACCTCCCTTCCCTCATCTCATTTCCCAACCTAAATCACGCCACCCTGATCATCCTTTCCTTCTTCCTCTTACCATTCAAATATCTTGCATAAAAATTTTATATATAATAATGATTAGTATCAATTGATTATAATTCATACAATATAAATTAATAATAGCTGTAAACGTTTTAGTTTATATCGATATACGTTTTACTTTATATCGATAAGTGTTACAGATATACGCTGTAAATTACAATAATTAGTAATGCAAAGGAAAAATGTTAACCGAGTTATGCAAGAAGTTTCGGCATCACCATAATTGCGACGGCATACGATGTTTCTACGAGAATGCCAAAAGCGACCTTGCCGTTTTTTTTCTTTTACCCACTTTTAAATAACCGCTATAAATAACCGCAGAGATTCAATTCGATTTCAGTATTCGAGCAACTCTAGTGGGATAAACATGATTCTTTCAATCATCCACCAAAGTTATAATTTTCTATTAATGTACTAAATATGTATTATAATACTAATTCGTAAAAAAATTGCACCAAGCGAAACTATCACATTTACACATGTATCATAAATTTCTTACTTGTTAAATCAAAAGGACATATGTGATCGTGTAATCGTAAGTATAATAAAAAATATAACGAACACTTGTGTTATTGTGTGAAGAAAATATAAAGGATATGTAAAAAATATGTGTTTAGATGTAGGTACGTAAAACTTTTGAAAGACACGCACGTGGAAAAAATTCTGCAAACAATTCTACTCGAGAGCCTCTGAAGATTGCGTTTCGTAAGTGAAATGATAGTTGAATTAAATGATTGACGATAAGTACTCATTTTCAAACTATTATGAGAATTCAGTGCAGCCGAACTATGAAATGAACCTGTTCTCCAATATTGAGATGCGAGGTCTGAAATACTTACAGTGCGATTGTTCGTGTACGTGAGCATCGTGTCAAGACGTTTTAAACCGCTGATTAACTCGCTTCTTGTAACCTTATTTAGTATGATGCGCGTCGTTACTGCTCTTGAAAGATCCGTAAAAAGAACTTTGATTGTTAACACAGACAATTCTAATACTATAAAGATCTATGGCTTTTTTCGAGTGCAATATTAAGAGATAATTAACGCAGTTGCTTGTTAACGCTTTACGAAGAACAAGAGATATAATGTGTTACTGTTTGTGTTAATTAATCACAAAGATTTGATCGGAGATACGTAAATTTGAGGATAGTTTACCACAACTAATTAAAAAATAAAATTATTATATATCGAAGCTGTATTGAAAATACAAATCCTTACGATGCATCAAGATTAGAAAAATTGCATCGCGATGAGCAATCGTAATAAGTTGAGAAAATAAATTATGATAAATTCCCCTCGATTCGAAAGTGATTACCGCAAAAATCGGCATTTAAATTGATCGAGATCTTTTAAATCAAAATCATTCAGTAAGAATTAATCTCTCATAAAAACCTACTTTGGCTCAACTTAATGTCAAGATCCTTTCTACAGAGAAATATCAGCAAACTATTCTGCAAGAGAGATCTGTAATAGAATATAAACAATGTATTAGAGAGAATTGGACATTGTAATATACTTGAAAAAAGATTGAATGAAGATTTATTTCATGCGATAAGATCCGATCCATGATGTTCAAGTCCTGTCTGATGGTCTTGCTTCTGAAGTACGTCAATGGAATTCTGCCGCCAGCTATTCTCGAAACAGTACACCACTTCTTTTTGGGATACCCACTACTAAGTGATTCAGTACAGGATGATGATGTATTCAGGCGACATTACTTATCTTTCGACTTTCTTATAATTGGCGCCGGCTCGGCAGGATCCGTGCTCGGGAATCGTCTGACTGAGAATCCCGATTGGAATGTTCTACTGCTCGAGCAGGGCAAGGATGAGATCTTTCTCACGGATATCCCTCTCTTGGCACCGATTTTTCACATCACGGACTACGCCCGCGTGTACAAGGGTGAGCCACGGCCGCAGGACGCATATGGTCACGGAGGGTATTGTCTCTCGATGATCGATGGCCGTTGCAAGGTGGTGACCGGTAGGGCAGTCGGTGGTACCTCCGTGGTAAACTTCATGATCTATTCGAGGGGCGCACCAGCCGATTATGACGGCTGGGAAGCATCCGGAAATTCCGGTTGGAGTTATAAGGACGTGCTGCCATATTTCATCAAGTCCGAAAGGTGCAGACTAACCGATAGAGACACGAAGTACGTGATGAGGTCGCGAGATACTCGTGTATGAAATTACGGATCTATTCCTTTGATGAAAATTTATCTTAAAATTTCACATATAATTCTTTACAATTTTTATAATTTCTAGAAAATTGTGAAATGAAAATTTTTAAAATTTTTTTACACGAATCCGAATTTCTTTTCTTCTTTTCTTTTCAAATTTTTTATAGATAAATTTTTATAGATAAATATCTCATTCTATAATTTCCAAAGAAAACTTATAAATACGAAGAAATAGGTACTTTTTACAAATCTTCAAACATGAAATTTAAAATACGACAAATTCTTAAAAATATGAGAATTTTTTTCACCAGATTTTTTCTTGTTGCAATCTTTTTTGCTGCAAATCTTTTCGATTGCATTAATTTGTGTAATTTCAATTATATTATAATATTTATGTAATTTAGAGATAAATAAGAGGTAATACTATGTTCTTCATACTCTATTTTGCACGATTCTTTTATTCTCGTAGATATCACGGATATAACGGATACCTGGATGTTACGACTTCTCCTTACGCCACTCCTCTGAGGGAATGTTTCTTGAAGGCTGGCCAAGAGCTTGGTTACGATCTGATAGATTACAACAGCGATAGATTCATTGGTTTCTCAACAGTGCAAGCGAATCTGCGAAACGGTCACAGAGTCAGTGCCAATAAAGCTTTTCTCAAGCCAATTCGTGACAGAACGAACTTTCATCTGTCCAAGCACTCGACAGTGACGAAAATTGTTATTAATCCGGAAACAAAAAAAGCTGTGGGCGTCCAATTCGTGAAGAACCATAAAACATATTTCGTCACCGCTATTAAAGAAATTATACTTTGCGCAGGTAAGCATTTAAGATTATTAAAAAATATAATTATAAAACGAAATACAATTTCTCGAATCCTACAAACTAATTTATTTCAATACTCAACGAATCTAATAATTTTATAAAGTATTTTGTTCAAAAGTTTTTTTAAAGTAAATATATATACAGGGTGAGCCATTTTAATCTATGGACCCCAATTCCTCCGAATGTATGCATGGTACGAGAAAATGTTTCAGACAAAAGTTTTGTGACTTCGAGGGGGACATAAGATGGTGTCATTGGTTTGACCTTGAAGAATTATTTGAAAGTCACATGAAAGTCACCTCACTTTTTTTAAATGGCTTCCCCTATTTTTTATTGCATATTCTTGTAGCTTATCTCGAGACCTTTCCAAAACACTATAAATAAATGTTTTTTCGTTAAATATTTTTCGAGTTATAAGGCTTGAAATAATTTCTTAATTTTACATAAACTATAAAATATCTCGTAAAATATTCACTTTTCGATGACCTTACCTCAATACTTTTATGCACAGAATAATGAGAGGAATCAATTGGTGTAAAGAAAACACATAGTTGTTTTTAAGAAAAAATATGTAATTGTTAGTTACAAATTGCATATTTTTTCTTAAAAACAACTATGTGTTTTCTTGACACCAATTGGTTCCTCTCATTATTCTGTGCATAAAAGTATTGAGGTAAGGTCATCGAAAAGTAAATATTTTACGAGATATTTTACAGTTTATGTAAAATTATGAAATTATTTCAAGCTTTATAACTCGGAAAATACTTAATAAAAAAATACTTTATTATAGTGTTTTGGAAAGCTCTTGAAGTCAGCTACAAGAATATGTAATAAAAAATAGGGGATGCCATTTAAAAAAATTGAGGTGACTTTCATGTGACTTTCAAATAATTCTTCAAGGTCAAACCAATGACACCATCTTATGTCCCCCTCGAAGTCACAAAACTTTTGTCTGAAACATTTTCTCGTACCATGCATACATTCGGAGGAATTGGGGTCCATAGATTAAAATGGCTCACCCTGTATATTGGATAATCGAGAGATCACAAGAACTAAATAAGTAGCTATCATTTTGTAATAAATAGACAAAACATGACAGTTACTGACTGAATAAACACTATAAAAGCAAAATCAGTAGTTTACGAGATATTTTATACTTTATTCTGGTACATTTTGACATAAAGTAAAATATCTCGTAAACTATTTATTTTTTGACAAGTGTAGAAAACACTTTTTCAAAAAGATACTTGTTGCAAATTGCACAATTTTTTTGAACAGCAACTATGTATTTTTTTACACAAATTGATTCATTTAATTATTCTGTACATACAAGTATTAAAGTAGAGTTGTTGAAAAATTAATAATTTACGAGATATTTTATACTTTATTCTGACACATTTGACATAAAATGTAAAATATGTCAAATGTATATATGTCAAAATATTTCATAAACTATTCATTTGTGGCGGTCATAGCTCAGAGTAATGTGAGTTGTCTTAACGAGCCGAAGAGTTCAGATCACCTGAGTTCAAATCCGACCAAGATCGTCGGTTTTTATTCGATTGCCACCTCTTGGAAAGACAACGGCAAACCACTGTGAATATATTCCTCCCTGATATAAGACAGCAGTTATGTCAGTAATGTGACAGACCTTTGATGGTAGGTTTGCCTCATCATATAGTTATCATAGTTCACTGCGGTGTGGAAAGCAACGGGAAACTACCACACTATCTTCCCGTGAGAACTAAGGAAGTAGTATGTAGTGCTACTTTATTAGTCACCACACGTCGAACACGATGTTAGCTGATGATTCATTTTTTAAAATTCTAAATACAAATTCAAGTATTTCTAGAGCCCAACATTTATGCGGAAAGAATATAAAATGTAAAGATAATAATATATCCCAAAAAATATCATAAATGAAAAGGTCAAGCCATGTTCAAAAATAGAAAACCCTCAAGAATTTGAATTTTTACAAATTTAAATAATTATTTAATAATATATTACCATGAAAAGTAACTGATATATTATACCAGGTGCCAATTCAAAGTGAACATACATAAAGTGTATATTATTTAAATAAATTAATAAAATAAATAATATAATAAATTTAATAACATATTACCACGAAAAATAACTGATATGTTATTCAAGGTGCAAATTCAAAATGAACATACATACATAAGGTGTATATAAGTAAAATTGATTAAAATTTGACTCTAAGTGAAAGTACATAAGTGATATGTTATTCTTAGTGCACAAAATATAAAAGTCGTTTATTGAAGTTTGATTTGAAATTTATACAAACCTGGACAATGAAAAATAGTTGCTTGTAATTCCAGAGTACTAATTTGTTAATTACTCGGAAAAAGAACATGGCGGCCTGCTCTCAAAAAACTTCGATGCGTTTCTCAGTATCCACTTAAGAATAATAATACTTACATTCCGATTCATCCGACACAACTTGTCTCTGACTATTCAATAAGTTAGTAGTACTGTTAAATATCAATCACATATGTCACCCTGCCCAGAGAGAGAGAAAGAGAGATAATGCAAATATTTAAATTAATCATTATCAAAACACTGTTAAATTTTATATATGCACTTTAAGAAGCATGTCACTTACTTTTCAGAGTCAAATTGTGGTAAATTTTGTATCTATATTTTAACGATATTTATTTCGCACTTGTATCTTGAATAATTAATATCTGATTTTTTATAGTTGTATGTTACGTCAGATAATCACTAATCTTTTTAAGCGTGTAGCTTCTTTGTACTTGACATGAGAACTTTTTTACTTATGAATTTTGGGTTTATTTAATATTTACCCGTTTCAAACAATACAACACTTTTTGATCGATAAATTACTCGCTGAAAATATGGCATAACAAATTCAAAATCGGAAATTGATACGAAAATTCGAAATTTTACTACAGAAATGTTGGAGATTTTTAATCTAAACCATTTTCATAACTTTTTCATTTTAATTATTTATTCCATCCATCGAAAGTTTTTTGAGAGCAGGCCGCCATGTTCTTTTTCCGAGTAATTAACAAATTAGTACTCTGGAATTACAAGCAACTATTTTTCATTGTCCAGGTTTGTATAAATTTCAAATCAAACTTCAATAAACGACTTTTATATTTTGTGCACTAAGAATAACATATCACTTATGTACTTTCACTTAGAGTCAAATTTTAATCAATTTTACTTATATACACCTTATGTATGTATGTTCATTTTGAATTTGCACCTTGAATAACATATCAGTTATTTTTCGTGGTAATATGTTATTAAATTTATTATATTATTTATTTTATTAATTTATTTAAATAATATACACTTTATGTATGTTCACTTTGAATTGGCACCTGGTATAATATATCAGTTACTTTTCATGGTAATATATTATTAAATAATCATTTAAATTTGTAAAAATTCAAATTCTTGAGGGTTTTCTATTTTTGAACATGGCTTGACCTTTTCATTTATGATATTTTTTGGGATATCACCTACTTTTTAGAGTACAGATATACCTAACAAAAATTACCTTTTTTAAAAAAGGTAAAAAAAAGGTGCTAAGTCCGCGTCAAAAAGTATCTTTGCAAAATAGGACAGTATAATTAATTTTAAAAAAACTATTAAAAAATCTATTTCCAAAAGAGTGTAATTTTAATCTTTGCAAAATAGGACAGTATAATTAATTTAAAAAAAAACTATTAAAAAATCTATTTCCAAAAGAGTGTAATTTTAATCTGCACACATAAGTTATTTTAATCTAAACAAAATGATTTGTTTTAAACCATTAAAAAAGTTATTTAATTAGACATTATATAAGTTATTTAATTATACATTCTACAAAAATAATGATATCAACAAATTGTGCTAAGTAAAAATAAAAATTTATAAAAATATTTTATTAAATAATATTACAAAATAATAGAAAAAATAGTTTTAATTTTTTAATTATATCCTACTAAAATACTGATATTGAGAAATTATGCTGTTTGAAAATAAAAATGTTATATTTTTACAAAAAATTATGCATAATTGTTTAAAAAATTATGGTATTACAATGTTGAACCAACTTAATAAAACTTTGAAATAAAGTATATATTTTTAAAATATCCTACTAAAATACTGATATTGAGAAATTATGCTATTTGAAAATAAAAATGTAATATTTTTACAAAAAATTATACATAATTGTTTAAAAAATTATGGTATTACAATGTTGATCCAACTTAATAAAACTTTGAAATAAAATATATATTTTTAAAATTTCTAGTATAAGTGTAAAAAGAAAAATTATATTAAATAAAAAGTTCGAAAGTTTAATTTAAAAAAGAAAAACAAAAATATAAAAATGGAAAAATATAAAATTAAAAATTATTTACAAAAAATAAAAAATTAAAAATTAATGAAAAAATATAAAAATGTATATAAAAATTAAAAATTAATATAAAAATAAAAGAATTTAATTAAAAGACTTTGCGCTGCTATAAAATATACTATTTTAAAAATTAGCAAAATTTAATTAAAAGATTTGGTGCTGCTAATTTTTAAAATAACATATTTTATTGCAGCGCTAAGTCTTTTAATTAAATTCTTTTATTTTTATATTAATTTTTAATTTTTATATACATTTTTATATTTTTTCATTAATTTTTAATTTTTAATTTTTTGTAAATAATTTTTAATTTTATATTTTTCCATTTTTATATTTTTGTTTTTCTTTTTTAAATTAAACTTTCAAACTTTTTATTTAATATAATTTTTCTTTTTACACTTATACTAGAAATTTTAAAAATATATATTTTATTTCAAAGTTTTATTAAGTTGGATCAACATTGTAATACCATAATTTTTTAAACAATTATGTATAATTTTTTGTAAAAATATTACATTTTTATTTTCAAATAGCATAATTTCTCAATATCAGTATTTTAGTAGGATATTTTAAAAATATATACTTTATTTCAAAGTTTTATTAAGTTGGTTCAACATTGTAATACCATAATTTTTTAAACAATTATGCATAATTTTTTGTAAAAATATAACATTTTTATTTTCAAACAGCATAATTTCTCAATATCAGTATTTTAGTAGGATATAATTAAAAAATTAAAACTATTTTTTCTATTATTTTGTAATATTATTTAATGAAATATTTTTATAAATTTTTATTTTTACTTAGCACAATTTGTTGATATCATTATTTTTGTAGAATGTATAATTAAATAACTTATATAATGTCTAATTAAATAACTTTTTTAATGGTTTAAAACAAATCATTTTGTTTAGATTAAAATAACTTATGTGTGCAGATTAAAATTACACTCTTTTGGAAATAGATTTTTTAATAGTTTTTTTTTAAATTAATTATACTGTCCTATTTTGCAAAGATTAAAATTACACTCTTTTGGAAATAGATTTTTTAATAGTTTTTTTTAAATTAATTATACTGTCCTATTTTGCAAAGATACTTTTTGACGCGGACTTAGCACCTTTTTTTTACCTTTTTTAAAAAAGGTAATTTTTGTTAGGGATATCATTCTTTTTTGTACACAATTATTAAATAATAAAATATTAATCACAATTTATTTAGATATTACATAAATTATGATAATTCTAGAACAACTGAACTATCGAAAAAAATCAATTAAAATTGGGACGAAAGTTATGATAATATTAATTTCGGCGTAATATTGATGAATTTAGATGTTATACTGGGTCTTGTAAATGGTACAATTGTTATAGTGATTTCGAAAAGTGATTTTAATTGTACGAGATAATAATAATTACATAGTAGATAGAAATATTATGTGAATATACTTTTAATGAAGATTTTTTAAACTGTTTTAATTTATGACGTTTATATACATAGAACTTATTATTTACTAATCATTTTCTGCAAAAAAAGTAAATAAACATTTTTAGCTCCTCTAGGCCACTGCCTTTTTTTGACTTGAGCATCATTAGTTTCGATCCAAATATTAGATGTTCCTTCTCTACATATACTTATATAATGACCTTCATTGATATTTGAACCATGGTAAAATATAGCATTCATCACTTTATATAACTTTCCATCTATTAAAACTTTCGTTGTTGGAATAGCACTCAAATTAAAGTCGTGTGTCGTTTTCATTAATTGATTATCTTGTGATGAAAATATTAAACGAATAACAATTATCTCTTTTGTCAATATTATTTCATTTTTGAACATTATATCGTTTCCAGTACAATATTCACACGATTCATTATGCGACTGACACCAATTTGAAAATGTATTTAATAAATCATTAAGATTATAACTTTTCTTCTTCAAGTTATTAATAGGAATAGAAATAATAATATTATTATCAACAATAGTTTTTGTATTATCACAAGTTTTACATCGTCTAATAGAAGTTATTTGATGCCTCACTAAACTTTTTATACATTCATATTTTTCACAAAGAGCTATAAAAAAATCAGATGCATTTCGTTTTACAGGACTTGAAAAATATTCTCCTAAACATTGTCGTATTGCATATGTATTTAAATTACATACCCCATTTTCATATCGATGCATTAACGTACGTAAAACATCTGATTCATCACAATTAGACAATTGCTGTCTAATGGCACTTAAATTTAATAAACATTGTAATACTGAATTTGCATAGCTTGAAACCTTGTCCATATTTTCAAAACCGCGCATGACCCAAGCAGTATTGTGTCGAACATTTTGATCTACACTTGATTTTTGAACAGAAGCAACTACTTTTGATAACGCCCATACAACATCTTTCACTTTACAATGCCGTTCCTTTGACATAGTAATCATTTTTGCTTTTGATTTGTATATCTGTTTTAGACGATTATATTCAATAATTGCATCTTCGCTAGCATTTACCGATGAAGGGTCGAAGTTGATTAAATGTAATCCTTCTAGAGATGTTAGTCGCGATAATGCAACATAAGTTTGGCCACAATTAAACACAGAATTACCAATATCCATAATAGCATTTTGCAGACTCAATCCTTGGCTTTTATGTATAGTGATACCGTAACTCAAACATATTGGGAATTGTTTTCTGACAACATACGCTCTATCTACCACCTCAAATTTAACACTTACTCTTTCAATTAAATATTCTAAATTTGATGGTAATAGAAGTTTAATTTTTTCTACGTAATTATTATCTTGTACAATTGAAACCACTTTAGCAATTGTACCATTTACAAGACCCAATCTAACATCAATATTACGCCGTATCATAATTTTCGCTCCAATTTTAATTATGATTTTTTTCGAAAGCCCTGCTGTTCTAGAATTATCATCATCATTATTTGATAATACTTTTAATACTTTTTTTCTTACATATGAAGTACACTCAATTTTATCTTCAGCGATTAATATTATTTCTTTAGAAGCAATGCGACTTAACATTGCATCATTGAGAACATCACACATATGACAAGTGGGAAGTAAACAAACGATGTCTGATGATAGGTTGTTAATAAAATTACATAACTCGTTTAGTCTAGATTCGAAGGAATCACCCTTAAAACAAATCTTTTTACTTTCCAGAATCTTACAATCAGATTTTGTTAATAAACCCATACGAACGACAATAATTCACGATAAGAGTTATCTCCTTGTTGACGCATATTGATTGTCAACTCATCATAGTCAAATAATGTAGTCCATAAATTGACCGCATCTATGGAAGTTAGATATTTAGCAATTTTTTCATCTGATAAATGTTTAAAAATAGGATCATCGCGTACGGGAGGCAGTTGAAGCAAATCTCCGAATAAAAGAATGTGTTTTTGACCAAACCAACCATCATCGCAATCAGTAGTGTCAAATATTTGAGACAATCGAAGATGTATATACATTAAAGTCAAATTAGATATCATTGACACTTCATCAATTATAAAAAGAATAACATCTTTAAGCTCTGTTCGTAAAACTTCCAATACATGATTAGATAGTTGCTTATACTTAGGATTATAACCATGTTCAACGGGTAATTGAAGCAATCTATGGATTGTCAAACCATCTATATTAAAAGCTGCTATACCAGTAGGTGCTGCTACAGCAGTATTTTTGTTGTGATTTTGTTTTATCCAGCATGTAATCGTCTTGATTAAGAAACTTTTTCCAGTACCACCTTCTCCACTAACATATAATCGTAATACTGATTTATCTGACTCTACAGTATTGATAACTTTATCGAATACACGTTTTTGATCCACATTTAATTTTTCTATCATTTTAGATATATCGATTTCTCGAACTGCTTTATCACCAAGATCTTTAAAATCTTGCATTGCTTCACCAGCCTCTATATTTTGAACACCTATCGGATTTTCAGGATCATCCTGAGACTGTTGTTTTTGTAAATTATCATCTAAGCATTGCTGAACTAACTCTTTTGCAGTTTCGAAGGCTTTTTGCAATTCTTCTAATTTTTCATGATATCGTAACGCTTCTACAAGATGTAATTTTTCTTTGTGAAACAATTCTACATAAGTATCGCCTCCGTTTTTAAGATCATATAATTTTCGCCATGGTTTAAACATAAGTAATAACGCATAAAAATAATTAATTTAGTAAAAATTAATTTGCATCATGTTGAATGAAAGATAAAAATGTATAAATGTGAGTTGTGAATATGTGAATCTAAAAAAAAACAGTAAGAAATTACATACAATTTCAAGAGCATTGTGAAATTAATTATGGACATGATTGACAATTACTTCTTTCTGGTTTGAATTCTTTATAGATACTTTAAAAACATCTTTACCAGTGACTAAGAATAAACAGATTCCAATTTATATAAAGTTGGATTTTTCCAACTAGATATCGGATCTACCTTCATCCATGTCTTTTTAGACACAAATTCGATCAATGCGGATTTATCTCTCGGGCTCTTATACTGCCGAAATACCCCATCATTTACACTAGAAAATAAAAATTTACAGAATACTAAAAAATAATTATATTAATGGCAAAATGATTATTAGTACAAATTATTAGTATAACGAACTTACTAATATATCGTAGGTAGAGCTGTAACCATAAATCTGCCACTAAAACCTGGAGAATCTGTTACATCTATCTTCTCAACATTTATATTTAAATCTTTCCTGGATAATGTAAACTCTTCCCAGACGTGTTCAAGTGTTTTACATGCAGGATACCATGGAGCATAACTAATAAATAACAAATGTTAAACACTATTAAATTTGTATATGTGTATGTATATTCATTTTGAATTAATGGCATCTGTTTGTAATTATAGTAAAAATTTAGTAAAAATTAATTTGCATCATGTTGAATAAAAGATAAAAATGTATAAATGTGAGTTGTGAATATGTGAACCCCCAAAAAACAGTAAGAAATTACATACAATTTCAAGAGCATTGTGAAATTAATTATGGACATGATTGACAATTACTTCTTTCTGGTTTGAATTCTTTATAGATACTTTAAAAACATCTTTACCAGTGACTAAGAATAAACAAATTCCAATTTTTCTCGACCTGTTTGGCAAAATTTATTGTATTTTGTAAAAATGTATAAATGTGAGTTGTGAATATGTGAATCTAAAAAAAAACAGTAAGAAATTACATACAATTTCAAGAGCATTGTGAAATTAATTATGGACATGATTGACAATTACTTCTTTCTGGTTTGAATTCTTTATAGATACTTTAAAAACATCTTTACCAGTGACTAAGAATAAACAGATTCCAATTTATATAAAGTTGGATTTTTCCAACTAGATATCGGATCTACCTTCATCCATGTCTTTTTAGACACAAATTCGATCAATGCGGATTTATCTCTCGGGCTCTTATACTGCCGAAATACCCCATCATTTACACTAGAAAATAAAAATTTACAGAATACTAAAAAATAATTATATTAATGGCAAAATGATTATTAGTACAAATTATTAGTATAACGAACTTACTAATATATCGTAGGTAGAGCTGTAACCATAAATCTGCCACTAAAACCTGGAGAATCTGTTACATCTATCTTCTCAACATTTATATTTAAATCTTTCCTGGATAATGTAAACTCTTCCCAGACGTGTTCAAGTGTTTTACATGCAGGATACCATGGAGCATAACTAATAAATAACAAATGTTAAACACTATTAAATTTGTATATGTATATGTATATTCATTTTGAATTAATGGCATCTGTTTGTAATTATAGTAAAAATTTAGTAAAAATTAATTTGCATCATGTTGAATAAAAGATAAAAATGTATAAATGTGAGTTGTGAATATGTGAACCCAAAAAAAACAGTAAGAAATTACATACAATTTCAAGAGCATTGTGAAATTAATTATGGACATGATTGACAATTACTTCTTTCTGGTTTGAATTCTTTATAGATACTTTAAAAACATCTTTACCAGTGACTAAGAATAAACAAATTCCAATTTTTCTCGACCTGTTTGGCAAAATTTATTGTATTTTGTAATGTATTTATTGTCAATTCAAACCAGAAAGAAGTAATTGTCAATCATGTCCATAATTAATTTCACAATGCTCTTGAAATTGTATGTAATTTCATACTGTTTTTTTTTTTTGGATTCATATATTCACAACTCACATTTATACATTTTTAACTTTCATTCAACATGATGCAGATTAATTTTTACTATTGCTTGTCATAATATAGAAATATATTCAATTCAAGACTTACTTGGTTCTCATCTCTAACATGTCCGTAAAGTTCTGTCATATTACTTTACTTTTCACTATCGTTGCCACTAATTATTAGGTGTACAACTTAATTCGGTCCGTTTTTTTGCTTGAAAAACGTATTGAAAATGGACCGAACTAAGTTGTACACCTAATACTTTTCACTATCCACTATCATTGCCACTAATAACCTATTCTTCTTCGCATATTTACTTTTCACTATCGTTGCCGCTAATAACCTAACTTTCGTTTATCGACATCACTTACTATCGATCGATTATTTTCGATCACACTACGATCGATCACACTTCCAGAGCATCGCTAGCGCTCTTGTGTCAAATGCCTGAACCGTACGTTTTTACGGTCGACGACGGAGAAGACGACGTTTCTTAAATGATATTTTTCACATTTGGACTTTGCGTCGTAATAGCTCGATTTATAGAACATGTAGCCCAAAAATAAAAACACTTTTCTTATACAAATCGACCCCGCTCTATCGATTAAGACTACTTAGAAGTCGATCCGTGGAGCGGGTATATGAAAACTCGAAATATTGAGTGCTCTCAACTGACCGTTTCGCGTAAAGATACACGGGAGCGTCTTGTTGCTTACGCGGACTTAGCACAAGACACTACCGTGTCTCTTGATGAATCAATTGGTGCAAAAAAAACGCAAAGTTTAAAAAAAGTTATGCTATTTGCAATATGCAATTACGTATTTTTCTTTAAAGATAACTATAAATCTATCTCATAAAAAACCTTAATTAACGACACAGGTTCCGTATTTTTGCGATGCACCGTTTACAAGACATTAAATTTCACCTTCAAGGGGTGGTTTTTGAAAATTTTTAATAAATGATGAATTGACCCCATAAAAAACCTTAATTAACGGCACAAGTCTCATATTTTTGCAACGCAAAACACTGTTTCCGAGACATTAAATTTCACCCCCAAGAGGTGGTTTTTGAAAATTTTTTATGAATGGTAAATTAACCCCAGAAGAAACCTTAATTAATAACACAGGCCCCGTATTTTTGCGATGTACCGTTTTTGAGATATTAAATTTCACCATCAAGGGGTGGTTTTTGAAAATTTTTAATAAATGGTAAATACACCAGAAAGGGTGTGAAAGAGTGAGAGGGGGTGAAAGATGATGAAAAAGTGTAAGAAAAGCGAAAAAAATGAAAAAATAGAGAGGGGGAGGGGAGGGGAGGAAGGGGGGCGTGGTGAGAAAGGGAAATGAGGGGAGGGGAGGGTGAGTGGAAGTTGGGGGAGGTGTGAGTGAAAGGTAAGAGAGAAGAGAAGTACATACATGACTGCGGACAGAGAACAATTTTTCATGAAAAACATCACTTTTTGACTGTTTGTATATCCAGAACGGCTTGACCAATTTTTTTTTTTTTTGGCTTAACTTACTCGTGGCGATGCCACCTTTCAGAATATGCTACATGCACTTCAAAATTTTTTATATTTTAATAGTTCTGTACCCCAAAAAATCGATTCTAAACTTTCTGGATAAGAGACTAGTAGCGTCCAAAATTTTGAACATGGCCGGAGACGCTACCGCGTCTCCTGATAAAAGATACAAGAATACTATCATTAAATCATTTAATTATTTTTTTCGTTCAAGTAAGTAAGTTTAGTGCCAGTTTTTCAATCACAATATTCAATGCGATAACAAATTTTTTGTAACAACGCTCTTAATACTATTATATGAGAAATTCAATCAAAGAACAACGTATTTGTTTTAAATAATGCAGTAGAGTCAAATATTTTTTTAAATTCAATGATATATTTTATTTCCCTAAATAAATATATGCAATTTTTTACATCAAACTGGAACGAAAAAAATATTTGCTATAATTAAATGATTTAATTATAGCACTTTTTAAATCAAGAAAACTAACACAATCAAACTCTGTCTGCAAAGTGCATTTGTTTCAATTACAATGTGCGGATTAATCATTTACATGATTTCAATAATAGAATAAATTTTTGGTTACTAAATATCTGTATCTGTGTCGTTAATTAAGATTTCTTATGAAGTTAATTTACTGTTCAATAAAAATTTTCCACCACTTATTAAAAATTTTCAAAAACCACCCCTTAGGGGTAAAATTTAATATCTTAAAAACGGTACATCGCAAAAGTACGGGACCTGTGTCGTTAATTAACATTTCTTATGGGGTTAATTTACTGTTCAATAAAAATTTTCAAACACCACCCCTTGGGGGTGAAATTTGATATCTCGAAAACGGTGCATTATACAAATATGAGACATGTACCGTTAATTAAGATTTCTTATGGAGTCAATTTAACATTTATTAAAAATTTTCAAAACCACCCCTTGAGGGTGAAATTTAATTCTGGATTTTCACAGAAATTCAGCAGATCAGTCAACAGCGTGATCAACAAATTACATAATTTCCAGTTTAACGGAAAGAAATATTGCCAGCACAGACGCACGCAAGCAATCCAGCAGATAAAATAGCATCGTGTGCCGCTGGCTTAATATATTATACACATGTAACACGCGCGAAGGTCTAAAGAGAAATACAATCATAATCTGTCACATGTGTCATGCTTAACCATGACAAACTTTTATCGATTTTAAGTACGCACACAGCACAGAGTATCGAGATAACCAATCAGCATCGCGGAAAAGCGACAACAATACTTGCGAGAATCGATATAACATGGACTTTTTAAGAGTGGATACTTACATTAGAACGAAAGATTAAACGATAAATTCAGTTAGCTTAAATTTTATTATTATACATATTATTATACAAACAAAATACACCAAAGAAGTATTTATATTCATGTATTTGACACGGAAAAATATATTTAAATTCAAATTACATATTTACAATTTCTTTAAAAGAATATATAATTTTATTAATTTATTCTTGACCATTAATTAAAATTTTAATTAATTTAAGTTTATCTTATTAAAATAAAATTAAAAATTTAAGTAGTTTAAATAAAATATTAATTTGTAAGATTAATATAAAAATTTAATTTATCTTAAATTATTATTATAAATATTATTTATTTTTAATAATTTTAGTATTTATATTAATATTTTATTTAAGATTATATATTGAAGATTATGTCTATAATATTAATAATCATTAGACCTAATTTACTTAGAATTTTATTTGGATGAGATGGATTAAGATTAATTTCTTATCGTTTAGTATAGAGAGATCAAAAATTGAAAAAATATTTATTATCACTTTCAATTTTATTTATTAGATTTATTAAAAACTTAGAATTTTTTGAAGTTAAAGGACAATGTTATAAATTTTACTTAGGAAGTAAATTGAATATTTTATTAAATATCTACATTAGAACAAAAAATTAAGCGATAAATTCAATAAACATAAATTTTATTATTATTATTATTATTAAATTATTATATAAATTATTATACAAATAGTAAGTAAATGGAATATTTTATTAATTATTTACATTAAAACGAGAGATTAAGCGGTAAATTTTATTATTACATTAGCGTAATTGAAAATTTTTAATAAATGATAAATTGACCCCATAAGAAACCTAAATTAACGGCACATGTCTCATATTTTTGCGATGCACCATTTCCGAAATCTTAAATTTCACACCCAAGGGGTGGTTATTGAAAATTTTTAATAAATGGTAATGTGGGAACGAGGGATCTCCGATAGGTGGCAGGACGGAGGAGGGGCGGAGGGGAACAAGAGAGTGACGAGAGCCACGAGTCGGAACGGTCGCGATTCTTTCTGTGTGTAGCTCGACTACGAAAAAAGTTCTGATTCACCAGTTAATTCCGCACTATAACTTCCGATCCTACAAAACTGGGGGCTCGTCCGGGATCGCGAGTCGGAACCGCGAAGGAAATAACAGTATCGCGGACGGAATTTTCGGGTACCAGAAAATAATCGGGCGACGCGCGAGAGATAGCGCGGCGAACCGAGTGTATAAGGCGGGACGTTGTCTGAGTGACGACGTGGTAAACCTATATTCTGCGAGGCGGCAGATTCAGTGAGGTGCGGCTACGTGCTACAAGGGGAAACGTGCGCGTGTCGAAGCGACGAAACGACAGGCCCAATGGCAAACGCGACGAACACGACGAATATGGCGAGTGCGGCAAGCGTGCCGACTGATACGTCGACTAACGAGCTAGTAAAGAAGCTTGAGGGTCTAGGATTGCCAACGATGGGCGACCAAACGGTGTTACGCGAGAGATTGCGAAGGGCTCTAGAGCCAAAGGAAAATTTACCGCAGGCAGACGAGGCATCGGGGATTCCCGGCAGCAGGAAGGCACCGATGGCGATCGGCGACGGTCTGGAGAAGTTACGGAAGGAAGCGTTACAGAGCCGATTACGCGAGCTAGGATTTCAGACGACGGGAACAAAGGCGGTTCTTCGTGAGAGATTGCGGGCGGCCCTACAACAGAACGAGGACGACGAGGACGACACAGACGATGAAGAAGACGATGGCGGAAAAGACGCAGATGGCGTCCATGACGGAAATATGGCGGACGTGCGCGAAGGTGCAGCGAGCGTTACACGCAACATGATAGGTGGCGGCACGAGAGCAGTGACATCGATCCGCGATCCAGGGATGTCACGGACCAATGAGGACACTGCTTTCGACGATGGTCACGCCATGCACAAAGAAGCATATATTAGACCAAGAACGGTGTTGACATTCAAGGACGTCGAGGATGCGTTAGTGACGTTCAGCGGAGATGGCACCCAAAGTGTACAAAGATGGTTTGTGCTATTCGAAGAAACGGCTGAATTATGTTTTTGGACAGATGCGCAAAAGGTCGTATATGTGAAAAGACTATTGCGAGGGTCGGCGAAACTCTTCGCTAATTTCGAGTGCCACGCACGGTCATATTGCGACCTCAAGAAAGCGCTCATCGAAGAATTCGGTAAGGCACTAAACAGCAAACAGATACATAAGGAACTGAGCGCAGTGACGAAAAAGGCCGATGAGACCTTTCAAGAATACATATATCGAGTGTTGGAGTTGGCAAGTCACGCCGAGATTGAGATTGAAGCTAAGATCCAATACATAATAGACGGTGTGAGAGACGAAGAATCTAATAAGGCTATCCTGTATAACGCAACATCCATCAAGGAGTTGCGGCAGAGGTTTGTACAATACGAGGCACAGCGAACCAATAGGAATAAGGCGAAACATCGACCGCAGACGGTGAGCAAGGATAAGCCAGCTGGCAACACCAATCGGGCGACAACAACTTCTAACCCCAAGAAATGCTATAACTGTGGCGATAGCAAACATCTGGGCAAGGAGTGTCCACATAAGGCGAAAGGATCGAAGTGCTATTCTTGTGGTGAGTTCGGCCACATCGCGGTGAAATGCTCAAAGGAATCGGATTCACGAGACAAAGGTGGTATGACCAAGAGAGTCGACGCAGTACGCTCGCACGGCGATAAGAAGATATACAAGGACGTGAAGATTCTAAATAAAGACGTTACGGCAATAATCGATTCCGGTAGTGACTTACACTTAATGCGATCAAGCTTTTATGTATTACTTGGTGCTCCGCCAATCCAGCCTATAACGGTAAGGTTCGACGGCATGGGTGCCACAGGCCACAGCACGCTAGGAAGGTTTACGGCATGCGTAACAATAGATGGTCTCACCTTTGCGCTGGATATTGATGTAGTGCCCGATCGCTTCATGACGCACGACTGTCTCTTAGGCGGCGAATTGTCTGACTTCGCGGAAATTCATATACGCAAACAAGAAGCAACATTGACAGAATTCCTTGACAAGGGATCGGAAACCTCTACCGACGCAACGAAGGATGAAACAACATGGACGGAAGTCCTATGCATCGACGTTCAAGATGAAGACGAAAAATCGAAAAGTGAAATTGTCCTCGACCATGTAAAGAGTGCCCGGGTGAAGGAGCGCGCGCAGGAACTGGTACAAAGCTATCATCCCCAGAAAGTGAGGGATAGTGGCGTGAAAATGCGTCTGATTTTGAAGGATGAAGTACCTGTTCATCAAAACCCACGAAGGTTATCGGCGGAACAAAGGAGCGTAGTAAGTAGAATCGTCAACGAGTGGATCGCTAGGGGAATAGCCCGCCCCAGTCATTCGGAATACGCTAGTCCCATCGTGCTAGTGAAGAAGAAGAACGGAGAGCCAAGATTATGCGTTGATTATCGACGTTTGAATCGGAAGATAGTCCGAGACAGGTATCCCTTACCACTGGTGGAAGACCAGTTGGACAGGCTGGCGAAAGCTAAAGTGTTCTGCACCTTAGATTTGAAGGACGGGTTTTTCCACGTACCAATAGATGAACCGAGTATCCACTACACGGCCTTCATCACACCGGACGGACAGTTCGAATTTATGATGGTACCTTTCGGACTGAGCAATTCTCCGGCGGTGTTTCAGCGACACGTTAAAGCGGTTTTCCAAGAATTGATAGCGAAAGGTACAGTATTAACCTACCTAGACGACTTGATTATTCCGGCCGAAGGAGAACAGGATGGCCTGCAGAGACTAGAGGAAGTCCTCGACACGGCGCGCGACTATGGATTGAAAATCAACTGGAGGAAGTGTAGTCTGTTGACGGCCCGAGTCGAATACTTAGGACACATCGTGGAAGCGGGAACCGTCAAACCATCGGAAAGGAAAGTGTCGGCGGTGGCACGATTTCCGGAACCTACCTCAATAAAGGCGGTGCAGAGTTTCTTAGGGCTGACAGGGTATTTCCGCAAGTTCATCCCTCAGTATGCGCTTACGGCCCGACCTCTATCACAGTTACTAAAAATGGAAGCGAAGTTTGTATTCCAAGATGACCAAAGAGGAGCATTCGATCGACTAAAGATGGCATTGACAGAGAGTCCTGCGCTGAAACTGTATAAGGTAGGCGCCGATACGGAACTCCACACTGACGCGTCCCGACTTGGCCTCGGGGCCATTTTGTTACAGAGAAGCAGTGAGGACAATCAACTACACCCAGTGTATTACGCAAGCTGGAAAACTATAGGGGCCGAGGAAAGATATAGCAGCTTTGAATTGGAGGTCCTCGCCATAATTAAGGCCTTACGCAAATTCCGGGTATATCTGTTGGGCATCCCTTTCCGAATCGTTACGGACTGCAAGGCGTTCGTGCAAACGATGTCGAAGAAAGACGCTTGCCCGAGGGTAGCGCATTGGGCTCTACAACTAGAGGAATTCGACTACTCGGTAGAACATCGTTCCGGCACTCTGATGCGACATGTGGACGCACTCAGTCGCAACCCCGTCGAATGTTTCTTGCTTCAGGAAGCTGAAGACGCATTAACGGCTCAGGTTAAACATGCACAAACGGAAGATCCTGAAGTACAACGAATCATAAAGTCTATGGGAGATCACGGCGATCAAGAATATGCTCTGTCAAACGGAGTACTCTACAAACGAATCGGTGGTGATCTTCTTTTAGTCGTACCCAGATCTATGCAATCAGAAGTAATTTTGCAGGTGCATGAGCGGAGTCATTTCGGATGGCGGAATACGGAATATCAAATACAAGCGGAATATTGGTTCCCGAGTCTACGCGCGAGAGTACAGCAAATTGTGAACAACTGTATTCACTGTCTATTAGCGGAGAGGAAGCGAGGCAAGGCCGAGGGTTTCCTGCGACCCCTGCCCAAGGAAGATAGGCCACTAGAGACATATCATCTGGATCATTTGGGTCCGATACCCTCGACCAAGAAAGGTTATAATCATATCCTGGTGGTAATAGATGCCTTCACCAAGTTCGTTTGGTTGTATCCAACCAAATCGACGACGACGGGCGAAGTGATTACACGATTAAATAAACA
Source organism: Crematogaster levior (assembly GCA_901521435.1). Taxonomy (NCBI): domain Eukaryota; kingdom Metazoa; phylum Arthropoda; class Insecta; order Hymenoptera; family Formicidae; genus Crematogaster; species Crematogaster levior. Next base: position 306,515 of record CABEGB010000546.1, on the reverse strand, counting down.
GGCGGTGATTTTCGGAAATCCACGCCGGATTATAACGGACCGAGGGACGGCGTTCAGTTCACATGCATTCCGCAACTATTGTGAAGCAGAAGATATAGAGCACGTAATGATAACAACCGGTGTGCCACGTGCCAATGGCCAAGTGGAGAGGACCAATCGTTCTATTATTTCTATACTTACCAAATTGTCCCTACAGAACCCAGCAGAATGGTTCAAGCATTTGAACAGAGTACAACAAGCGATCAATTCTTCATATAGTCGTAGCATTGGTATGACGCCGTTCGAGTTGTTGATCGGACAAAACATGCGGTTGAAAGACGACCTACAGCTACGAGAACTCCTTAAAGAAGCGACGATCGAGACTTTCCACCAAGAAAGGTCAGAACTTCGACGTAAAGCCAAGGAGAGCATCTCGAAGATCCAAGAGGAAAATCGGAGGACGTATAACCGCCGACGCAAAAAGCCCTTCAAGTATCGAGTCGGAGACATTGTAGCTATTCAACGGACGCAGCTGGGGCCCGGACTCAAAGTTCGACCAAAATTCTTGGGACCTTATAAAGTGACTACCGAACTGCGAAACGACAGATACATCGTCGAAAAACTAGGCGAATCTGAAGGACCCAACCGCACGAGTACCTCAGTCGACCACATGAAGCTGTGGCCAAAACATCATGGAGTAGATTTCGATTTCGACGGACCAACGGATGATGACACGGAGAATCATACCCAAGTATCCGACGGCATCGAGGCCGATGCTGTTTGTCGAATGGCCGAGTGTGGGAACGAGGGATCTCCGATAGGTGGCAGGACGGAGGAGGGGCGGAGGGGAACAAGAGAGTGACGAGAGCCACGAGTCGGAACGGTCGCGATTCTTTCTGTGTGTAGCTCGACTACGAAAAAAGTTCTGATTCACCAGTTAATTCCGCACTATAACTTCCGATCCTACAGTAAATTGACCCCATAAGAAACCTTAATTAACGGCACATGTCTCATATTTTTACAATGCACCGTTTCCGAGATATTAAATTTTACCCCCAAGGGGTGGTTTTTGAAAATTTTTATTCAGCAGTAAATTAACCCCATAAGAAATGTTAATTAACGACACAGGTACCGTATTTTTTCAATGTACTGTTTTTGAGATATTAAATTTCACCCTCAAGGGGTGGTTTTTAAAAATTTTTAATAAATGGTAAATACACCAGAAAGGGTGTGAGAGAGTGAGAGGGGGTGAAAGATAATGAAAAAGTGTAAGAAAAGCGAAAAAAATGAAAAAATAGAGTGGGGGAGGGGAGGGGAGGAAGGGGGGCGTGGTGAGAAAGGGAAATGAGGGGAGGGGAGGGTGAGTGGAAGTTGGGGGAGGTGTGAGTGAAAGGTAAGAGAGAAGAGAAGTACATACATGACTGCGGACAGAGAAGAATTTTTCATGAAAAACATCACTTTTTGACCGTTTGTATATCCAGAACGGCTTGACCGATTTTTTTTTTTTTTGGCTTAACTTACTCGTGGCGATGCCACCTTTCAGAATATGCTACATGCATTTCAAAATTTTTTATATTTTAATAGTTCTGTATCCCAAAAAATCGATTCTAATCTTTCTGGATAAGAGACTAGTAGCGTCCAAAATTTTGAACATGGCCGGAGACGCTACCGCGTCTCCTGACATATACTGAACATAAAAATACATGGTGATACATAAATGCCATACGCGTTTCGAATGGAGTCTTCTTCAGTGACATCAGAAAAATAGTCATTGCATTAAATAAATGATATACATACACTACCGTCGGAAAGTTTTACAACACCCTCCAAAAACCAATTTAAGCTCCTATAGCTTCCGCAATAATAAAAGAAATGTAATAAGCTTTTTATGAAAAGTTGTATTTATTTATGTATATACTACTAAAAATGATTAACAAAAAGCTCAAAAAATATTTTTAATTTAAACAGCAGACTCATCAATATGGCCACCTCTCTTCTTGATTACTTCTTCACACAATCGAGGCATCCTTCCACCAACGCGCCTAATTCTCGTTATCAGACAACACTTATGCTTATAGCAATACGAAAACGGCAACTTTTCATGACCCACTTGATTATTTCATTTTATTAAAAATTTTTAAGCCTACTTTTTTGTTTGCTCCTTTTACGAGTACAAATTACATGTCTGGAAAATAATATATCCCTTTGATTAGGTGAAAACTAAGTAATAATTTATAATTACATTTATTTTCCATATTAATTTGACTTAATATACCCAAAATTCGCGGAAAACTCATTTTTGGAGGGTGTTGCAAAACTTTCCGACGGTAGTGTATATGTAGAACTGCATACTCATAGTAATGAGCATGCCGTAGTCAAATTCATAAAATAGTTGTGTTGTCAAAAAATGAATAGTTTATGAGGTATTTTATACTATTTTCAGGCGAATATGGTATGACCTATCCCATTCTAGTTTGTTTGATTCAATTGCGGTCCTATTCTCATTTATTATTATTTATATTATGTCGCCTGAAAAAGACGTTCACATTATTATACACTGGTTATTGCGATAAATATCACTGCATACGTCAGTCGAATTGACTAAGATATCCATTCCGAATAGTTGGGGGATTCCAGGTTCGAATCCTGGCTCAAGTGATATTTTTCGTAATAAATTCTTTACAGAAATTTTCAATACTTATTAACATCGAAAATTAAATCGATTTAAAATATGTGGATTTTACTTCTCAATCATGGTGCTGTGTTTTAAGACTGACAAAAGAGTCGGCGCACAGTCTATTGAGTTGTGAGAAAGTACATAATATTCATCTAAATAATATTAATAAGCAGATTCCAATTTTTCTCGAATATTAATAAGCTATACCAAGGTCCTAGCACGGATATTCTAGTTAATAAAAGTGGATTTCGAAAACAAAAATTTGCATGAATATATTGGAGGAGCTAAAATATATAATAAAAGAGGAAGACAAAACTTTTATGGTTCGACAATAATTTAAAGTTTACAAAACAGATATATAAAACTAGAAGCAAGGTAGAGAGAGCAAAACTCCATTATAAAATTCGTTTGCAATGTATTTAAAAGAGTGGAAATTGACACATATGTTTTATATGTACTAATGTTATACATATGTATAAAAATCTGATGTACTCAATTATTGATTATGGTTGCTTTGTTTATTCCTTAACCGAAAAAGAGGCCAAAAAGTCAGTTTCTTCAGAACTTCAAACTGCATTGGAGAAACTCAACTCCAATTAATGTTATGGTGGCAGAGGCAAAAGTTGAACTACCGAGGGAAAGAGCGGTAACACTTGCAGACAATTTCTGTAGTAAATAAATATGAAGCAAAAGAGAAATATTATCAAAGATAGTATGGAACTTTATATAATGGAAGTTAAGTTTGATATAGAAGAAAACTTTGTCAAATTAAGGATTTAAAGAACCCACTAATCAAGAAGAATGCATTAATGGAAGCATGGGAGAAGATTAACAAGGCAACAATCGGAGAAGGGAGGTGAGACTACGAAATATAGGAGTGCGAATATAATGTACTAACAAAAAGAGCCGATGGTTCGTGAATCTAATATGGAAACACATAAAAAAAGTCAGCTACTGGGAAGAAGGAAAATGGAGACTGGAATAATGTTTATAGTATAAGAGATTTAAAATTTATAAAGTCAATCTGTAATAAACATAGGCTGGATGAATGCTCTCTAGTAATTTATAATATATGGATCAAAATTAAAGAGTGATGTTTTGAAGGGTCGGCATAGTTTTCGATGAATTTGAGATGGGATTTTGTGTTAACCTACCTAGACTATGTTTCGATGTTTACAGCGAAAGCTTTTGAATAATTCTCATTAAATTAAAAGAAATGCTCAGTTTAAGATTAGATAAAAAGAAAAGTGCAATAATCTTTTCTAACTGTCAAAGTGTTCTGAAGAGACTGTTAGAAATAATAATTTAAATGTTTATAACAATAAGTATATGTGTATAAGAATACGTACTAGAAAAAAATAATATTACGCTATATATTATCTCGAAAGGAAATATGGTACAAAAATAGTATTTGTGTGTAGATTTTGTGTCACATCAAAATTAGACAGGAAATGAATGAAGTTTAGCTAAGTGTAGCGGAGGAAGAGAAGAGAAATATTGGAAATATCAATAAGAGACATATAAGAAGAGTATTTAAAAAAAGAAGCTTGAAATAATACTCAGGAAATAATAATGAAACAAGGAAGGTGTAAAGGACGAAGGAAATATTTTCAAAATTAAGAAAGCTCTGGTTTCATAAAATAAACGAGGACAGGTATCTACTTTTATTAGCAGAATATGGGCGAACCATTATAACCTTAACGAGTCATTAGCTAGAAAAGAATATATCACGACAGCAAAATGTGAATTCGGGGTAGAGAGAGAAAAATTTAAAAACCTCAAAAAATATAAGTTTTACAGAAAAATGTTTCACATAAAAGTTATAGGATTTAAAGCGATCTTATCATTTGACCTTGGTTTAGCTAACTAAGGCAAGATCGGTGTAGATCCAGCCAGCAAAAATAAAGATCTAATCAAATCAAGATCGGTACATTTAGGGGACACCCTGTAGATCATATAGTATAAAAGTGCAATAAGTATGATGAAAAGAGATTCAAGGATGCGGAATCAAGAGGAGAATAGTGAGTAGAGAGGATGCTAAACAATGCTAAATAAAGGTAGAGTAAAAGATTTATAAACGCATTTTAAGAAACCGTACGATATGTGCTGTTCTAATGAGCCGAAGATCCAAGTTCAAATCCAAACCACTGTCGAATTTTATTCGATTGTTCCACTATCGATCGCCACCCCTCTGCTCTACGCCAGTCATCGACGATGGCGTTGCCGTCCTGAGCACGGATAAAAAAAAGGGGGTGATTCATAGGTGAAGCTAGCAACCTGTCTATTGTAAAAAAAGAGAAATGCTTATAGAACTACCATTGGTAGTTAAAACAAGCCTTTAAGCTTTTGAAAAGAAGGAAAAGAAGATGTTAAAAAACACGACAAATTCGAAAATGGAAGTTTGTCTTATGAGCAGAAATGCAAAATTGTTTCAATTTAGCTGTTATTTGTAAGTGCTTTAACTATTTCATTTCTAATATTTCTGATTTCGTAGGCACTTTGGGTTCACCACAGTTACTGATGCTCTCTGGAATAGGTCCAAGGGATCATTTGAATTCATTAGGCATCGATGTAATCGAGGATCTTCCGGTGGGATTTAACTTACAGGACCATGTGAGCATGTCAGCTTTAACGTTTCTAGTCAACGAAAGCGTGACCATTGTCGAGCCACGATTAGGTCCGGCTGATTTTCTAAAGTATTTGACAGAAGGAACCGGCCCTTTAACAATACCTGGAGGTGCTGAAGCGTTGGCCTTTATTAACACCAAAAATAGTAATTATATGAAAAAATCGCAAAAGAAAACGTTTAAAAACATTCAGCAAACGAATACACACAAGAACAACAATCAGTACGGTAAGCACTTTGCCATCGTGCAAAGCCGAAATTTTTCGAGCCAACAAATTCGAAAAGATTAATCTCTTTTTAGAAAAGGAAACTTTTTACTTTTTTACTTTTACTTTTTAAAACGTGTCAAAATGTTTATTTTTCATGTACAAATTATTTTAATATTATACTAAACTTAAAAGTTTATAATAACAATAAGAACTTGAAATTTTATATATTTATCGAACTTATCGAATTATTGGCTTGTTCCTTTTACCATTATAATTTTTCAAGTTCTGGGTATTGATTATGTATCATGATCATGTATCAATCTTCCTTTAAAGGAGAATCGTGAAAAGTGAAAACTTTACGTGAACTATGTAGATCATCATGTATATATATATATTTAATGTTTTCTCCTAGTTCATATAGCTCTAACGAAAGTCACGTTAAATCATTTCTTATAGCTGTTCCCAACATTACTTCTATCATAAATCATAACATCTTCAAGATATACCCTTACGTTAACACAAATAAGATGTCAAACAACAACTATCCCGACATCGAGTTGGTGCTAGGCACAAGCTCGTTAGCCGGCGACACTTCCGGCAGCTTTCGTGGTCTGCTAGGATTAACAAAGGAATTTTATAAGGAGGTTTACAGTGATTACAAAGGTTTCGATAGCTTCATGATCGTACCTGTACTTCTGCGACCCAAGAGTCGTGGTAGATTTACCCTGAGAAGCAGCGATCCATGGGACTCGCCAATTGTGGACATCAATTATTATGATCACGAGGATGATCTGAATACAATGGTGCAAGCTATAAAATTGGTAAGAAGAGGGTCTTTACGCACTAATATTTACATTGATTTTAATAATTTTTACATACTTTTCGTTATTACATTGCAGTACTCAATACCTCATTCAGAATTATATTCTCTATGTAATTAAAGCATCTTTTACTCTTTTGTCGTTCTCTACATTTATTTTATGATTTTTCTTTTTACTTTACATTATTACGTTACAGTATTATACAATATATTTTATTTTATCTCTCATATATTCAGAATTACATTACGTAATTATAGTACGTATTTAAAGCATCCTTTACTCTTTTGTCGTTCTCCAACTTTTTAATTACCTTTTTTACTTGTCGCAGGCAATCGAAATAGCTTCTACAAAAGCATTCAAACGTTTCAATGCTACGCTGTTACCGGTACCATTCCCGGGATGCAAGCACGTTACTTTTAAAAGCGACGCATACTGGGCCTGCATCGTTCGTCACGTGTCGACAAGTCTGGGCCATTACGCGGGCACGTGCAAGATGAGCATCCGGAAGGATTCAGGAGTAGTGGACCACAGATTGCGGGTGCATGGGATCGACGGTCTCAGAGTCGTAGACGCCAGTGTGATGCCGACCATAATAACTGGTCATACGAACGCGCCAACATACATGATCTCTGAGAAAGCCAGCGACATGATCAAGGAAGACTGGAAAGATCTCGCTTTGTGAAAGGGAAACAAACGTATGGGAAGCAGGAGGAAGTAAAGATACTACAACATTCGGAACGTGGAAAGCGTGATCACGAAAGGATATAGAATGTGAATTTTCAAGGATAAACAGTTTTGAAACTTTAAAAAGAAAAGATTTAAAGAGTATGTATTATTGCATGTAAAATAACGGGGCATTACACGAATGTAAATATTTTATAAAACATAGTAAAGTGTTATTGTTATAGAAATGAAATACACAATTGTGTAGTTGTTATACGATACTTTACATATGTAGAGATTGAATATTTTTTTGTTCACGTGTATCCTAGCAATGACTATAGTATTATAAATAAAAATAAGAAAAAACAATGAATTACAATTCATTCAGTAGATTCATTGTTTTTTGGGGAGGAAAAAACGCTATTCTCTCTTTGGCTGCTTATATAACTAGTTAAAATAGCACATTTACATTAATGAAGCGTCTCAATTTAAATATTTTAAATAAATACAATGATAAATACGGCAATACCACATTTAAATTACATAGATTTGATAACTTACTGTTTTATTTTTAAATACTCTAAATTAATAAATCAATGAGTTCTCTCAATGCTGTTGAACATGAATTGTTATCTTTAACGCATAAAATATCTTGCGATAACGACGAGAGGAAGTATTCTATATACTTGCCATCTTTTATAGGTTCCACCTATAGAAACAAGAAATTTAAGATATTTAATTAATTAAAGATATTAATATCAAGTTAATAATTATATTATTAAAAGATTAATAATCAAGAAAAATCTTGTAAAATTATTATGCGTTTAATGTGTTTTTAGAGACTACTATCTACTTTTTATATATTTGTAATAAACGTATTCTCTGGTTTGAAGAATTAATATATATTGTTATAAATATTTTTACCATTATCACTAAACTGAACACAATCCTGCAGCTCCTCCATCAATGTATAGCCTTCAGTACAGGTGCAGAAGCCTGTAAAGACATAAAATAGCATTTTAAATTGAATTCTTTCGTAATAATAAATCACCATATATTTAACAAACGGTTCTGTACCATCTACACAGTCTACTTTTGATTTCCAGGTTGAATTGGAGTCCTTCAAAGTCGTGGTGATACAGTGATGGTGAGTTTCGCAACGGCCACCCAGTTCTGAAATAAAATTTTTCAGTGTATCGAAGTCACAACATAACGAATTCGAATAACGAGATTTATCATTCAAGATCCATATTATTTCTTGCATTCATAATATTTCATAATATTTCTTGCATTTAACTCTAAATCTGATTCAATTTGTTTTTAAAAAAAGATTAGTTTGAAAAATTAGTGCTCGATGTTATTTCAAATTGAAGTGATCGAATGATCCCATTTAACGGTAAATGCGAAACGTCAACAAGGATTCAGATGTTTGAACACTCACCTACATCGACGAAGCATCGATGATTGCGTCTGTGGGAACCGGCGACGCATTCACACGTATTGTTTGTGCCGCATTGACTATGCTTCAAGAACAGTTGGCACTGGGATTGCTGCTCACACTTCTCGCCGATCCAGGAAGCAGCTTTCAAACATCGCTGATCGCCTTTGGCTAGCACGTAATCCACTTTACAGTCGCATCTATTGTGCATACACTTCGAATTCTCCATAATGCATTCATCATCGCTGTTGCAGTATTCGCCCAACTCTGAAAAATGAATTTAGATTTGATAAATCCAGACTTTTATAAATTCTAAGATACTTTTTATATACCATAATGATTCGATAACTTCTTTTTTGAAGATGCAAAAATTTTAGTTTTAAGTGGCCATTGATATCGTTAATCGAGAGGGTTTCCGGATGGATGCCACATGCGTGTTGGGCACTTTGCCGACATTTCGCAAACATTGCAGCTTGCATCATCAGGCTAGGATCTCCGATTCTGAGCTCTCTTCGGTTGCGGTAGTCCTTATATACCCCCGTTGTTCCTGGGGGAGAAGGGGGAGGGTTGATTTGGTCAGCCAATCAGAATGTTTTAATTGATCGGCCGGTCAATTAAAAAATCGGAGCCCTGATGATGCAAGCTGCAATGTTTGCGAAACATCGGCAAAGTGCCCAACACGCATGTGGCATCCATCCGGAAACCCTCTCGGTTAACGATGCAAAAATTTCTTACTTTTGTCTTATTTTATATTTTTGGTATCTTAAAGACAACTGTTGATGTAAATTAAATTTAAATATGAATTATTCTTATAACATAATGTATCGTTAAATTTGTTAAATATTACGCAAATAGTAATATAAAATTAAATAATATTAAATTAATTAGCATACAAATTAATATTAAATTTATATGTATGTATATACACATATATGTTTATATACACATATATATAAATATATATACAGAGTGTTTCCTCTAACATGAGCACTTAAAATATCTTTGTTTCCTTTGATGATTCGAAAAATATCAAAGAACGAAAGTTGTTCGATTTATGGGAACTAATACTCTGAAGCGAAATTTTTTTAAATACAGTTTTTTTTTCTAAACGTGATTTTGGTGATTAAAAGTCATTTGAAGGTCAACATGTTATATGTGATTGAATTTGTTTTTTTATAAGCTACATCATTGTGTTAATGAAAATATGTCATCTCATTTTCAAAAAATGTGGATGACCTTGAAATCTTGTAAAAGATAAGATTTAAAAAAATTTTGCTTTTCAGAATATTAATTCCTTTGAATCGAACAACTTTCGTCCTTTGACATTTTTCCAATCAAAGGAAACAGAGATATTTTAAGTGCTCATGTAGAGGAAATACTCTGTATATGTACACACACACGTACACACGCACGCACGCACGCACACGCACACGCACACGAATACGCATAATATATTTACATAATTATATTTTATATATATATATTACATATAAAATTAATTAATATTTCACATTATATAAATATTAAATTGTATGTATAAAATATGTTATATATTATATAAATTAATTATATTAAATTAAATAAATTTTTAAAAATTTTTAAAGAATGAAAAGTCGAAAAGATAAGGATTGCAGATTTAAAAAATTAGATTAAAAAGATTCTCGCAAAAATACTAAATTTTAAACAATTTTTATCAATGGCTGCAGTACTTACTGGCGCTGGGTAGACAGCCGGTATTATTAGGATTCGCATGATGACGTAAACCGCAGGTGCAAAAACCGTATTCGCAAAAAGTATTCTTGATATGACAATTACGGTTTGAGCGACAACGTTTTCCCAAACCTGAATGCAAGCAGAAAATAATCACTGTAATTTTACTTAATAACATAAGTCGACAAGTTTATTCAATTAACTTTGTTTTGATTGTCATGCAAACAGTCGTAAACATAGGTAATTTGTGTGCCAAATGAAAGTTTCTAATCAGTGCTAACGGTAGCAGACGAGTAACGTTATTTTGCTATGTTACACGTAATTGTTCATAATTTAGTCACACTCCATACGTGTAATGTGGTATTGAATAGATCGTCTTATCTCTTATTTATAGGCATTAACTCCAGTTATTTATTTATTATCTCATAAATATGCATAATAAAGGAGTTAACCGGCGCTGGGTCTCCCTACTTCTCAGGAAGAGTTGTAACACTCACCGACGGACTCGTAACACCTCCCGTCCGTGAAGTGGGAATCGTGGGCACATTGACAAGTGCCTTCTCGACATTCCGATTGTGGTGTAAATGTAAACTCACACTGGATGTCCTCCTCGCAGGGATCTCCGATGCGAATAGCTACTGTTGAAATAATATATGTTCTTTATAGATGCTTTGTCTCTAATTAAGTATGCGTTTTTATTATGTTTTACACCTGCGGCGCAAAAGAGCTCTCTTTTCGTTAACAAGGACTCGATAAGTTCTTCTTTACTTTCTTTTCTCGAATGCACAGTATTTGAATATAATATTGTAAATGTGACACTAAGATAATTTAGTGAATTTTGAGCGCAATGCCGTCTTAAGCATTGGTGTCACTCGTATGCCAGCGAACAATTGTCGTTCCCCACCCTCTTAAACTGAATTTAAATAAAATAAAAATTTATTTTGTTGAATTGGACAAGACAGAACAAACTTTTTTCTATAGATTCAATGAACAGCGATATTTAAACTTTTTATTATTAAAAAATATTATATATGTATATACATATACACTGTCCAAAAGTATTTACCACTCAATTAACTGTAACCTAACTTAAAAATAAAAACGGATATAGAGCAAGTAACACATTTTTATTATATTAATATAATATTCAAAATAAAACAAAAATTATTTTAAATATACAAAAGTCAGGCTGAAGAAAGTAAATTCTGGACTCATTAATATGTCCACCTTTATTTTTTATTACTGTTTCACAAATTTTGGGCATCCTATTGAGTAATTTATTCAGTGTTTCTGCTGATATTTTTTTCCATTTTGCTTGCAATTGTCAGAGATGTTCACGAGGCGTAGGAAAATTTTTTTATCTTTTGATCCAACTCATCCCATAACAGATCGGATTGAGGTTCGATGATTGTAGACCAAATCATAACTTCAAACTTTCCCTTGTTAGTTAACTTAGTAAACTTGGTTACTCTTTGCATATTTTTGATGAATATTTAGGGTCATTATATTGAAATGTGAATTTCTGAATCTCTGGTAGATTTAACAAGAAATTCAGATAGCTCAATGTGGAACTAAAATTAACGTATACCTAATCGACATAGTCGACACAGAACGTTAGTTACATTACATCTGTGTTGTAATTTCACACTCAACAATATACATAAATATAACAACATGTGTTATATTACATTTACATTTACATTTACAGTGTTGAATGCGAAATTGTAGCATGGATGTAAATGTAACTGATGCTGGTATATACTGTCTAGGTATAATCTGTCAAAGTACATATATACTAACAATAAAAATATTTGCAATGATCATTACGCACTTTTTCGTCACAATTTTTAGCTATATATTATATGTGTATATATTCATATATATTTATATATATATATATACACTCACCCGCAAAAAAAACGGGCCACTAAATTTTAACAAAATTTTTTAACATCTTTCAATGGCGACAACTCATCGAAAAATCATCGTATTCAGATGAAATAAAGCTTAAATTAAAGCTTGAACATTTCTCTTGAAATTCCAACAAACAAAAATTGAATTACAACAAAATTGACAAAATGGCAGACATTGAAGGTAGACATGGAAAAATGGGGAAAAAAAATTTTTTTTTAAACTATTGCATGGCTCAGAAGAGTTGACTGATTGATATCAAAACATATGCGTTTTAAAGCTCATTCATTTCCAAACAAATCCATATTTTTAAAATTTTTCTACGACCTTTTTTGAAAAAGTTATAGCGTTTTGAACAAAATGTTACAAAATGAATAACACTTTTTGTAAAATCTGCAATTGCGTGCGTGTACATATGTATGCATGTGTCCTGCTCTTGGCGTTACCCAGGATCAACGGCGTAGCATATTTTCCTCCGCAAGTCTCCGCCGAATAGTGTCGTCGCTCACCTCCACACCAAATTGTTGCAAATTGTTTTTTATTTCTATTAATGTTACACGCCTGTTTCTTAATGCTGACACAACAATATATTGGTCATCTTGTGCCGTGGTACATCTTGGACGACCAGGTCTTCGATTATAACCACCAGTTTCCACGTATCTGTTGTAAACTCGCTGTACAGTTGTACGAGGAACGTTTAAAAAATTTGCAACATAACGTTGACTCCTTCCATCATTAATCAACGCTACAACCTGTGCGACTGTTGCAGAATCTAACATTGTCGCGAAAATGAATATTCATGAATGACAATACAGATTCTCTGAACTTTTCTATGGAGTGAACATTGATGAGATACGCTCGATGAGAGATGTTCACTCCGTAGAAAAGTTTCATTTTACAAAAAGTTATTCATTTTGTAACATTTTGTTCAAAACGCTATAACTTTTTCAAAAAAGGTCGTAGAAAAATTTTAAAAATATGGATTTGTTTGGAAATGAATGAGCTTTAAAACGCATATGTTTTGATATCAATCAGTCAACTCTTCTGAGCCATGCAATAGTTTAAAAAAAAAATTTTTTTCCCCATTTTTCCATGTCTACCTTCAATGTCTGCCATTTTGTCAATTTTGTTGTAATTCAATTTTTGTTTGTTGGAATTTCAAGAGAAATGTTCAAGCTTTAATTTAAGCTTTATTTCATCTGAATACGATGATTTTTCGATGAGTTGTCGCCATTGAAAGATGTTAAAAAATTTTGTTAAAATTTAGTGGCCCGTTTTTTTTGCGGGTGAGTGTATATATATATATATATATATATATATATATATAAATAAAAATAAGATATATAATATAGCTAAAATCAAATGACGAAAAATGAAACACACACTTTTATATATATATATATATATATATATATAGATATATATATATATAGATTTGCAACGATTACTCACAGTCAAGCTATATCTTTCTTCTATTATTATTCTTTTGTTTTTCGTTTTTATGCCACGCATATTAGCTTAAACGTCAATTTCAACAAATATGAAGCCGCGGTCACATAAAGATGAATTTTCTGATCGTCTTGTCAGTAAAGATATAGAAGAGAGATAAAGCAGTTTCTCTTTTGTATAAAGTTTTATATAAATTTCTCTTTTGACATAAAGCTTTCTTTTGATATGAAACACAAGTGAAAATATGTCGATCTTCTATAATTAACAAGCAGTAGTCAATTTTTAGAACAATGCATTTTCTTATACAATCTGAAATTTTCAAATATTTTTTTGGGTACGATAATCAATAATGATATCAATCAAAATTATAATAATCGCGGTATTTTTAAGCACTGTTTTGATGTCTTGTTTCCCGTTCGAGTTTGAAAAGTGTTACATATTTTCATAAAAAACATTATCTTATTTCTGTCTAAATTTTTATTCTCAACCAAAATTTGCCGTCCCTTGTATCTTGCCGCCTATGTGCGGTGCACACTCAAGACAGCCCTGGATCGTATAATCGATGGACGGAATAAGTATAGACGATCTTGTAGTACATGATTTTAATTTTAATCATAAAATGTTGGATAAAAGTCGGATCGACAGAATACTGATCTCATTCCTTGAACTTTATTTTAGAAGACAATAAATCTTTTTATTTTATTCAATCGTTTTACGATGTCGAAATAGACGGATTTACGCCGTTCTGACTCACTCATAAAAATTATTCGTGAGCTCGACTCAAGCACGACGAACGACACGCTCCAGGTGAGGCGGGATCGTGAGAAAGGAACGAATAGGAATAGGGATGAACGGATATCTCCGCGGGATCTCATTTCTGAGGTCGACGACATCGTTCACCGACTATTTGAAAAATTAGACCCGATCTAGAACAATGCTATATTTCAGAATTTTTTAAAAATTCTATTTTATTCCCAGTTTAGAAACTGGTTAATGTTAATGCGTAATTAACGTTGATATTACTCAAAGAATGTGATTTAAAAAAAAACGAAAAGTACCTCTCAAGCATTTATAGTTATTGTTACTCCTAAACTCGATGTGATCCTCTTTGCATGAACAGGTCTGCTGGTTCCGACAAAATGCATTCGGAATACAGTCGACGTCATATTTACACTGAGAGAAGGTTTCTGGAAAAAAAATTCACTTTGTTTGTAACATAGTACATTATTTATTAAGTTATTTATGTTATTTATTTATTAGATCTGAATATTAAACGAATATCACGTCTGAAATTTGTATACTTTTAGTCATTTTCATACTATTGCAGTTTATAATGGAGAAAAAATAAAGAAAAAATAAATTATGTAAAATTGTCTGTAATTGTCTAATTAAAAAAAATAAAGAGAGATGTCAGCGGATGTGTAGTAAGTATGCAGCAATCGGCTTCATACGTTCGCCCATGAAGAATAAATCTATGAAAAATGAATGACCGAAAGATCTCCTCACGCGGCATACGTTCTTATCCTTATTAATTCATATAAATGAAAGCCGAATTGCGCCGTGTTACGACCGCTATTGTTTCCTCTTAAGCTCTATGTGCTTACTATTGCTGCGATTAGTGTTAATGCTATCGTTGCACCGCAAGGAAGAGTCTTCGTTGCCGTTGACATATGTGATCGTCACGCAGACGGTAACGGGTACGAAGACGAGAAGTCCCGTGAAGCCGCATACCGTCCACGTTCTCGTCATCCTCGCGACGACGGCGAACAAACGCCGTCAAAACGTTTCATTATCACCACCGCCGCCGATTTATTGTCATTTCCAGATCTTCCGACCGATCGTCCTGATCGCTCGAAAGCCTGCTACGTCACGTTTCCGACAGTTGGTTCTCCATTTACGACGACACTTGCATTGTTTCGTCGCCCATCCAATCGTTGCGCAATCGTAGGCAGGGATATGTGGCTACACCCTCAGAGGGACATCATTGAGGCGTATCCCGCACTGTCGGATCTATCGACATTGTCTATCGCCTGTGTCTATCGCTTCTTCCTCGTCTGTCCAAGGCGAAACATCGACATACCCACTGTCATTCGATCAGTCTCCAATGAATCAATCTGGAACTTTGCTTAGTCACGAAACTTCATTAGGTATTCCGTATAAAAGATTATCAGATTCCAACTTGAACCGTTAGAATCGTTTAGCGAGAGATCGATTTTCCACAATCAATTTTCGTTTCGTCTTTCGAAACTGATCAAGAGATTTTGAAATTTCCAGCAAATAATCACAGAATCTTTTCTAAATCATTCTTAGTCAACTTTCTTCGTTGTTCGATTAAAAATTCGTAATTGAAGTACAAAATTTAACTGATTTCCGACACATAAGAAATCTTTCTTTCACTATAATTTATAGATACATACGATATAGATAATTACGATAATTACGATTATATCAAATTTAAATCAAAGTCGTCTTATTGGTAATATTATATGATTTTAGTTAACTTCAGATGACTAATTTTAAACATCCTGATTCTCACAAACAATCGCGTGCGAGCAACCTCGTCGCTATAGCATCGCTTGTTTCGTCGATTTCGACAGACAGAAGATACAACATTTCCCACGTACTTCGTAGCAAATACGGCTACGTACAAATATCGCACATTCATCGGCAGTAATCACAATAGTTTTATACGCGTTAAGTTATCGTAGCTGACGAGCAACAGGTGCTAAATTGTTCTAACGCGTCTTGGTCCCGTTCTATTTGAATAAGAATCGCACATCGAAGCAATGTCCTAATAGCGGAACATTGTAAATTGAGTTGTAAATTGTGTAGGAAGCGTCACCTCTTCAGAATACAAGCAGTAGGAAAACATTTATATGCGGAAAAAAAATTCAAAGCAGACTCTTTAATTTTTTTTAGAAACGCAACACGTTTCATTTTAAAATTCTCCGTTTAGCTTACCTCTCTTCTATATTATTAATACTTTGTTCTATTCACTAAATTGTGCAAACGCAAAACTTCCACCTTTACTTCAAACGATTACGAACGGCTTTTCAATATTGCGAGTCTATCGACACGTGAGCAAAGTTTTCCACTTTGGATTTCAATGATGATCCTATGAATGTTCGAAGGTTGATCACGATGAACAAACGAGTTTAACACCCTACGTTTCTATAGTTTCAGTTTGCGTTACGCAACGCGATACTACACGTATAAGCAGAAGCCATTGTTATGTGTCAACAGTACCGTACTGCGAGTGAAAACTATTCGGATATATTGTAGTATAATATATATTCGCTAGATCCTTGCCCGAACGCAATCAACCAGATAAAGCGGTTGCCTTGTATGAATGTAAAAGAAATGAATAATCTAAATGAGAATCGAATAATTAAATCGGATTAATGTAATTAAGCGTTTTTTAATAATCATGATTAACATTAACGATGTTAATAACTTAATGACATGATAAAGCGGCGGTAAGTCTACGTTAATTTAATGATGTCCGACGTTACTTGCACAGCGCTAGCAGTTTGTTAAGCAATTCCGAGCTTTGTTAAAAACCTGTACAGTAATTTCACTTTTAAACACATTGTTACTTTTAGGGGAGAGGAAGCTGATTTTTTTATTTCAAACTGTATACACAAAAATGTTTTGGTTTTTCGGTAACTTTATTTCTCCTACCTTTACTCAATTCCTAGCCTATTTTTATTTTTCAATTGAGGATTAAACTAAAATGAAAGAACAGCGGCAAATGCTTACAATTAGTATATTCGAGAAAAATATATTCGACGAAGAATCTCATTTATGTAGCGTGAGTGCCTCTAATTGTACCTTGCTTTGAAATGTATCACATAAAATTATATTACTAAATGTATTTATAAATCTGGTAAATAAAAAATGTTTTCACAAAAAAATTTCTTTTTATAAATTGCTTTCTAATTTTGTATTTTTTAATGAAATATTTTTTATAATAATTTTTATCAATATTTATAATTAATTTAATGTTAATGTTTTCTGAAAATTTTCTATTACTTGACAGGAAACTGATTTTTCGGCTCTATGACAGTTACATACTTTTTAGAATAACACTTTGACTAGATATTTGGTACATACATATGTATATTCTAAACCACAAACTGTAACAGTTATGAAAAAAATCTGTCCGCTTCCTAAAGATTAAGTCGAATAACAGGCAAGCGTAGGAAAGAGGACTCCTTTGTTCTTTAATTATGAGTGGTTCTCGACATTCACTTAACTGTGAGGACCAGGAGCATAGATCCGGTCTCCACGACTCTACGATTTTTACGAAGAAAAAGAAAAGATTACTAGGTCATAAAAATACTAAAACAATGCTTGCAATTTCTTTTTTCTTCGTGATTCGATTAAAACATTTAATTAAAATGGTTCAATTAAAAATAAAAGTCATATTTTAATCGTTCATTAATTATCCGAGAACACCAATTAATATCCGATCAAATAATAAACTTTGCGTTTCACTTATCTTCCGACATCTCAACATTACATAATATTAGTTTTAATTTTTACAATTTTCACTGAGAATATTGAGTAACATTCGATTTGTACGTTCACAATGATAATATCATTAATATCAAATAAGGAGAAAATTGATTTAATTTTTTAAAGAAAATATTTTTTAAACGCGTTTATTCTACAAGTTTCTTTCTTTTAATTTTAACATAACTTTTAGCTGCGATATTTCTATATATATATTTTTTTTTTTTCGAGAGAGAGAGAAAATTATGCGCGCGCTCGCGTGCGTGGGTGTGCGTGTAATTTTATATTTCTCAGTATTTCTATTATATTAATTGCTTTCTCAAAGGCATCCTCTTCGATACTTTTTTGTTACATTACTCCTACGATATTGGATCTGCGATCTATTTTTTATCAATATGTAATATTCACAACGTAATATCATTCGATTCTTTTTTTAAATTCCCTATAACTTGATATTAAATTCGATTCTTTAACATTCACGATATGATTTTAAATTTTACAACTATTGCTATTATATTGATTACTTTTCTACATTCTTTTTGATACTTTTTCATCTGTATTTCTTCAACAATATTACAGTTATTTTTCCTTAATATTTATGATATTTTTTGATTCTTTTGTTTAATTTCACTACAATATTTTTAATTCAATTTTTATATTTTATAGGATTTTATATTTCTCAAGTATTTTTATTACATTAATTTAAAAAAATTTTTTATATTATATTAATTTTTTATATTATTTAATTTTTATATTGTATTAATTTTTAATTATATTAATTTTTTTCTTCTTTGATATCTTTTTTGCTTCTCTCCAACAATATTACATCTATTTTTTTTATTAATACATAATATTTATGCAATTTATCTGGATATTTTATTTCGAAATCGTTACTTGATATTCAGTTTGATTTTTATACTTATGATAGAATTTTATACTTCTCAGGTATATTATATTACATTAATTACCTCTTGATACTTTTCTTTGAAATCATTACAACCATTCAGTTCAATTTTTACATTCATATTTTATATATCTCAAATATTTTTATTATATAAATTATATTATCTTAAAGCTATCTTCTTCTATCACATTTTTTCTACAATATTGCACCTGTTTTTCTTATTGATATCAATATCCCCGTGGTATCTCTTGGTATTTCCCTTCGAGATCGCAATATCTCGTGTCACACGACGTTGTTACAACTCACATCGACGAAACAGATGCTTACACTAACCGTACGCATCGGCGACTGCATATAGCGAAGTGTAAGTGATAGTACAACGTTCCGCAGCTCCCTCACTGGAAGCTTCTTCAGCCTTCTTGGTATTCCCGCCATTTCTTCAAAGAATCTGTTGTTGACAATCTTAGTGAAAAAGAAGAAGTTTCGATTAAATTCTTATAATTTGGAACTCCGGATAGTTTTATGCTTTGTCTAATCGCATCTTCTAACTAATATAAACTTCCTTGTGGGCTCAGATGTAGGTTTTCCATTAACAGGCATTGTACAAAAAAAGTGACAATGCGTCTGTAGATTATTTTGCAAAGTTCTTCATAAGATATTAATGTTTTCTTTGCTTTTTTTAACTTTTTAAGCACTCTAATTCTATTATTGTATTTTGTTCGAACTAAAATGATAATAACAGTAACAAGTCGTTGAGATTTTTTGTCAAACTGTGTTTTATTCGGATTTTCTATTGAGTGTATGTGACTCGAAAATTTCTAAACAGCGCTTTTAAAATAATGAGCTTAAAATATGGAGCCAGTAGACTTTTCTTTCTTTACTTGTATATTATATATTTTATTGTATAAATTATATACAGGCATTTAAAAAGATGAGGCATTTAAAACAGATCAGAATAACTTGCTTGTTTTTGATGACAGAAAAAAATGCTTCAGATAAAAGTGGCTTAGTTCGAAGGACATAGTCTGATATTAATAATTTTTTAAAGGAGTAGGTGTAGGTCTTATGAAGGTCACCGTCAATTTTTTAAATGAAACCCCTATTTTTCATTGCATATTCTTGTAGCTTATCTCGAGAGCTTTCCAAAACACTATAATAAAGTATTTTTTCATTAAGTATTTTCCGAGTTATAAGGCTTGAAATAATTTCTTAATTTTACATAAACTATAAAATATCTCGTAAAATATTCACTTTTCGATGACCTTACCTCAATACTTTTATGCACAGAATAATGAGAGGAATCAATTGATGTAAAGAAAACACATAGTTGTTTTTAAGAAAAAACATGTAATTGTTAGTTACAAATTGCATATTATTTAAAAAGAAAATTATTATTACTTACCTTATTACTTTTTAATTAAATGCATTTTCTTCGCCAACTATAATTATTTAACCTTTAAATGCATGCGGTTGCAGAAATGCAACACAGTCATTTTTATTGCCTAGGCATGACAAAATATTATACTTCTGAACCATGTACATGGTGTTGTAGTAGTGCAACAATTTGCAGGTGTATGTGCGCATGCCGATCTGACAAACAATTAAATGCTTGCCGGATGTACGCCACATTACTCATACCTAGTGCCAGTTTGCTTGATTTATGTGCCTGATTTATGTGCGCAAAATTCCTTCTAAAAAAGTGATTACGGGGTTTTTTCTGCACATCAAAATTGTGTTTCCTACTTTATAAGGTTAGTATTGCATGTTGCATGTAAAATTATCATATAACATATAAAATTTATAAAATTTATAAAATTTAAATGCATAATGTTAAAAAAAAAAATAAAGTCTTAAAATTATAAAAATTTTTATAACAAAACACTTAAAAACCTACCTATATGATTTTTTTTGAAAATTTAAAAATCATGCATTTAAGAATTAAAAAAATAACTTAAAAATAATCTTTTTAATTGTGTTACATTTATTGTGATTTTACGTTAATTGCTTCAAATTTACATTTTTACATTAGTTTATACATTAATTTACACTAATTTATTTATATTCATTCAATATTCATTTAATTTTTACATTAATTTAATTACAAATATTTTATAATTTATCTTGAGATGTTAGCAGAAAGCCACATTCCATCAGCTTATTTCGCGCATGCGCTCTAACTTATGTATAAGTTTTGTACATAAAAGTTGGGTACATCTTTCTGGCAGGAGTTCGCAGTCTAGTATATTATATAGAAGTCTGTGAGCTGTCCTGATATTTAGGATTTACTTTATGTGAGTATTGCCAGTTTGTTATATGTGTAAGTAATGATTATGAGTTAGAAAAAGAATAGTTAGAAAGAGAACAAACAAGAGTGAGTGAGAGAAAAGTTTAGATGGTGTTATTGGGAACCTCGCTTATTTCGCGCATGCGCACTCCATTTTGACCAACACTAACTTCAAAAGTACCGACAGAGAGTTGCGCTACTGGATATACTGTGTCATAACCATGTAAAAACATTATATGTAATCATTTTAGAAATAATGTTTTTACATGGTTATGACACAGTATATCCAGTAGCGCAACTCTCTGTCGGTACTTTTGAAATTAGTGTTGGCCAAAATGGAGTGCGCATGCGCGAAATAAGCGAGGTTCCCAATAACACCATCTAAACTTTTCTCTCACTCACTCTTGTTTGTTCTCTTTCTAACTATTCTTTTTCTAACTCATAATCATTACTTACACATCAGAATAATATAATTTAATAAAACTAATACAAAATAGGAAGAATTATAAATTATTATAATAATACGTTACAAAATAAATAAAAATTTGTAAAGCGTATCATTAATAATGTTATATATTAGTACCTTGAATAAGTTCTCGCTGTTTTTTCGTAAAAATTAATGCTTTATTTTTAAAAAGTCATAAAAAACATGTCACTGAAAGTATTGTCCATCGCTAGCCACTACTTTTTCCCATCTTTCTGGCAGCATTTGAATTCCACGTCGGAAAAACGACATGTCTTTTGAGGCTATCCAAGAGTCAACCCATTTTTTGGTATCTTCATAAGAATGGAAGTGCTGGTCAGCCAGGCCATGTGCCATTGATCGGAACAAGTGATAATCAGAAGGGGCAATGTCTGGTGAATACGGCGGGTGGGATAGGACTTCCCATTTAAACGTCTCCAAGTAGGTTTTCATCGGTTTTGCAACATGTGGCCAAGCGTTGTCATGTTGCAAAATCACTTTGTCGTGTCTCTGCTCATATATCGGCCGTTTTTCCTTCAATGCTCAACTCAAACGCATCAATTGCAGTCGATAGCGATCTCCCGTGACGGTTTTTTGTTCGGTTTGAGCAGCTCATAATAAATTACACCCAGCTGATTTCACCAAATGCAGAGCAGAAGCTTCGAACCATGGATATTCGGCTTTACCGACGATGTTGATGCATGGCCGGGCTTACCCCATGATTTTCTACGCTTAGGGTTATCGTAGTGAATCCACTTCTCATTGCCAGTCACGATACGATGCAAAAAACCTTTCCTTTTCTGCCGTTGAAGCAGCTGTTCACACGTGAAAAGACGCCGTTCGACGTCTCTCGGCTTCAACTCGTACGGCACCCAATGTCCTTGCTTTTGAATCATTCCTAATACTTTCAAACGTTTCGAAACTGTTGTGTGATCAACTCCTAATGATTCTGCAAGTTCATCTAGCGTCTGACATGAGTCTTCATAAAGCAATGCCTCCATTTCTTCGTCTTCAAACTTTTTCGGTGCGCCAGAGCGTTCTTTATCTTCAACATCAAAATCATTATTTTTGAAGCGTCTAAACCAATCTCTGTTGTTTCTGACAGAGCATGGTCGTCGTAAGTTTCAACAAGAATTCTGTGTGCTTCAGCTGCAGATTTTTTTTGAATAAAGTAGTACAGTAAAATTCCCCGCAAATACTCTTTTTTTGGCACGAAACTCATCATGTTTAACACTATGAAAAAAAAAGTTGTTTACACTTCGGCGCAATGACATACACTGAATTTCAAGCTTGCTTATAGTACTTTTCTATAGATGCGTTACCATCTTAAACACGCAGGCAGTTCTGGTAACATCATCTGTTGGAAAACAGCGAGAACTTATTCAAGATCCTAATATGATTTGGTTTCCATTTGTTTCTAGGTGTTTGTCAACATATTTTGAAAACTTTTTGGCCATAGGTTCTCTCTTGAAGGCTTCTAAATTTGGCTTCTTTTACCTCTTTTGCTGTATTGCTTTTATTTTGGAGATTCTCTTATTGTTGCTCTCACCAGATAGTGATCGGAGTCCATATTCGCACCTCTCATGGTTCTTACATCCATTAAATTTGATAGGTGACGTGCGTCTATTAGGACATGGTCAATCTGATTTCGTGTTCTCTGATCTGGTGATATCCATGTTTGTTTATGTATTTCTTTCCTTGGAACATAGTACTGCCCACCACCATGTTTTTCTCTGTCGCAAAGTTGACAGTCCGTAGTCTGTTATAATTACACTCTTGGTGCAGACTATGCTGACTTGTTTGCCGCTGGTAGAACGCTTCCTTTCCTATTTTTGCATTTAGATCTCCAACTATTATCTTCACATCGTTACAGGGGCAGTTATCATATTACACTCTTTTCAGTTAGAGATCTCGATATAAATAGAGAAGCGACAACGAGGGGTTCGGTTTGATTGGCTCTCTGAATCACATGACCAAGACGCATGAGAGCGAGAGAAAGCGAGCGTCTTTCGCTCTCTCTCACTCTCGTGCTTATTACGTGCCGTCGGCTTTATTGTGTGGAACTAACATGGCTGCCTTTTGCGATATATCGCACGTATCGATCACCGTTGTCGCTTCTCTATTTATATCGAGATCTCTATTTTCAGTTGTTCGTAGAACACATCTTTTTCGTGCTCCATTTTATCCTCTGTTGGTGGATGAGCATTAATTATGCTGATGTTATGGAACCTGCCTTTAATGCGTATTACACATATTCTTTGGTCCACCGGTCTCCTATCCAGTATCTGCTGCTTAAGGTACAATTTCATGCGAGCGAAGAAAAGCTAGCGTTTATCCCCACTCCATCGCAAAGCAAAACAGCGTTAAAACGCTGTTCGCTTTCGCCTCTTACCTTTTCATGGAGCGAAGAAAAGCTAGCGTTTATCCCCACTCCACCGCAAAGCAAAGCAGTGTCGAAACGCTGTTTGCTTTCGCCTCCTAACCTTTTCATGGAGCGTGTTTTCGTTGGCATTTTATTTACTTGCAATAAACTGAAAACACTCGACAGATTTCCGAGGGAATAAATAAAATAAAATAAAATAAAAATAAACAAATTTTATTAGAATGTACCAGACAATTGTACTTTTCCAAATAAATTATTATCATCTTTTACTTTCCATAAATTTTTGAAAGCCAACGTATTATAAAATAGTATTATAAAATATAGTTTATAAAATAGGAACATGCATGAGAAAGCAAGAAAACTGAGTAAATAATGTGATAATACTGTAGTTTAATTATGATTCTTTTCGCTTTGCAGCAGTTATAATTTGCAACATTTGCAGCATTAATATATCTTAACTTTATTACCCTGATTTACAACCCCACTTTGATCTCAACGTTGTTTCGCTAAAAATTCGACTCAGTCGAACTTTTAGCGTTTCTTTGCTGGATGCAGCCATTTTAGCCATCTCTGTCGAAAATTGATGGAGAAGGGGTAAACGCTAGCTTTTCTTCGCTCGCATAAAATTGTACCTTTAGTCTTTGTCCTACTATAAAACCTACTCCAAATATATGATCCTTCTTGTTACAACTATAGTATACGTCTCAATTTTTCTTGTGCAGAATCCCGTCTCCCGTCCACCTTATTTCCTGGATTGCTGTGATGTCAGTTTTGTATAGTTAGTACTGAGTGTACATGTGAGATGGCTAAGAAACCGAAGCGACATCTCTCGCAGGTTTGATACTAACTCATAGAAATTTTTGGTCGCGTTTTTTCAACAAACGCCCATAAAGCTTGTGGCACACGATGCTTTTTTTCCTGCTGGATTGCTTGCTAGCTGGTCTGCTGGATTTCCATAAGGGCTATCACACACAAAATACATAGCGTAGCATAAACATAACATAAGACCGCTGGACCAATAAACACCTAGAAAAAAGTCGCCATATTGATTTACATAAGATGCGCATTGGTCCAGCGGTCTTATGTTATGCGTATGCTCTGTTATGCATTTCGTGTGCGATGGGTCTTAATAGATCCGGTGCTATTTTTCTCGCGGATTTGTGCTTGCTCATTGTGAGAGCCAATCAGGATGCAACAGACCAGCCAACAGAGTGACCAGGTAGCAACCCAGCAGGGGTACGTTCCAAAACCTTACTATAACACTAGAAGTTGTTATAGTATATGTCACGTATGCTATAGTACTTCTAGTATTATAGTGCATCCGGGTAAGGTTTTGGTACCCCTGGGGTACGTTCCAAAACTTTACCCGGGTGCACTATAATACTAGAAGTACTATAGCATACGTGACATATACTATAACAACTTCTAGTGTTATAGTTACCCGGGTAAGGTTTTGGAACGTACCTCAGGCAAACAAGCATTGTGTGCCGCAGGTTTAAGAGTGTGACCTTCTTATTTCTATGCTCCATGATATACAATAGTATATTCGCGCAAATCTATTATATTTATATATACTATTATATATACATATAATAGTATCTACGCGCAAATCATTCCAATAAATAAAAGAATAATAAAAAAACATCTTATTTATTAAACATAAAATTATTAATATTAAACATTTAAATTTATTAATTTTTTATTAACTTATCTAATAAAATGCGCAATGCTCAATTATATTTAATTTATGAAATTGATATATCTGAGGGGTTCACAACTAGAAAAAAATTTGTACATTGGATTTCAGAAAAGAAGGATTTCATTGAATTTCATTCAATTTCATCTGATTTTAATGAATTTCAAGGATTTTATCGGATTTCAAGTAAATTTCAGAAAAATTCAAGTTTTAAAAGGATTTCAAGAAGATTTCAAATGAATTTCAGAGGATTTCAAGAGAATTAAAAAAAATGGTTATTATGCAATACAAGATAAAAATAGGTAATAGAATAGGCAATAAAGATAAATTTTAAACAAATTTTAAAAATACAATTTTTTCTGAAGTAACTTAAACATTAGGGAACTGGTTACAAGTAGTAACAATTGTTAATTTACGACGTATACTTTTAAAACAAATTCCATTAAACTTATATTAGCAGCAGACCAATAAAACCGAACAGAAAGACACTTTCACTTTTATCATCTAAATAACATGTAGTACAAGTTAAAATCAAATAGAAACTTACAATCTTCAAAATCATCACATCTACTAAAAAATTAATTACTAAATATCTTTGATATGTATCTTACACATTAGTGAACTGCTAATAATTATATATTATGACAAGTAAGGTAACAAGTTTTAATATATGACATAACTTCTGAAACAAAATTATACTGCAATTAACTAATGTTAAATAAAAGTAGCAAAACAACTAAGTAGAAACTTAGTAACCATCTTTGATAAATATTTTGAAATTAGTACAAGAGTCGACTAGGGATTAGTAACTAAGAATTAGAGACAACTGTTAATGGCTGGTTTATGCTTCGGTCTTAATCTTAATCTTAAGGGCTATTGCACACAAAATGCATAGCGTTGCATAAACATAACATAAGACCGCTGGACCAATGCGCATCTTATGTAAATCAATATGGTGACTTTTTTCTAGGTGTTTATTGGTCCAGCGGTCTTATGTTATGCGTATGCTCTGTTATGCATTTCGTGTGCGATGGGCTTAAGGGTGCTGTCACATGGCGCGTATTTTTCAAGACGCGTAATTTGTGAGAACCAATCGCAAACCAGCGTAAAACAGAAAGTTAACATTACAACAGAAATTCTGATCTCCAATTGATTGTATTATTTACGCATTACGCGAAATACGCGCCATGTGACGGCTACCTAAGGGTGCGGTCCCATGGACTGACATTTTCGCGTAACGCGTATCGCGTAACCAATCAGAGACGTTCCGTGTTTTTTGTTACGCGGAATTGAATATCCTTAGTGCACATGGTATATAAAACGGCAGCAGCGTATCGCGTTTAACCAATGATATTTTCTCTTCTGTTAGAACATTCCAATAAAAATGCTAAATGTGACAGTTGATTGGTTACGTGAGTATTTGTTACGCAAATTTTGCGCCCATGTGAACGATGAGATTTGAATATCACGTAAATGCATCTAAATGTTTAAACGTTCAAATGATGATCTGATGATTGATAATCTGACGGTAAATAGAGCACTTAAAATGGATTCCAAGTCATTGTTATCTGTTATTGCTTTACAAAAGCAAACAATAAATAAGACAGATAGACTGTCAATTATAAAATTAAAAAAATTAATAACTCTTTTTTTATTGTACAAAAACGAGCGAAACAAAATAAAACGAAGATATTGGGTTCATCCAATTTTTTCCAACGAAAAGCGACAACGATATGGAGCAAGCACGACTCTTATAAAAGAATTGTATTTTCATAATGATGAAAAATTCATCAATTATTTCCGTATGAATATGGAAACATATGAAAAGTTATTAAATATTGTCGGGCCATATATAACAAAGCAAAAGTGTATTCGAAACCCAATATCACCAAATACACGTTTGGAAATATGTCTTCGTTATTTAGCTACAGGAGACAGTATGAAATCAGCATAGAAGAAATAAATATAGAAATAAAGAAAAATATAAGAGGACAAATGTTATTTGTATACAACTGTTATTTGTAATAAACTCTAAACTAAAGAATAATAATATCTAAAAAATACTTACAGATTCCTCCATGTCGACTATATACCACCGCTCACATAAAAGTCGCGTTAACTCGCGTAATACGCAACTTTTTGAAATAGACTTAACAGAAAACGCGGAACGTCTCTGATTGGTTACGCGATACGCGTTACGCGGAAAATATCAGTCCATGGGACTGCACCCTAAGAGTTGATAACGTAGAATGCCATAGGAGCGTTTATACTTCCCTAGTCTTAATCTTAGTTTTAATCTTAAGCTTAGAAAGATTCTATCTTTTAACTTTAGTCCCTAATGTCCTAAGACCGGGCCAATGAGGCAAGTCAGACGTCCGACGCAGCAAAATAAGCAAAAAAATGCAAATATTGCCTATGTCAATAGGCAATATTTGTTATTAACATGATTAATTCTTGAATTTTTGCAATATACTTTTACTATAATCTGCAGCACCAGTATCTATTACGATTTGTGGCTAAGTTTTGTTATGCATTTGCACATGCGTAGTCCGAATTTCTAAGGGAAGCATAAACGAGTCCTTAAAATTAAGTTAAGACTAAGACTAAAATTAAGATTAAGACCGAAGCATAAACCAGCCATAAGAGATCATCGATTTTATTACTAATAATATCACCATTAAAATTATAACTTTTTAATGAATGATGAGCGACGCCTAAAACTTTCTGAAGGTTACTCAGGAGGGTGACCTTGACAACATATTACCTCAAATTATCATCTACAAAGCGAGAGCGAGGCAGAGAACAAATATAATTTGAAAAATTAAAGAAGGAATGTTGCTTTCTGGGCAGAATAAGAATACGAATATATATATATATATATATATATATATATATATATATATATAATTATGTGTCTAAAATGACAGATTTACTAAAATATAAATTAAAATTAATTGGTATATGGCTCCTCAATATAAATATATAAGTAAACACATAAGCCTTTTAAGAGCCGGACATTTTTCAAAACAAAAGACTAATTATAATAATAAATAATAATAATTATAATAAAAAAGTTCATATATTAAACGTGTCATTCAATCATAAAAATCAAAAGAATAGAAAATCAACTGTTCTCTCTTTTTCCTCCGGGTTTAATTAATTCTTTCTTTTCTTATAATAAACAGAAAATATACTCTTTCAACAATACGTGTAAACACAAATCAATCAACAAATTTAACCACCTCCTAAAAAAGCTTAATACCGCATACAACCCTTTTATAAATATGGATACTTCCAAGTGGATAATTAACATCAGCGATAAATGAATTCCAAATTCAACACTAAATTTCTTGAGTTTAGGCGATAGGTTCGCTCTTCCTCTAGATAAAAAAGACACCAAGGATCGTGTTAACTATTCAACGGACGTTATTAAAAACTTCGAGAGCGTTGCTCATAAATTAGACAAAAAAGTCGCTGATACAGCTCGTAATTCCATAAATAATGTCATAACTAATTTTTTAAACACTGACAAACATCTTGACTTAACTGACAAATTCATTTTGAACGAACTGTACAACTGCAAAAAATTCTTACGACAAAACAATGACTTATTAATCACCAAAGCTGACAAAGGACAGGTCACCGTTATAATCGAACGTAACAAATACGATGAACAAATGCATGCGTTACTAAATGATGAAATGACTTATAAAAAATTAAAAAGAGACCCTACAAGATCATTACAGAACAACTTGAATGAACTAATTAAAACATGGAAAATTAATTCAATTATAGACGATTACACCTACAAAACACTTCGATGTACCAACGGTAACCTCCCCAGATGTTACGGACTGCCGAAGATTCACAAGAGTGGCTATCCACTTCGCATCATTGTATCGGCATCTGGGAGTCCGTTATACAACGTTGCTAAATACTTACATCAGATATTAGAGCGATCCGTTCCGAAGCCAAAATCTCATATTAAAGATAGTTGGACCCTTGCAAGGAATATAAAAAATATGCACATTCACGCCTATCAATCTCTTTTATCCTTGGATGTTACCGCTCTTTATAACAACATCCCGAAAGAATTAATTCTTAAAGCAATAGAATCTCGCTGGAACCACATTGCACCTGTCACCAAATTCAACTTACAACAATTCCTTTTTGCTATTAATACGGTTCTTTCTTCTACAAGTTTTGGCTTCGGCGGTTCGTTCTATGAACAAATCTTCGGCAGTCCTATGGTGTCTCCACTATCCCCTATATTAGCTGACATGGTAATGGATGATCTTGAAATGCATTGCATCAAACGCCTCAAATTTACAATCCCTGTCTTCTACAGATATGTCAATGACATTCTTATGATTGCTCCAACATCCGAAATTAACACGATTCTCGATGTCTTTAATGATTATCACCCGCGTCTTAATTTTACTCATGAATTAGAGAAAAACAACTCAATCTCGTTTCTAGATACTATCATTGTTAGAGATGACAACGTACTCATTACAAACTGGTACAGAAAACCCACTTTTTCCGGTAGATATTTAAATTTTCTCTCCAATCATCCCTTCAAATACAAGAAAAATACCATTATTAACCTCATTGACAGAGCCATCCTACTCTCTGACGAGAGATTCCACACAAGCAATATCACCGTTATTAAAGAAATTCTACGTAACAATCTTTATCCTAATAATTTAATTAACCATCACATTAACAAAAGATTAAACGAACTAAAACACAGACAAACCAGCATCAACACACACGACATCATTCCTTTTGACGCTAATAGCTCCGTGGTCATCCCTTTCAACAAAGAAGTCTCAAAAGACATTGAACGCATTTTAAACAAAACTAACTTAAAAGTATTGTACTCCATCCACAATAAATTAGATTTTATAATAAAGAAAGGGAAAGACACACTCAATAGTCTAAAACAAACTGAACTAGTCTACGAGATTGATTGTTATAATTGCGACGCGTGCTATATCGGACAGACAAAACGGCATCTTATGACTCGGTTAAACGAACACCGTAATGATATTAAAAAACCCATATCAAATCACTCTGTAGTTAGCAAACATAGAACTTCTCTCGGACATGAATTTAATTGGGATCACCCTAAAATTTTACATAAGGAAACCTATAGAAAGAAAAGAGAAATAGCGGAGATGCTTTTTATTAAAAAAAGCAGGTTTGCTATTAACTCTCAAAAAGACACGGAGAATTTAACGGTCATATACGACAGTCTTCTAAACATTTTATAATTCTTAATATCTTGACATTTCTAATATTTGACATTTTTTCCTTCTTTTACTTATCTATTATTTACCTTTATTTACCTATTTTTACTTATTTATTATTTACATTTTAGTTTTTTGACTTGATTGTTGTACTTATACACTTCGTGCTTCGTGCGTTCCTTGCTTTTATTTATTTATTATATTTCGTTCCTCTGACTGCGAAACTCATCTCTCAGTCCGTTTTGCGCCGTCATCAGCAACAGACGTCACTCACGTCCACTGTATTCTTAACTAATGTTGGTTGTTACATTTTACCGCATAATCGGTTTTTTATGTATTGCTGGACTGTTTAACATGTAAGTCTTAAATTGAATGTTGTACTATTTTGCGCTTTTAAATTGTATTATTCCAACATAACATATTTATAGATATTCTTGAAAAGGACCTAAACCTAAGGTCGAAACGTCGACGACACAATAAACGTTTAACTAAGATATCATTGTTGCCAGTTTGTAGTCAGTTACTGCCTTTTTCCTTTGAATTTACTATCACTGGCGAAGAAAAGATTTATATATTTTTCATATATTAAAATTTACATAAAAGTTGAACAATTGTCATACGCGTTTCGAACTCACAGAGTCCTCTTCAGTGACGTAACAATACAGTCTATACAATTGGTATGTGGATCAGCATCCTCTTCGCCATCAGGATACTATAGTCATAGTATGTAAAATTTCAGGTGTTGCAATGTCCTCCGTATTAGTAAATTCGGTGAAGCGATGACCGTTAAATGCATTCTCTGTGATACAAAGTGAGACTCTTATATTTCATTTATTAAATCGCAAATTCTTTTTTCCAAAGGCCAATATAATGTACACTTATTTTTTAGAAATTAAATACTGAACAAAACTTCAAATGATAAGATGTTAGATCCATACCTCTATTGTTCTTGTCTATTAATACAATCTTAAGTTCGTAAACGGCAATTAGAAGGAAGCCGTCATGCTTAATCTGACTAGTAACAACGAATGTGAGAATACAGTAAACGCAAGTCATCGCTACACTTATATTTAGGGCCAGTTTCACAAATGTCGGTTAACTGCTAACTGGAGGTTAATCGATTCTCTGTCTCTTCTTAAATAATGATATAGAAAAAGACAGAGAATTGATTAACCTCCAGTTAATAGTTAACCGACGTTTGTGAAACTGACCCTTAATGTCATGACACTAGAGGGCTAACGCAGAAGTATTTTTATTATTGTTCTTCTAACAATGCTACTCCAGTAACGGTAAAAAGAATCTCCTTCGCCCTCTCAAGATGTTTTGACAAGCTCCGATATAATGTCTAAATAGATTTCATTGAGCTGTTCGGTATCTCTCTGCAAATTGATACTTTTCTTTTGAGATCTAATATGTATCATTTCTGATATTAGTCTCTTATGGTAATTAGAATCAACGTCAAGGATTTTAACGTCATCCCAATCAAAGGAATGATTACATTGTAACATATGTTCCGTAACAACTGAATGTTTGGATGGGTCCTGTCTTAAATTATACTTATGTTCTTTTATTCTAGTCGCTAGCTGTCTTTTAGTTTGTCCTACATAGGAAGCCTCACAATTCTTACATTGAATTTTGTAAACTACATTTCTCATTTCCGATTTTTTTGTACTATCTTTTGGTACTCCGATGAAACTATTGAGTTTATTAATACTTCTGAAACCTAAAGTCAAATCCGATTCCTTTACTCGAGCTGAAATTCTGTTAGTATTTTTTTTTATGTATGGTAATGCTATACAAAGTTTTTGAGTGTCATTAGATGTGTCATTCGATGTCATGGTGTCTTTACTATTTTTTGTGGAAGAAATTAGTTTATTTAATTTGGATTGGATACAATAAAAAATCATGTGCAACGGATAACCGTTGCTCAATAATAATTTTATGCACATATTGATATTTTTTTCATGGAATTTCGGGTGAGAAAGAAATATGGCTCGGTCTATCAAATTATATATTATGCTTGTTTTATGATTGTAAGGATGTTCGGATAAAAAGGATAGGAATCTTCCTGAAAAGGTCTTTTTTTGGAACCAGTCTATACAAATCGTTCTCTCCTGTAAGATGATTTTAGTATCCAAAAAACTAATTTCATTATCAACGCAATGTTCTATAGTGAATTTTAGTCTCTCATGATATTTATTAAATTCGTCATGAATGAATTGTACTTTGTTAGATGGTGCCGACATAATGATGTCGTCAACATATCTCATCATATAAGTCGTCTATTAAATTCAGCATTGCTTTTTTGAATTTCTGTGTTAGACTGTCAAACTTATTTTTGTTCTTGAATTGATGAAATTTCAAGTTATGTTTTTTTCCTAGATTCAAATGTATTGGAAAGACATAGTTTATTTTGCATTTCTTTAAAAAGGATAATTCGCTCTTGGTTTTGAAAAGCGTGTAGTTCGTGTTAACCCAGTTTTTTAAAAAGATAGTTGTCTTATGATCTAGTTGTTGTTGTATCGTATGAAAATTTAAACTAAAATATTCGTCACAATGGTAAGAGCGCTTTATGCAAAATTTGCTCAAGTACAAAGAAATCTGGTTACCTTCTCATTAAAGCTTTCTAGTGTTTTACCACCTGATATAATGAACATCATAACTAAACATTTTTATAAGCGATTTGTACATTGTATTAGTAGATTAAACTGCAAACATGAGAAGAAAATCGCTTGCTTACTTGATAACAAAAAGAGTCACCTACAAAAAAGAATAAAATCTATTTTTTTCACCTGTAAGGTGGATGATAGAGGCATAATTGAAAAAATAAGCAACTATAGGCCAAACCACGCAAATGATAACGTCGTCACTGTTAACATAGATCCACAGTCTTTTGAATCTCTTAATTGTAATCCGCTAAAAACCACTAATAAAAAAGTGGTTCGTCAATTTAACTAAAACAGAGATACCGGACAATGTTTCTAGATTATTACAGATGGGGGACAATTTTAGTTTACCTACTAACTTTACCAAAAAAAATGCGGTACACCATCTTATCAAAGACCTTGAAAAAAATAATAACATAAATATCATCTCAAAATTAGTTCCGATAAAGAATTTAGCATTACTATACATGTACGAATTTTCCAAAAAACAGGACACACTGAGTCATACAGAAAAAGATCTTAAAGCATTAGTCAAGTAAACAGTTTCTTTTAAAAATAAATATCCTGATATTATATTTACTAGAGTACTTGATAAAGGTAACATTACGGTAGCATTGGAAAAAGAACTTTACATAAACGAAATAGAAAAGATTCTTGACGACAAAAACACTTACATAAAAGTAAAAAAGAATCCGATAGTTAACATCGAAAAAAGGTTGAATTCCACCTTAAAAAGGTGGGTAGATAAAAATTACATTAATAAGATTGACCTATATTCAAGTTAAGATCAAGCGATTCTCTCCTCCCAAAAGCATACGGCCTTCCTAAAATTCATAAAGAAATTCTTAGTTATAGAATCATAGTTTCGTCAGTTAACACAGCGCTTCATAGTGTAGGAATGTATTTACAAAAAATTATTTCTGAGGGAGTTCCTAAGACTATTAGTGGTATACAAAATGGCAAGGAACTATACAAAAAATTATCAGGGGTAAAGTTGGCAGGTTCTGACACTATATTCTCTTTGGATGTTGTGTCACTTTTCACAAATATTCCTTTAGAACTTACATTGGAGAGCCTCTCAAAAAGATGGTGTTACATCGAACAACACACAAAAATTCCTAAAATTGAATTCATTGAGATAATAAAATTTATTATGGAATCTACATTTTTTTCTTTCAACAACAATATTTATAAACAAAGCTTTGGCACTCCGATGGGATCATCATTGTCACCTATTTTGGCAGACATGGTGATGCAGGATCTAGAACAGACAATTTTAGACTCTTTGGACTTTCAAGTCAATTTTTATTTTAGATATGTTGATGACATCATTATGTCGGCACCATCTAACAAAGTACAATTCATTCATGACGAATTTAATAAATATCATGAGAGACTAAAATTCACTATAGAACATTGCGTTGATAATGAAATTAGTTTTTTGGATACTAAAATCATCTTACAGGAGAGAACGATTTGTATAGACTGGTTCCAAAAAAAGACCTTTTCAGGAAGATTCCTATCCTTTTTATCCGAACATCCTTACAATCATAAAACAAGCATAATATATAATTTGATAGACCGAGCCATATTTCTTTCTCACCCGAAATTCCATGAAAAAAATATCAATATGTGCATAAAATTATTATTGAGCAACGGTTATCCGTTGCACATGATTTTTTATTGTATCCAATCCAAATTAAATAAACTAATTTCTTCCACAAAAAATAGTAAAGACACCATGACATCGAATGACACATCTAATGACACTCAAAAACTTTGTATAGCATTACCATACATAAAAAAAAATACTAACAGAATTTCAGCTCGAGTAAAGGAATCGGATTTGACTTTAGGTTTCAGAAGTATTAATAAACTCAATAGTTTCATCGGAGTACCAAAAGATAGTACAAAAAAATCGGAAATGAGAAATGTAGTTTACAAAATTCAATGTAAGAATTGTGAGGCTTCCTATGTAGGACAAACTAAAAGACAGCTAGCGACTAGAATAAAAGAACATAAGTATAATTTAAGACAGGACCCATCCAAACATTCAGTTGTTACGGAACATATGTTACAATGTAATCATTCCTTTGATTGGGATGACGTTAAAATCCTTGACGTTGATTCTAATTACCATAAGAGACTAATATCAGAAATGATACATATTAGATCTCAAAAGAAAAGTATCAATTTGCAGAGAGATACCGAACAGCTCAATGAAATCTATTTAGACATTATATCGGAGCTTGTCAAAACATCTTGAGAGGGCGAAGGAGATTCTTTTTACCGTTACCGGAGTAGCATTGTTAGAAGAACAATAATAAAAATACTTCTGCGTTAGCCCTCTAGTGTCATGACATTAAGGGTCAGTTTCACAAACGTCGGTTAACTATTAACTGGAGGTTAATCAATTCTCTGTCTTTTTCTATATCATTATTTAAGAAGAGACAGAGAATCGATTAACCTCCAGTTAGCAGTTAACCGACATTTGTGAAACTGGCCCTAAATATAAGTGTAGCGATGACTTGCGTTTACTGTATTCTCACATTCGTTGTTACTAGTCAGATTAAGCATGACGGCTTCCTTCTAATTGCCGTTTACGAACTTAAGATTGTATTAATAGACAAGAACAATAGAGGTATGGATCTAACATCTTATCATTTGAAGTTTTGTTCAGTATTTAATTTCTAAAAAATAAGTGTACATTATATTGGCCTTTGGAAAAAAGAATTTGCGATTTAATAAATGAAATATAAGAGTCTCACTTTGTATCACAGAGAATGCATTTAACGGTCATCGCTCCACCGAATTTACCAATACGGAGGACATTGCAACACCTGAAATTTTACATACTATGACTATGGTATCCTCATGGCGAAGAGGATGCTGTTCCACATACCAATTGTATAGACTGTATTGTTACGTCACTGAAGAGGACTCTGTGAGTTCGAAACGCGTATGACAATTGTTCAACTTTTATGTAAATTTTAATATATGAACTTCTTTATTATAATTATTATTATTTATTATTATAATTAGTCTTTTGTTTGAAAAATGTCCGGCTCTTAAAAGGCTTATGTGTTTACTTACAGATTTACTAACTTTACAAAACTTTGCTTTAAAAAAATGTTTTTAATTTTTCCATAATAAGTATACAATTATTTCGGTAAATATTTCGTTTAACGGACCACCTTTCAATGACCTTGACCTTGACATATGTTGTCAAGGTCATCCTCCTGAGTGACCTTCTGAAGGTTTTAGCCGTCGCTCGTTTTTTATTAAAAAGTTATTAACAAAAGAAGTTTGAAAAATTTGGCACTTATTTTGAATACACATTTACACATTTACCGCCAATGATCAATGAACAAAAGAACTTTCACCACATTGTGTGTGTATATGGCATTCCTACTATTGTTAATATTTCTATGACTTTGAAACGGAATCCGAAAGTAAACTAATATACGATAGATTTTCGTACAGATAACATTCTGATAATCTGTCTTAAAATGAAACCTCATTTCGCATTGAAAAGTATACGCGTGGAGGCAGTGTGTTCCGCCCCCCCTACGGGGGGGCTCCACTATCGAAAAACTACACACATAGGTGTGGGTGGAACTTGCTTTGCGTGGAAACTTTCTACACGAAGCAAGTTCCACCCACACTTATGTGTGTAGTTTTTCGGTAGTGGAGCCCCCCCGTAGGGGGGGCGGAACACACTGCCTCCACGTGGAAACTTTCCACGCAAAGCAAGTTCCACCCACACCTATGTGTGTAGTTTTTTGATAGTGGAGCCCCCCCGTAGGGTACGCTCCACGCGTATACTTTTCAATGCGAAATGAGGTTTCATTTTAAGACAGATTATCAAAATGTTATCTGTACGAAAATCTATCGTATATTAGTTTACTTTCGGATTCCGTTTCAAAGTCATAGAAATATTAACAATAGTAGGAATGCCATATACACACACAATGTGGTGAAAGTTCTTTTGTTCATTGATCATTGGCGGTAAATGTGTAAATGTGTATTCGAAATAAGTGCCAAATTTTTCAAACTTCTTTTGTTCATAACTTTTTAACGAGCAGTGACCGACAGTTAAAACCTTCAGAAGGTCACTCAGGAGGATGACCTTGACAACATATGTCAAAGTTGGGGTGTGTGTGTGTGCGTGTGGATGTGTTCCAATTCGCTATTTTTCAAATCTTTTTTTGTTAATAACTTTTTAATAAAAAACGAGCGACGGCTAAAACCTTCAGAAGGTCACTCAGGAGGATGACCTTGACAACATATGTCAAGGTCAAGGTCATTGAAAGGTGGTCCGTTAAACGAAATATTTACCTATGTCAAGGTCAAGGTCATTGAAGGGTGGTCCGTTAAACGAAATATTTACCATTATTTCAATTATGACCAACCAAATATTTAATTAAGCTTGAATCTTGTTGAAATATTCAGAAACTTTATAACTAAAATATATTAATCCAACACGTAATCCACGTAAGATAATCTGCACGTATGAAGCCAAAACTAGTAACACTTTTATGATTGGAACATGCAGAGCATTTCGCTAAACAGTACGTAACGAATCAATCAATTAACAAAACCAGTACAAAAAATCGTACTGTGTGCTGTAGGCTTAAGTTGTGGTTGGTATTTTTTTTGTGTTAGTACAATATTTTTTTCACTTACGATACAAGATAATTAAGTCTTAAGTCTTAAACTATCTGTTGGTGGAGGAATCCAAAACCGTCATTCCCCATAGCAACAATTTCGCTTTTCCGACTGCTCATTAGTGAGTTCGATCTTATCGTCCAAATTGAGTCTTATCGCCCTGTTTCTGGGAATACAAACCATCGCTCCTTCCGGTGACTCAACTCGTGTTTCAATTTATCAGCGATTTCTTTTTTTTTGTTCTTTTTTAGGATCGCCGACAATCCCTAATCTCCAATTTTATTTCGGCATCTTATATTTTCAAATAGACAAAACACACTTTTATTATCGGGTCTACATGCTGAAGGTTTAGACAAATAGAAAATTGGGTAATTATTTACTATAGGGGATCCAACTCCGATGACTTTGACCTTGACATATGTTGTCACCTTCCTGAGTGACCTTCAGAAAGTTTTAGCCGTCGCTCATCATTAAAAAGTTATAAACAAAAAAAGTTTAGAAGATATAGTAGTTATTTTGAATATTAAAAAGTATAAATGACTAATATTTATATGGAAACAATACATTATTTATGATAATAGTAAAGAATCTCGTTTTGCGTGAAAAGTTGTAAAGCGAGTTCCACCCACACCTATGTGTGTAGTTTCTCGGTAATGGAGCTCCCCGTAGGGGGAGCGGAACACACTGCCTCCACGCGTACACTTTTTAATGCGAAGTGAGGTTCCACATGGGTTTGCAATTTTCGACGCAAAGCTAGATTTTACATGGGTTTACAACTGTTCACGCAAAACGAGATTCTTTACTATTATCACAAATATATCCAATATGCGAAGATATACTGAATACATTTTTCTAATTGTGTGTGTGTGTGTGTGTGTGTGTGTGTGTGTGCACGCGCGCGCGCGTGTAAAATAAAACACACATACACAAAATGTATTTAACGAACATAAGCTATTTATTTGAAAAATGCAAATGTGAAAAACAAATAAAATTGCTATTTAAGATATATATGTATGTAGTGCTACATATTCACGTGGAATGTATATATAATAAAGTACACTCTAGTTTTAGAAATTTATTAAAGAGAGTTAAATGTTTTCAGAGATTTAAATTTTTTTATCGATCGGATGTTGTACAAATTGTTTCATAATTAAGAAAATTTCCCTTCTTTATCTAGAAGATATTATATAAAATATTATCAATCTTTATTGATAAATTACCAAAGAGAACGATGAGATATAACATTGGAGTATACATTCCACGTGAGTAATTATGTTATAAAAAACCACGCGAGTAGGATTTAAAAATTGTTTACTATTGTTATATAATATTGCATATATTACAATACTCAAAAAATCATATTGTAAATATTACAATATAATATATACAATATTTTACGTATATAGTTTTATAATAAAATATTATGTTGCATATATATTTTTTCATAATAACAATAGAAATATAAAAGAGACAGAATTGTATAATTGTACTAATAATTATCGTATTCTACAAATACATACATAAATTCGTTTAACGATATTAGTAAATAGCTACTAAAATTCGAATGAAAACAAATTCCGATGAATTTAAAAAACAAACAAAATCGTTTCATTTACATAAGAAATATATTTAAGAAATTGCGCGTTACATAATCGTTTCGTTTGTACAAGAAATGTATTTAAGAAACACACACACACACACACGCACGCGCGCGCGCGTGCGCGCATTATATAATATAATCACTGCAATATGTATAAAATATAATATTATGTATATGTAGTTTTTTTGTAATAAAATATTTACTGATATTTACTGAAAGTGAATTTCATTGAAAAGGAATTTTTATTAAAATAGTATAAAGATATTAACTAGATAAACGCAAAGGAGTGCTAAATTTTATTCTGAAAGAACTCACGTCAAAATTTTTGAAGCTATATATTATTTACACATAATTTACATATAATTATATTATTTACACATAAATATAAAATTTATAAAATACGCAATATTTGTGTATAAGTATAATATGCTTTGAAAATTTTACATTTGTTCTTTTTTTCTCTTAGAACTATGCCATAGATATAAGTAATATCATAATCTCACAATCTTGGAGTGATAAGGAAATGTTATTATTGTTTGTTTTATTTTTCATTAAAAGTAAAATAAACGATTATTTGGACATTGTGTATATCTATTATTTGATTTAAGCGCATGAGAAAAGGATTTCAAACAACTAATTGTAAGTCTTTTCTTCCTCGTGAATTTTATCCAGTTTGCATCGCTCTAAATAAAAGTAGCTATGGAACACATCAGCATCTGCATATTAATAACAACGTTAATTAAATGCATGCGAGTGGAAAGCTTTAAACACATCAATGCATCTACATAGCTCGAGCCTCCGCTTTTGTTGTGAATGTTTTACTGCGCAATTACAACAGCGTTTGATATTATTTCATGTTGCTCTTTTTTTCCTCGCGTCCGGTTTTACGTAATTTTTAAACTAAATACGGAAAGTACATTACAACTTTGGCGATTAAACCTTAGTAAAATGACGAAAATAAAAAATGTTGAATACAAAGATTTTTACATTGCGCTTGAAGAAAGATCTCTTTACTATATTATCCTTTACTATATTGTTACCGTATCGTTTAAATTTATTACTGTCTATTTTACATATATCACAGATCAACATGTACCACAAATACGATCATTCAAATCTACATATACGCAATAGAGTTGTAATCTATCATCAAAACTTCACTCACAACAGAACAATCAGGTTTATCTCTCTCTTTCTTTCCTATTTCTTTTTTTCACTCTCAAACTGTAATCACACAATCCCAGCACACGTGTACGCTTACTCACACATATTTATAAAGGAAGTCTTTGAATTACATACACTTTGATTTGCGAAGAAACTGAGATCGGTATGCGTTAAGAGAATATTTTTATTCATGAGAAATTCGCAGGATCCTTAGAAATCCTTAAGAGTCCTTAAGAAAATTCTCATTAATGATAACATGAATAATTATAATTCGAATAAATAAGTCAAAAATAATTACCTTCTCAGCCTCACATCGCATGCACACGCGCACGCACACACACACACACACACACGCGCGCGCGCGCGCGCGCAGATTAGCCTTAAGATCCGTCTACATAAGCCACAATACGTCAGATGCAGCTCGCAGATGCGTATGCAAGATGACGTTTCATCGTACGTAGTTCAGTGCAATTTAATAGTTCAGTGCAATTTAATAAAAATGAATGTAAGTCCATATTGGATCTCAGAAAGGACGAGAGAAGTTATTTCAATGGTGCGCAATAATATTTATTTATATGCTAAGGACGTAAATTTAAAGATAAACAAGCAAAAGATTTAGTTTGGCAATGTATTGGTGCTACGTTAATTCCTCCTTGTTTAGGTAAGGAGTTCTAATTAATTTAATTTTTTTTTCTCGCGTTTGGATTGGCTGGATGCGTTTTAGTCACGTGGTATCCTGTATCTAATGTGGATAACAGCCTTGTTATGTGATTTGCGTCGTGAATACGTAGTACGTTTTCTTTGTCTACAAACTGATATGTTGCGGCTTATGTAAACGGGCCTTTACTTTCGTTGCCTTTCTCTTTAACAGATTAAATTTTTCTTGCGCATACATGATGTTATGATCATCAAAAATTCAACTCCATTAACTTAACTTATTATGACTTATCAAGTGTGCCTCTTCAAAGAAATCATATTTTGCACTTTATGAAAAGAAAGTCAGCGCTATCACAAAGATGATTATTGGCAAGGACATAACAAAGGACGAGCCTGCAAACGTAAAGTGCGTAAGCAAGAATTTGCGAATAAAATGCATTTTTTCGAACAAATAATTTCTTCATTTTACATAAGGCATGTTAAATACATCGTTTTTTCACTTACCGGCGCTCACGCATTTGTTCTCGCTCAAGATATAATTGTCGGCGCACATGCATATGTTAGAATTGCACATCACAGACTTGATTTGCAGATCGTTTTCGTAATCTTCGGCTTGGTAACACTCGTACTTGTTTGCGCACTCATCGCCGATAGCTGTAAAATGATGAAAACGATCAATTTAATTAAGTTATAATAAGCGAAACTGGATATAAATATAAATCTTAGATTACATTAATTAATTAATTAATTAATTAGAGATTATGTCATTTTCAATTAAATTGAATCTTGGTAGTCTAATATTAACAATAATATAATAATAATAATAATAATAATAATAATAATAATAATAATAATTCTGTGTGAATTTGTATATCTTTTTAACTCAGTAAACTGCGTGTCGATTACTTGTCGATTTTAAAACACAGTTTTTTGTTCGATAAATATATGTATACAGGGTGTTCCAGATCAACCGGAGGTCCTTGAAGGAGTGGATAGATTTCGATAATGTGAGTAAAAAATGTCCTTACAAGAAAGTTGTGAGATCAATAGTTTTTGGATAAAACGCATTAGAAGTTAACCAACCACGGGGCCCGCATTTCGCGCCGTCAGAAGCGGCGCGGCATGAACCATTCTCGTTCGAAATACATTCTGCCACATCAATTACTCGTAATTGTTTTCATTTGTTTTCCATCGTTTTTGCTACTGATGTTGCTACTGATTTTTGGAAATATCCGAAGCGGCATCAACGAAGAATCTTAACTCGAAGAGTTTTAAATTGTCAAAGTATGTATGCATTGATCCCCAATTTTAAAGAATCTTCTATGGAAATATTTCTGTTTACAGAAATATTACAGTCATAAAAGTATAATTCGAATTGTAATATTAATAATTATTTATAGCAATTTATCTTACACCATATTATAATTCAAATACTACTATTATGAATAAATAATCGAGAAAAGATTGATTCATACAACTTACACTCGCGGCGGAAATAAAATTTTTTTCAAAGTTTTTTCATTACATAGTATTTTCTTTTCAACTATTTAATTACTGGTATAAAGAGAAACTAAGCTGTAACTGAAAATTGTACATTATTTTCAATCTGTCATTGACAAGTAATTATTAACTTTATTGTTAATTGTACATTTTATTAACAAATGCTACGAGTAAT
Organism: Crematogaster levior; assembly: GCA_901521435.1. NCBI lineage: Eukaryota > Metazoa > Arthropoda > Insecta > Hymenoptera > Formicidae > Crematogaster > Crematogaster levior. Next base: position 263,105 of record CABEGB010000546.1, on the reverse strand, counting down.
TGATGAGGCAGAATGTATTTCGAACGAGAATGGTTCATGCCGCGCCGCTCCTGACGACGCGAAATGCGGGCCCCGTGGTTGGTTAACTTCTAATGCGTTTTATTCAAAAACTATTGATCTCACAATTTTCTTGTAAGGACAATTTTTACTCACATTATCGAGATCTATCCACTCCTTCAAGGACCTCCGGTTGATCTGGAACACCCTGTATACAATAAATTCACGTTTTTAATCGATAATTTATTTTATTTTTGATACTAATAAACATTTTAAATTCTTATAAAAAATTTATTGCAAAGAAACATTACTCTAGCCAAGGTTCAAACCTGTATCTATGATACCTATTTACAATCCACGGACATCTTTACTAATTCGACCATTAGAGTATGTATAGTAATATTTATATGTAATATATATGTATATATGAAGTAATGTTTATCACAATAATTGGTAAATATTAAGAACAAAATCTTGTTTTAGGTGATATGAATAAATAATAATATTAAGTAACAGTATATATATACATATATATACACACTATAATAAGTAATTAATTTTAATTATCTCTTATAAGGTAGTGTGAGAAGAGATTTTTGGAATTTTTTAAAAATCTAACGATGATTTTCTGGAGAAAACTGTCGGTTGAAAACTCGCGAGTACCTTTGTTGGGGAAACATCTAGTCAACTCGTGTTCGTAATGAAAATTCTGTTCGCACTGGCACATTTTGTCGACGCAAGTTGAGAACTCAAACGTTGTCGTGCACTGTATCGACTCCATGCATTTGTCCCGGATTTTTCTGGCGGCTGCCAAACACTTCTTACCATCCACATTCAGTATCATTTCGGCCGGACATCCGCATGTCATGTTATCTGTGCAGATGCTACCCTCGATGTGAGAACATTCCTGATTTTTCGTGCACGGCTCATTGTACTCTACAAACGTGATTACACTCAGGGAAAATTAAATACTAAAATTAAACTAATTGTCAACTACAATATTGATACCTGTAAGTGGTTTTGTAAAATCGCAAAAAGAAAGTCGTGAGAAAAGGGTATTGAGAAGTATAAAAATATAATAAGGATAAGAAATGTAGCATTATTTATAATAATATGTGTAGCTGCGGCAATAGTAGTAGTAGAAATCGTTGAATTATGTCGTTATAAATAGATATTAAAGATTATTTCTTTATTTGTACGAATTATTAAGTAGTAATGAAATAACAAACAACTATAATATAGCTATATACATATAGATTTTATAAATACGGCAACGATGTTCTTTCGGTTCAAATAAATATTTTTTTAAATGAGTAATTCATTAATAATTCGGCATTCTGTAATGACACTGTGATACACCTCTATATCAGTAATATATTTTTTATTAATACAATTACATTTTACATTACTATTTTCTTATAGCTCATTTTTCAACTATTCATTATAATTGACTACTAGTTTGGTTAATTACAAGTTCATTTCTTCATTTATTTATATTTTAATAAGTTATATAAGTTAGTAATAAATTCATTTTTAATCTTGTTCATTCTTCTTCTATACCACAACTTCATATACATTTCGTAACTAAAGTGCTATTTCTTTTCAATTTTCTAATTGCTTGTAGTGCTCTTTTTCTTTCTAAATATGTTTCGAATGGTTTCGACACAACTCACATTATTTTGATCGGCGATTAATTTATCAATTAATATCCGTACTTGTACAGATAAAATTGTTAATTTGTTTGAAACAAGTATTAGGTTAAAGAGACGATAAATTAGGAGATTATAAGTTTTCAAACAAGTCGGTTAAATTAATTTTTTTTATTTATCCCGGGATAAAATAATCCAAGGATTTGTTTGCCGATTAAACTTTTTCTCGATAATGTCGTGATTGACGCACAAATCGATGTGAAGAATTATACATATTCAGATTATAATAAAAACTTGAATTTTAATCTTTCTCACATAATATTATTCTGTGTGAAATAGATATTATTACAATACTTACTGACTACTTTCCAGCATGCGTTATCTATATAATGATAACCAGATACACAAACGCATTTATTATCCTCGCAAGTAGAGTTTGCCAAAAACACTGAACATTGATTTTTATCTGTGCAAGAAGCCTCGATCGAGTTGATCTCTGTTAAAGAAATCATATAAACGTCAAGATATAGAACTACTAGAAATAATTATGTGTATGTAATGAGTCGAAAAATGTTAAATTATATTTCAACAGAAAAATTTCTAGGATTACTCTCGCTTTTCAGTAGACAATGTTTGTAAAAAAATTGTTGTAGCTCTCTAAGCTTACTTTTGACGCAATGTTGTTTGTTGCTCGATGGCACATAGTTTTTTAAGCAAACACACTGATAAATAGTACTGTTACATATTCCGCCTAGGAAATTACAATCTTGATCGTGCTTGCACGTTCGATAGACTAATGGACCTAAAAAAGAATGATCTTACAGACACACAGTCATTTTATTCGGAAAATTCGGCAAATAAGACACAAGAACTCTAATAATATACTCGAGTTGCCGTTTTCGATCGTATCACCTGAAATTTTATTCTTGTGCATAGATGCATTGATGCTAGAGCAAGTTTGAATGTCAGTGTCTACTCTTGGACACATGCAAAGTCCATTTTTGCAAAAAGCATCCCCTGGAAGTGTCGGCAGGCTCCTACAATCTGACGTATTTACGCACGGGATAGGTGTATCTGCAATTGAATCGGTCGTTTTAAAAAGCATAAAGAAACTTTTTAAGAGCGACAGATAAAAACTGCATCAACGTGTTCATTTTTTTCTATTAACCATTTTTTCTATTTCAGAAAAATTATCATAAATCAAGTAATATGATGCATAATGGAAATATACAATGGGATAAATCTCTTTGTACGCTGTGGGAAAATTTCCAAATTCGCTTTATAACACAGTTTAACAAAAAATGATTTTTTTTTTAAACACTGGAACTAGACTATTCGTTTCTTATAATTTTTTAGGTGAATACAAATCCATTTTCCAAGTTGCTCCATCACGTCACAATTTTGAGAAATTTGCAATTAAAGTTGCAAAAAAGGACTGTTTTCACAAACTTTGTAATATTACAGCTACAATATGTAACGTGCTAAAGAAATTTTATTGCAATCAAAATAAAGTATGTTGTTAGAACTTTCAACCCTCAAAACAAATTTTTGGTGTCGGTTATAGTTCATGAGATATCCATGATTAAATGTGAGGATGTATTGGAAATTAGCTGTGACTTAAGTCATTGATGGTTTACTAAATAACCTTCAATTATATTTATTTAAACTTAAGGAAAAACAGCCTTTTTTTACAATTTCAATTGCAAATTTCTCAAAATTGTGATGTAATGGAGCAATTTGGAAAACGGATTTGTGTAAAAAAAATGATAAGAAACGAACAGTCCCCGTCCCCGTGTTTTTTTTTTTGTTGAACTGTGTAATTTAAAACAGATTAATTTCTTAATAATAAATTAAGAATAAATTTCTTTAAGCTTTTATTTTGCAAAAAAGCACAAATGTGATCTTGGTAACAACCGATTCAAAGACATTAAAAATATTCAATTCATTTACGATTTACAAATCAACTTGTAAATTTCCAAAAAATAGAAAATTTTCATAAATAATGCTGTTTTGGTACAGCAAAAAATATTTATATCCGAATAATTTGCCGTTAAGTTAAGTTTGAGGTTGAGATTATAAGATACACACGCGTCTTAATCTGTTAAAATCAATAATCAATCACATGTAATTACAGTATGCGCGTGTATTTTAATATAAATTAATCGACAAGTGTATAAAAGTATTAATTGAAAGGTATGTGAACACTGTGTACATACATATATGTATATGACTTACGGAAAATGCGGATGATTTATCAGGAGAATGTTGTCATTGTAGGCAAAATTAGGCATTGAAAGTGATAAACACATGAGCAGAAACATATTTTGCACTTTAAGGAAATGCTACATTATTATGATTCATACGTGTAGTATTATATGATTTATATATGAATTATTATCATAAACCATATCTTAATTAGCGTATTTAATGTCGTGTTCAATGATTGACAAACGTTATAGTTGAGCAAGTGACTACAGGTTGCTAAGAATTATATGTATGAGGTAAAATCTGGAATTTTTTGACCAATTGAAAGGATCCATTTTTAGATTAAAAAATGTAATTATTAATTAGTAATTTTATTAATAATTAAATTATTATTAGTGAAAGTGAGTTATTATCAGTGATTAACTGTTAGTATTAAAAGTCATTCTGAATAAATCTGAGATAGCACATGGCAATTTGTTCGTAGCACATAGCAATTTGTTCGGTAAATGTATTCTTATAAATTTTAAATTATTTTATTTAAATCGCCATGTAACATCACAATTAAATTAATTACAATTACATTCAGAATACATTTCAAAATATATTTTAGTTCAGAATATATTTTTGTCTAAAAAAGGTATTTGAAAATATAATTCTTCTCGCGCAACTAATGCTTTTAAATTACATAATTAATAATCGTAATTAATTTTATTTAGACTCGCAGAGCGTTCAGGGACAAATGCGAGGCAAATTCCGAGGAAATTCTTCTCGGAAGAAAAGGTCACGAATATTTTGGGCAACATAATGTTTATACGGCAGCACAAACATTATTTCGTCGTTCTCTGATCATGCCGAGCATACATACTTCAAAATTATGTCACGTCGAGGTTTGAAGGACTTGAAAATTCTCTATCTATCGTACCACGGAGAAAGCGAGCCGTATGAGATTAACAAAGCAGATCGATTGTTGATCGAGAGAGAAATGGCACACTCACCGATCTTGTCTCCATTCGTAAGACCGATCGCCAGCGCGATCATGCCTAAGACCATGCACGTTCTCATACCGGCTGAACTCATATCTCCTCCTTCCGAAACGATTCTATAATTTATATAATATTTCTTATGTAATATTCCGAGATCTCAACCTACTTGCGAGCGAGTGAATCACAAAATCAGTCACTCACTGTGAATCGGTCTGACTGCGATCGATCTGCGATCGAGCGTCGGCACCACGCGCGCGCGACTGGTAAACGTGAATTCAAAAAGCCAAGTCCGCGTGCCACAAGTCCTCCTTCTCGTCCCGTTTGCTTGTCTCTCACCCCACGACACTCGCTCTCGCATACATTTCTGTGCTCGTCCCTCTCTATGCTTACCCTCTCCTACTATGATAGCGCTAATTTTCTCCCAGTTCTAGTAGGATCGGAGGTACCGATGAATCGACAATCTCACGCGCTATGCTAACGGTCGCAAATTCCGATATCATCACACATCTAATTAACATGTATAATTGTTGTTATACAACATACTTGAGTTCCGCAGAATCGTTGTTTCAAATTTCAAGTTATTACGCGAGTATCGAGTACGTACGTCTCATTAGTTGCCTTGTCTTTAATCTCTTTGTTAATATTGCTTCTCACTTTTAAATCAGTAGGTGGCCTATATCTTACTTTTTATATTAATTATTATACATAAAATTATATTTGTTAATATTGTTATATCTCATTTAAATCAATATGTGCGCTTACTTTACTTTTTACATTAGTTATTATATTAGATAAAATTATCTTGTATTACTTAACACTTATATCTATTGAAATTGTACTAAAATTGCTTTGCGTCCTATATCAAGTATAATGATTAATTTTCGGCTATTGAGTATCTTTTCCTCATTCCTGTGTATCGTATTTTCATAAATTATTTCACTGACATTTGTTTTAATATATTCTTTATGAACTAGATTTTAATCTTCTTCAACCCATTTGGCCAATTTTATTATAATAATTAAATAATATCAACGACATTTCAACCTCTAATTTGGATCCTTCCTATATCAAGTGTATAGAACTTTACATGTAATTATGCAGATGAAAAACGTACAAATCTGGTTTATTATTATTCACTGGGGAAGAAAAATTTTTCAAGTTTTTCAAGTTTTCAAATTTTTGATATTCTTTATAATTGCTAAAATATTATTATATTATTAAATTTTATTCTATAATTCTATACATTTTAGCGTATATATGATCATCTTTATATACTCTTAATGTTAAATTACATATTCGTACATATTCGTACATGAATTATCATTGTTATTATTGCCTTATTGTTATTTTAATCATATTATAGATCTAAATTTGTAAATTGCATTATTACTGGTGCTTTTCTTGAGATGCAAATCTCTCTATACAATATACAGTCTGTCAAGTAAGATCGTGGTCGGGTTAATTTATTTAAAACATTATTTTAAAAAATTTTTAAATACATATATGCATTGTACTCGATAAGAACAAAGATGCAATTATGTTAATAAGGCGTCCAATCACTACCGGCGTCGATAATTGCCTAGCATCTCCGAGGCAAATTGACATATTCTAGCGGCAAAAACCTCCAAATTCGACGAATCTCGCGAGATAACTACTTCAAAGTACGTGCGTTTTCTACGAAGCTTTTGCTTAATGTATGAAGTAGTTATCTCGCGAGATTCGTCGAATTTGGAGGTCCTTGCCGCTAGAATATGTCAATTTGCCTCGGAGATGCTAGGCAATTATCGACGCCGGTAGTGATTGGACGCCTTATTAACATAATTGCATCTTTGTTCTTATCGAGTACAATGCATATATGTATTTAAAAATTTTTTAAAATAATGTTTTAAATAAATTAACCCGACCACGATCTTACTTGACAGACTGTACTTTTGTTTCTGTGTACAATATTTTATATTACTCGTACTTTAATATAATTCTTATTATTATTGCTATTGTCATGGTTGTTATAGTTAAATTATGCGAATAGAAACAAAGTAAAAATATTTAAAAGAGCCAAAATCTATTTTTTAATAAAAACACAAAGCAAAAGCCTATTTGCGCAAAATTTTACACAAATAAAATGCCTTGTGTTTCAAAATATTCGCCATACATAGTTTACTAACAAAATTCCAATGTCTTTATATACTTTATTATTTATACCTTTGCCTAGCTCATTTTTCACAACATAATTTCTTTTCTTACGAAAAAAACGCTTCAAATATGTACGCTTTATAATATCTTTATTCATACTTCGCAAAAAATTCAGTTCTGTCTCTATTCTTATGAATGTATTTTTTATTCGCACATTTTATCGTATTTTTTTATGATCAAAATTTAAGTAATTTTGTTTCACGTTTTTATTTCTTTTACAATACATTCACCTACTACATCGTTTACTTTACGCGTTTATATTGATTCATTTATTTCCTCGCATTCCCAGTTTCTCTCAATTAATTTTAATTCTTATAACCATGAAAACCAGATCAAACTAGATCTCTAGACGAAAGTATAAACTTCCGACGTTTCGCGAATGTTACATTGTTAACCGAAAGTCAACCAATTACTGCGAGTATTTATACTAACTATATAATACATATTATATATTATTTATAAATATGTAGATGTTATATGTATTGTTTATAAAATCTACCGATATCAAGTAAAATATTCGTGCAAATTTGCACGTTTCCTTCATTTCCTCATAATTTCCAATGCATATTGCATTCTACGAGTTGCTAATGAGATATAATGCGACTTACGGCGCGAATCGTCATATAGATGAATATGATGTATAAAGTATCACGCAAAAGTAAGTGCGGATAAAGCTACGTTTCACATAGTAACCATAATGATAACGAATCTGATGAGACTGAATTTGCAGAATAATTGCTAACACAGCACGAATGTTGTTGAATGAACGTTTTCAATTCGCCTAACACATTAAACAAAGTATGTTTATCGTATTACATCATTGGTACTGTTCCAATTCCAACGCTTTCTTCGTTTAATCGATTATTTAATCATCTAATTTATGACAAAGATGAAACGCCCCGCTTATCGAATGTGCAAATCGCGGTAATAATGTTAGCTGTTTGATCTTAGCTTTCTCATAAATTTTGTTTCGATCTCGTCGAATAAATGATGCCCAATACGAAAAATCTAATTATCTAACTTGCCGCGGTTTCTCAGTTCCGTCGGCAGAGATAGCAGGTCACAAATTCGCAAATCGATAATACGGCGTGTTTACTGTTTTCATTTTACACAACACAATATCGAGAAATGACAATGTCACGCGACGTTTCAACGTCGTATTTCATAAGCCGCAATTTATCAGTTCTGAGAATACGTTCATTGCTTAAACTATTTTCTCTTTCCGCCACAAATAAACATCGACATAAATCATCGGTCGAAAATGAGAGGAGCGCTTCGTTCCTCATTTTAAATCAGTAAGTAAGTTGATGCCTTTCTTAGTGTTCAACACGTATTTCATTCGATAAGTGAAACCTCTGATTCACTCTTTCAAATCAGCGTATCGCTATAGATAAGATGTTTATCTGACCAGGGCGTATGTATACACGTCCCATAACGGAAAATGCGTCGAGAATCCGTTATCTGGCAGTCGCCTGGATATGCCTCACATTCGCACCTGAGCACAGATTTTAATTCCAATGACGACTCTCGTCTGCATCTTCTTCATTCTCTACTCACTTGCCGGCTACGCCTCTTCTCAGCAAGATTGTGAGTGTACTTACCCGAATTATGCGAATTATCACGTAATTGCTGCATGACTTCCGACTGACGCAAATTAGTTATGTTGTGTATCACATCCCGGCAAAAAAGTATGAGAAATTTTACCATATAGATTGTGATAAATTTTGTTTTTCAAGTGTCATTTAGATTTGAAAAATGAGGATGTGATATTCTTTAGAGATAGTCTCGTAGATATCCTCCGATTCTTAGGGAAATTCTAAATTTATATATTTTAGACTTATTTTATACATTTGAGATAAGTCTCAATTTCTCAAGCAGTCTTTGAACTTCAATTGAACAATTATTTAAAAAACCTTTCACATTTCTAATCTTTTACATATTTTTAGATATTTCTTATTTGTTTATATTTTTATAATCTAATCAATTTATATCTTATATCTCTTACATTATTACATTATTTTGAATTGATCGTTATCGAAGTATCTATTGCTCATAACAGATTATATTAGAAATAAAAATTAATTTCCAGGTGACACAATTCACCGCTATTTAATTTGTAATTGTCTTTTCAACGAATAAATGTTAATCATTATTAAAACATTTTCGCTGGTTTTAGCGGAGCGCACAGTCGCGTATATTGGTGAGAAATGCGAGAGGGACATCGATTGCATCGAGAATGCATACTGTCGGTGGCAAGAGATCTGTCTGTGCAATCCGTTTCACTCACCGAGCTTCGATAAATCAAAATGCATCGCCAGTAAGTTTGTTATCACTACGCGGATGCAAATTAACTTACTGAAAAGTACAATTTTGGTTAAATCAACAAATGCTCAGTGGGAACACTAATGTCGAATCGACGTCGATTCGACGTCTATGCGTCGATGAATGGTCGATGATCGAATACTTGTCGATATTTTTGTCATTTTTTACTTCATTACAATAAAAATTTTATATATTGTCTATTGACAACAAAAATAATCTTATATATAGTTAATATTATAATATTCATAATTGCTTAATTAATATAAAAAGAATTTTTATTATGACGAAGTAAAAAATGACAAAAATATCGACAAGTATTCGACCATCGACCATTCATTGACGCATAGACGTTAAATCGACGTCGATTCGACATTGGTGTTCCCACTGGGTGCGAAGAGTTGCCGACACATATAATTTGCATACATAATTTATTAGTATCAAAAGTTAAATTGATTAATTGATCTATGTGTGTGGATGTATGTGGATTGTTTCAATAGAAGGCTGTGTTTAAAACTGACAAATAATCGGTGCGCAATCTACCATTGGTAAAATATACACATTCACACAGTATTATTATTATTATTATTATTATTATTGGACTACCAAAATCTAGCTCGAACCGTAAATGGTATTTTTCTTTAGTTAAATTGTTAGATAATTTATTCTATTTATTCTTTTTAAATTATTTATATTATATATCATAATTTTTCTTTATTATTTGTATCCGAGATTGATTTGATTTTTTTTATCGTTCGATTACGTTAGACAAGTCGTGTTACAAATTTATGCTACATATCTATTTATTACATTTTCCTTGCCGTTTCGAATATGATAAAATTATTTTTGAATAATAAAGATCTCTTTTCATGCGTTTTTATTTCCTTTTATTTCAGCTGTTGGGCTGAATTGTTTAGACAACGTATCGTGTCAAAGTATAGCGAATGGCGAATGTAAACAAAACACTTGTGCCTGTAAAGATGATTTCTTTCTGGATAACAATAATTCTTCAAATTGTATTAGTAGTAAGTAAAAGTCGCGAGTCTCATATTGAAGTACAAATAAAAGAGAAGGTCACGTCTTGTCTTTGTACTCAGCAAGTGTGATGGAAAGAAAAAATGTTGCAGGACCTACTAAAATCGGTGACCGCTGCCAAGCGAACACCGACGTGTGCCAGGAAAGTTTCAATTATGCTTTATGCATCAATGAGAAGTGTCAGTGTATTACAGGATATCATTTCGTAAACGAGACTAAGACCTGTGTGCAGAGTCGAGGTATACACTCGCATTTCTTTTTTCCTCGAAGAAAGATAATCGATTGAGATTGTTTTTCCAGCACCAGGAGAAAAATGTTGAATTAAAAAAACGGAAAAGCGGAAAGAGTTAATAGATAAATGTCATATGAGTCTGTCAGAAACTATACCGACCAACTAAAATTCTAATAAATTAATTTAATAAATTTTTACGCTATCAGTTTGTTGCTTCATCGAACTTTTACTTTCCGCTTGTAAAATTGATGAATTTTTAGTTTTCTGAAGGAATCGTGTTTTAATTTCTAATTTCGTGTTACTTTATTGTTTTACAGCCCTATACTTCACGTGTTCAAACGACTACGAGTGCTACGAGAGCGACAAGTCTACGGACACAATGGAGTGCGAGAATCAACAGTGCGTGTGTAAGGAAGGAGAGCGATGCAAAGGTCAATTACGTTTAATTGCGCCGTTACAAACTAATTCGGCCCAACTCTCACAAGTTGCTTAAGTTTTTACCTTTTTCTTTCGCAGGCTCGTTAATGACGGCCGCCGGGATACTCGTCACAATCTCACTCTTCTTACAACGAGTCGCTCGCTAGTAAATTAATGCATAAAATGCCTAAATGTCCATTGTCAGTTGATTTTATAATGATTGAAACAATTTTGATTCGCAAAATTAAGATAAGTCATGTAAATTACACTTTTAAATTTAATAATTTAATGATCTAATCTATTTATATATCATTTTTATATTGTATTTGTATTTTTAACAAATAACTTTAAATACAATAATTTTTTAGAAACAGATGTAATAGAGTTTCGCAAAAATTCTGTAACTGTTCTGTAACTGTTATAGAAATAAGAAAATTAAATGGAGAAAAAATATTTACTCTTTTTTTTATTTGCCAAAATATATAGATTTTTTCACGTTTCTCCACAATCCTACATTTTGAATACACATTTAATTTTATCTATAAATTTTTTCTATTTTATTAACTAACTATAAAATAGGCCATGCAGTCCATACTAGGTTCTTGGTATAGCTTAATAATATTATTTATGTAAATATTACACTTTTTTCCAACTCGATAGCGTACCGATTTTTTGTTGGTCTTAAAACACAACACTACGTTTTGTGTGAGTAGTAAATCCACATATATTTTAAATTTGTTCTCACTTATTTCCAGATAGCACATTGACGTCCTATGGACGTTCATCGGATATTCGAGTTTGGATATCGGACATCCATAAGACATCCGAATAAGATCTGACGGACGTTCATAAGATGTCCATAGAACGTCCGTTTGTCGTTACGTCCATAGAATATCCAAGAAGGAACTAAAATGGACATCATTTCCAGTACTCTAGTATTTGTAATTATTACTGAAATAAACATTCCAAAGTATATAAAGGAGAGGTTTATTAATAATAATAAATTTGAAGCACAAAATTAATGTATTTTAAACGCCTGAAACCATATTTTTTAAAATAAGATATTTTTATATATTTCATTTTCAAGTTCTAACTTCATTACTGTATTTAGAACAGCTATATCCTCAAAAATTCCAAGTTCCAAAATTGTGATTCACATAATGAATAATTATAGCTTAGACTTACTTATATATATTTCCAAGTAGGTTTTTACTTGCGAGAAAGCTTGGTTCTTGCGATGCCTAGTGGCGTGAGCGAAACTTATGCGTATATGTGTGCAAAGTCATATTTGGCCTGGATATCATATGGATATACAAACGTATCCGTTTTAAGATATTCCAGGAATATCCACCAAATGTCTATCTTATGGATGCCTTATTTAAAGTCCATGGACATTCCGACATGAAATGGACATAAAACGGATATTCATAAGATATCGTGTGTTGTCTGGATTGTCGTTCATTTATTTTACTTTTTTTATCTACTGGTAATATCTTTAATATAAAAAGAGAAAGAAGATGTAAATAAAAGGAAAAGACAAATTTTACGAATAGTTAAGCTGCATTTTCTTGTATTTAGGAATTTGTTCTTTGTAGCTATCTTCAGAAGCGTACGAACATACTAATAAGCAAATTAAGTATGGCATGGTGGCGTTATTTTCTAAACCTGGAGTTAAACAACGCTTGACTCGACGAGTATAATTTCAAGGACGTCTAAAGTGCTACCCATAGACGTATAAACCGCGCGGTCCTATATTTCTCGTTAAAATGCGTCACAGAAAGCATGGATCTAAAAAGATATGGATGGAGTCTATAGCAAGGGGGCTGTGAAATTTGCAGTAAGGGGAATGCATAGTGCTGTCCTTAGAACATATATACCTGGAAGGGGAATAAAGGATCGAGCCTGTGTCCAAGTTGGATGCGAGAGAGAACCACGTTTTAAAGAAAGAGAAGGGTAGATTGTTACCTCCGACCGCAATGCGCAAGCGCGAATTAGCGAAACGGCGCACAGCGTTAGCGCGTTTTATTGTTTGTAAGAGAGGTTAAGATTAGGAAATGACGGTGTCACCTAAAAAGTTATATTTCAAAGTTATATTTAAAGTTAATTTCAAAGTTTTATTTCAACGTTATATTTAAGAAAAAATGCCAGGCCCATATTGTGTCTTATGCGGTAAACGTGATAAATCGGTATCTTATCATGGGTAAGTAATACTGTAATATTTTGTATAAACAGTAAATTATGGGATTAAATATAACTCTCTCTCTCTCTCAGTACGATTCTTGTTGATAATAAAAATTTAATATTAATTTTATTCTTTCTCAATAGATTTCCGAAAAACGACGAATCTCGTAAGAAGTGGCTGGATTTTTGTGGCATTGATGAAAATGTTTTAAACACAGCTACTAAACTGTGTTCAAATCATTTTGACACTGTCCGACATTACTTATTCAATCATTGTCAATTGTATCTCAATTAAAAATTACATTTACAGTTTTAAACGGCGCGGTGAGCGTGGAGCGTGACGTGTGGCGTCATCCGCGCTTGCGCATTGCGAGCATAGGTTAAAAGCTATCTTTCTCTCTCGTACCCAACTTAAACACAGATTTTTACCATGGAGAACAATAGCAATTCCCCTTCCAGGTATATATGTTCTAAGGTGCTGTCTCTTTCTGTAGGTAACCTTCGGCTTTGTAACGAATGTAACCGAAGATATCCGAACTGCGCATTGCGTCTTGTACACTCACGGACATTAATTTGTTCCGTGACCCCTTTCCGCGGGGCAAGGGGAATATGGATATGACAAATCAGGAGCGGTAAAACAGGGACGCCGCTGGGTGGCGCCACGGATATTCTCCATCTTTTCCACATTCCCCTTGCCCCGCGGAAAGGGGTCACGGAACAAATCAATGTCCGCGACTGTACACGGACTAAGGAATAGAGGGACGGAGCACAAGCTGTACCGGTGAGGCACGTTTGCGGCGGGGGGGCCGCCATATTCGTTTAGTAATCACCACACATAGAACTCACTATTTGCGTACGTGTGAGAAATGAAAGTCAGATCCTGCGCACAATAAACAAAATAGAAATAGGAATAATTATTAAATATTATAAATAAGAAATTGGAATTATTTATTTTAAAAATAAAAAGAATAGAATAAATTAATGCGTGAATTAAGAAATAAGAATTGGAACTAATTAATATATTTTATTCTCTTGTTAGATGTAAAATAATTTCTCTTTTCAACAATAAACAACAATAACAACAATAACAACAATAATAAAACATAAAATCACCGCCTAACCTCTTTACGCTTGTCACTCGTTATGTCTCGTGGCACCACTACACGAGTGTAACCATGTCACAGACACAGGATCTCTGTGTGAGAATCGCTACATCAATATGGCGGAAAGCAGTCCCCTCCGCACGCTTGAGTTACCAACCCCTCTCGCCTAAACTAGGACTTTAGACTCGGTCCCTCTATTCCTTAGTCCGTGGTCTTGTATGGGATATATAATCTTTCGGGAATCATCGGATATGCGACGGAAACATACGAAGGTTACCTACAGAAAGAGACAGCACTATGCATTCCCCTTGCCGCAAATTTCACAGCCCCCTTGCCCGTATACACACTTTAGACTCCATCCATATCTTCTTTAGATCCATGGCCAGATTAGGTGCTTCGGTGGAAACTAGGCCAATGAGAGGATCGAGCTCCATAAAAGAGAGACGCACGAATTCCAAATATGGGCATAACGGTCAAGCCTCATTATGCGCAGGCGCGTCTATTGAGTGAGTGTGAGCGAGAGGCTAAGCATTAGAAAATGAGACGGAAAGAACACGAAAAGAGAAAACATTACCTGGTCGTGTCTGACTAAAGGTGCGAATTCATTGCAGCGAGAAATCGCTGGCGACTTTCCCCCTCCATCCCAATCTCATAGTAGCTGCTAGTAGCAGCGACAAATCGTCGAAGTTCGGCCTGTCCGAACTTCAAGCGACAAGTCGACACATCGTGACAAATGATAAAATATTATATTGCTAATATTAGAAAGTGGATGTAGAGCAAAAAGCGTCTCACGAAAAACGGCGGCATGGGCCCTCTCAGGCTTCTCTCTGTTAATAATAATAATGTATTTGCCTATTAATAATGTATTGCCTATTAATAATGATAAATTTATTTATTTTATTTATTTATTATTTGTTTGATTAATAATGTTAATATACAATATATAATGTTGCAAAGATAATAAATAATTTATACTTAGTTTATGCTTAGATAATAAATAATTTACACTTAGTTTAAAATAAATAATATTACTAACAATAAGATATAAAAATACGTAAATCACTTATTTATGCCTATTATATTGCCACGGTACTGATCCTTCATTATAAAAGAATTCGCAAAATTCATTCAAATTCATTCTTTTTGTAATTCCGCTTCTTTTGCATTCTTTGCAACTCCAACATTACAGCAGTTGCTATCATTAACCATCGCTTCCTGATTGCTCTTGCTACTGCTGTTCCTAAAATATTTGTACAAACAGCGGAATACATCTCGTTAGAACGTATTGTCACCTTCATTTTCATTTACAGCTGTTCACTTTAAAAAACAATACCTCTGAAAATATTAACATTTAGTCGCTAGCGATTTGTCGCCACATGAATATGTAGCGGGAGAAAAGCGACAGATACTTGTCGCTAGCGTCATTTCTCCCTCCACTTCTCCCAAGTCGCCAGCGATTTCTCGCTGCAATGAATTCGCACCTTAACGCTATTAGCGCATGCGCACAAAGCAGCTGAAGCGTACTTGAGAGAGAGACTATTATACGTCTGTACCGTAATGTTTGACCCTGAGATCGACACTCTACTAGCAACATAGGCGTATTACATGGATCTAAAGAAGATATGGATGGAGTCTAAAGTGTGTATACGGGCAAGGGGGCTGTGAAATTTGCGGCAAGGGGAATGCATAGTGCTGTCTCTTTCTCATATATGTAATACTACTATATTGCTAGTCACGTATCTTCCCAATAAGCGGCATGAGCGTTGAGGAAGCAAGATAGAAAATACGGTACGCATGCGCATGTGTGTCAAAGTACATGAACTGTACATGCGCAAACGTTCAACGTTGAACGCATGCGTCTATTAACTATGCGTACAGGCATATGTTTGCCTTTTACTTGTAGCACGATCGCACTATTATTATTTTTTTTTTATTACTTTTTATAACTTTTTATAACAAATAAAAGTAATAAAATCACAGTATTCTATACTTTGACAGAAGTATCAAGAATTACACGACTTTATTAGGGTTAAGCTGGCTCAACGCGAGCATGCGCATTTGCGTCAAAGTACACGAATTGTGGGAGTGAGAGGTTGATATATGTTTGTGATGATTTCGTCAGCAGTGTTGGCAATATAGTAGTATTACATATATGCTCTTTCTGTAGGTAACCTTCGTATGTTTCCGTCGCATATCCGATGATTCCCGAAAGATTATATATCCCATATTAGCTAAGCGCCGTGGCACATAAAAGAACTTAAGCAGTAAGACTTAAGACGTAAGAATTTCATCCATACGGAATTTTCGATGTTGCTTACGTTTCAAAATGGCTGCCTTACTGCTTGACCGTGATTGGTTGATTCGCTTAAGTCTTAAGTTTACTGCTTAAGTTTTTTTATGTGCCACGGCCCTAACTCTTGAATACGTCAATTTTACTTTATATAAAGCGTCTACAAGGAGTTATGATATATAAACTATACAAGACGCAATGCGCAGTTCGGATATCTTCGGTTACATTCGTTACAAAGCCGAAGGTTACCTACAGAAAGAGACAGCACTATGCATTCCCCTTACCGCAAATTTCACAGCCCCCCCTTGCTATAGACTCCATCCATATCTTTTTAGATCCATGGCGTATTACATATATGGTGATCAGTGTGTCGAGGGCCTAACATGACGGTCAGCCAATCAGCAAGCGAGATGCTATTTGCACTTCTTTGATTATTTAGGACTCTACGTTTAACTACGCGTGCGTTTTAATCATCTGATATCTAATTCAACTTTTTTGTGATCGAGAGATCACGGAGATTGAATTTATACGGATGTTGTACACGATCTCTGATTCTAGTGCGCCTAACATTTGAAAATAGGTAAGTTATATTAATGATCCATAAACAATGCATCATTTACACTGCATGGGGAAACTTATAGAAAAAGTTAGGTTACATGTAAATTGGAATTAAATTGTACATATTTCTCTTTATTTTATTTGTCATAATTAAAAGAAATTGCATGACTGACGTCGAAGGTAAAAATGTATATATATTTATTTATTATATATATAATAGAATGTAATGAATGTATGTGAACCTTAGTAGATTGATTACTTATTATGTTTATATTACACATATTATATTTATGAAATAGCAAGATATAAGATTTTTATTTTACTCTACTATATTACTCATAAAGACAGATCAATTCTGAACAAAATCAAAATTTAAGAAAGATCTAAATTTTGTATGTGCATGTAATTATTCTTTTGACATTTTATTTTCTTTCCAGAATCTATGTCTAGGATTGTAAACTCTATCCGTGCCGTTGTAAGCACATGGACCCCACAAGTAACACCAGTACGGTTTCGTTATCATGCAGACAAGCTAGCAAAAGGCCCCATGATACGGCGATACGGATACAAGGATCCTATAGATATGACAGGCCTTCTACCACGTACTGGCAATACTAAGCGACTTCCAATGCCGATCTATCGCCCAACGGACACTTGGTCTGAGAAGAAGGCACTGTATGGTCAAAACGACTACATTGACATATTAGGCTCGGGTAACCTACATCCCACAAAAATTCTCTATAACGTGCCCTCGTGGTTGAGGGGTGTCAGTGGCAACGAATTCCAAGTCTTACTGAGAAAGAGAAAAATATGGGCAAAAGGTATATTTCCAATTGCAAGACCTACCAAGTGGAAAGAATTGAATAAAAGAATACGCTATCTCTATAAATACTTGAACAGGAAAACTAAAACATAAATAGATCAAATTAGGTTTACATCTAGCCAAAGTTCGATACAAACATATATACTGTATTAAATTCGAATCGCTCTTTTTTTCAATTAGTTTCCAAATATTCTATCGAGTTCTTATGACCTCCATTTTTAATTTTAGATGCAATTCTTATAATATTAGTTACGATTTATTGCTTAATAATAATAAAAACTATAAAATAATGAATTTGTTTATTGACAAATAATTATCCATCGGATATACGATTATTTCAAAACATTGAAGAACGCAAATACTTTTCTCGCTGAAATGCGGATTTTCATTTCGTAAAAAGATGAGAGCCATACATGTGTCACAGTCATGTATCGTATATATGTACATAGTCACAATTGGTATGTAATGTCTAACAGTTCAATATATATTGCGAAACGACCATAAAACAAACAGTCCGGAGTAATCTTCCTGATTACCTATTGTCAGTAAATAGAGTATTGTCCATTCTCTTAGAAAGTAGTCATGACTAACCAATATCACGATCGTAAACTTTAACAACAATGTTAAAGCTGATTAAGAAAACTTCGAATGTACTTATTACGCATTTTGTGACATTTTGACAGCGGTGTCTTGAAAATTCGTATCCAGCACATTTTTTTTTTGTAAGTTATACATTATAAATTCCTTGCTAGAAATTCGTCCTGGTCCTAATTAATTACATGATATATTCACACTGTACTGTTGCATTATAAAAAAAAATATAATACTATCTTAAGAGCCTTGTAGCCACACTTTTATACAGAAACTAGTATCTGATACATATCTGATCACTTGAAAGTATTTCTTCTTTTTAAGTTTTATATTGAGTGTGTGAGTTTTATATTAAGTATGTACATAAATTAATGGCAGTTACTCAAACTCTTGCTTGGAGGAACGGTTATTATCGAATTATCTCTAACAATGTAAGAAAAAAAGAAAATTAAAAGAAGAACGATCAATTCATAAATGATTTTGCAAGAAGGACAATAGGTTCGTTTCATAATGTTTACTAGCATCCAGGCTTCTCAGACTATGTCTCTCGTTAGGATAAACTTGTAGCTGATACGGTTTACCGATTTTCACAAGAGCATTAATCAATTGGCTAGTGTGACAGAAATGTACATTTTCGTCTATGAGACCGTGAATAATCAATAAACGGTTCTCTTCATCGGGAAATTTGTTTACATATGTCAGCACCGATCCAGCCATATAACCGTGAGGATTGTTTTGTGGCAAATCCATGTAACGTTCAGTATATCCAGTGTCATAAAAATTCCACGAGGTAACCGGAGCACCAGCAATGGCCAGCTGCGAAGCACAATGAGGATTAAAAAAAAACCTTAGATTTTAAGAAAAAATGTAATGTATGGTAAGCATTAATTCGTGCGCACTTTGAATACATCGGGATACTGTATCAAACCCATTAGACTTAAGTATCCACCGTAAGACCAGCCATGAAGAGCCACTCGATTTAGATCAATGTATCCGGTAGTCTCCGCCAGCCATTTCAATACTTCGACTTGATCGTTCAACTCTACTGTTCCCATCCTACGTCGTAAATGGCTCTCAAATACTAAACCTCTATGTTGTGACCCGCGAGAGTCTATTAAAACTACGCAATAGCCTTGAGCAGCTAACATGTGCATTCGTAAATGTCTTAAACCCTGCAAAGGATTAAATAATTAAAGTTTTTTATAAAATGTATACTTATGTGCACATTATGTATTACGTTTTTTAAGAAGTATACCTACTTTAAATGTATTTGATACAAGTTGTACTTCGGGTCCACCGTAAACATTCAATATCGTGGGATACTTGACTCCGGGCTGGAAATTATGAGGTTTAAATATCATCGAATAGACCATATCCCCCGACTTGATTTTATGCGTGAAGATCTCTGGTGCGAACAGTTCAGATTCGGCCGCCGACGGTTCTAGGAGATAGCCCACAGGCGTGAGCGATATGCTCTCCACTGTCCAATCAGTTTGTGATATTTTAAATACCTACAAAATTAATATAACAAATTACTAAATAAAAATTAATCGTGTGAAAATGAAATGGGGTACTAGGCAAGTTCTATTAGAAACATACTTGACAAGTAGGCAACGTCTTAATGGAACTATAAACAGTGACCAACATCGTGCACTCTTTGTTAAAGTATATACTGTTATAACTGTAGCCAGGTCGCGTTAGCAGTCGTATTTCTAACGGCCGTCGCAGCGAAACTGCATAAACGTGTTGCTCCAACGGCCCTTCTCGTAACCCGCAAAAATAGACGATGGAATTGACTTCATCAACCCATATTTTCTTCCCTAGCACTTCCCAATCACCTTGTGTTAGAGCTACCTTAGAAGTGATACGTGGCCGGAGAAACATACTATCCATTCTATCCAAAGGCTCTTCCACTCCGTTACTCAAACCTATGTTTAAAATATATGTAAAAAAAGAGCGTGTCAAGTTCAACGAAATTAAAATGATTATAGCAATCTCATCATCAAACCTGTTATACTGGATGTTATAAGATACAAATGTCGGAACTCGGATTCCTCGCTTCCCCAGATAAATTTGACTTCGTTCGCGTCGTCAGATTTTAAAAAATACAATAAATCGTTTACGTTGATCCAAATCGGACTTTGTTCGGAGTATATCACTTGAACGCTCGCTGACGTGGGTGTGAAATGGTTTTCCGTATTGTATGTATTTGGTGGTGGCTCACAAAAGTTGTCTGTCGACAATAGGACCAACTCCAGTTTCTGTTGCTTTCTGTCCAGTAATTGCACCCAGACACTACATTTTAACAAAGTAATATCATCGACTCGTATTAATATAAGCATTAAGATCTCGTATATTGTTTAAATTCCCTCGAACTTACTATTGAGCGTCCGGAGTCCATCCAACTCTCACCATGTATTCCATCCAGGGGAACATGATGTGAAGTGGATACTGCAGTTCCAATATTTCGATATCGACGATATGCAATGACTCCGTCAGCCGAAACTGCACCATTTTCAAGTTACTTCTAGCATTTGGCATACCAGCTCTAGGAAATCTAAATTCATCCACTTCATCGGAATTCGACGAGGGAAAACAATATATTTTGACATCACTTTCGTCCACTTCTTCATATACTATCCTGTAGATTCCATCAAACATGGACTTTGGTTGCCACCAGTAGCCGATATATCTGTGATAGGCAGAACAAATTCCTTAATTTTCGTGGTTTTAGTATGTAAGTATTCAACAACAAATGGGTCAACCTTGTAAATTCCTCCTGCATGACATAGGAAGGAGTACCAGCAGTGAGTGGGTCGTCCATGAGGCTTCTGCCTCCTTTCCTAGCATGAGTCAATCGAACCGAAGAACCTGTAATACTATGAGACAGGTATAGATCTCCTGAACATGTATGAGCAATCAAAGCGTTGTTCCAGGGACAGATCTGAGGACATAGTTTCGCCCCAGTCGTCGACATTCTGATTTCTGATGGAAAGAGGGGTCCAGGCTGATGGAAAAACACATAGATTAACATTCTCTTTCATTAATCCACGATAATTACACGGCTATTACCATAAATCCAGTATCCACACATTGATAAAGACTACTGGCAGCTGGAAAGACTAATTTTCCACTCTCTGGATGGATCTCATAACTGGTTATACCCCATGTAGCGAGTCTTTTCCTTTCCCACAATAATTGTTCCTCCTTTGACAGCCTATTTACACTTGATACACTAAAATTATTACATGACAGACTTAGTTGCTCTTATAATTATACAACAGTGTATCCAACAATTCAGTCTGCAATGATGTTTACCTTTGGAAATTCGCCTCTATGACAGGCTGCCAGTGTAGTCGGTAGCCATTGGCGTGATCGGCGTGCGCAATGTCTACATACAGAAGAGTGGTCTCCCAACCATTACTCGGCGTACTTAAGAAATAGATTCTAGTCCTGCAAAGGGAGGGGGATGCATCGTTAATTTCACAATGATAAGCGATTCCGAAGGTATGTCACGCGAACGTGTTTTCCTTACCGGCCGTCCGGAAGTGATCGGAAAGTTATAGAACCCGGCACAGATCCGGCCGACACCCCGGACAGTTTTCTTCTGAGATCGCTGACAACGGCGCGGAGTTCGGACCAGGACTTTCGCGGCACTGTGCTGTCGGGAACGGCTTGCTCCCCTGTCGACTCGCTCGTGGTATCCATAGTTTCCATACGTTGCTGAGAGTCTTTCCGCGTAGTTATTCGTCCCCCAGCGAACACCTCCGCGGCCGTCTCGGCGTGGTCATCATGTCGACGCGGACGCGTCTCCAGAGAGTAGGTGTACGACCACGGAGCGCTCTCGCGACGGGGTTATGGCGGGCCGCGCACACGACGGTCCACGGACGACACACACGACGTACTGCGCGCGTGACCACGCACGCTGTGGACCGAGCGAGTAAGTGGGAGGGAAAGAGATATATATGTGTATATATATATATACTTTATTCCTAGGTTATGCACCGTCTGCCACGGCCGCTGGCCGCGACAGGCTCACTTTCACCAGTTTCACCTTCTGCCCGGCCTCGTTCCGTTCTCAGCGGTCTCTCCCTCCTCCTGGCGTCGCGCAACATTAATTTCCCGAAATCGTGTACTCACACCGCGACCACCACCACCACCACCGCCGCCATCACGATTCTACTCTGTCGCGACTCCACCACGTGCTGACGGTTCGCTGCGAGTGCCAGAGGTTGGCACTTCGGTCGAGCTGACGCTGTCACTCGAGCACTCGCACCTGACAGCGACTCTTGTCGTTATTGACGGCTCTCCGATGGCCGGTAGTACGGCTGCGATCCGGTAATTGGCACGAAGAAACGAAGCCACGTGAAAGATGTATTTGCGCGTGTTTGCGCACACGTGTGCACCGTACTTACGCCAAGCGTACGTCGTCGCGATGCACTGTGAGTTATGAGCATCGTGATCCATCCACCTGTAACGCGGGACGGGAAAG
Source organism: Crematogaster levior (assembly GCA_901521435.1). Lineage (NCBI taxonomy): Eukaryota > Metazoa > Arthropoda > Insecta > Hymenoptera > Formicidae > Crematogaster > Crematogaster levior. Next base: position 240,037 of record CABEGB010000546.1, on the reverse strand, counting down.
TCGAGGAACTCCCACCTCCGTGATCGTCATCTCAAAAGATTTACGATTGAATTTAATTACGATCGAATTTAATTACGTTCAAATTTAATTACGCCAGATCGTCACCGTTTTTGTGCGAATTAATGACCGAAAACTACATATACTCCGGGTAATTGACTGTATCGGTTTGTCGTTAAGATTTCCGAGTTGTACGAGTTCGATGGATAGGCTGTGATATTCGGTTACACTTAATTATGGCTTGGAGGGTGTTGCATTATATGCGCTCGATTATGTGTATCTTCGAGAAGCAATAAATTCTTTTTATGTGTTTAATAATAATAAGTTTGTTATGTAAAGCCTTGCGAATTATCGTTGTTTTTGTTATTACGTTGCTGCATTTTTTTTCTGTTACGTAAGTCCCGCAGATTTTGTAAACGTGAATTTTAATTTATACTCTCACTCTTATAATGCACGTGAAGATTTCTTAACTTAACTTTGGATTGTGAAAAGAAAAATAATGTCTCGTCAATCATATCTTTTTAAATCGAAATGTAATGAATTCCATCTCTTCAAGATACACTTTACGCATTTAAAACAATCTCATACACGGTTTTAAGAAAACACAATGGCAATTATTTTGATTAAATTTTAAGTCTGAGACGCTTAATAAAATTTAGGAATGCTCTCTTTCTAATTTAATGGAAGTTTGTAGTAGTTGATGGAACGGCATAAATTCACAATGTACGCGCTTCGCTTTCAGTTATGAAAAGGAAAATAACGTCTCGTTGAAGATATCCTTTTCAATAAAAATTAAAAAATTTACGAATTCTATTTTTGTTGCAAAAAATGTTAAGCTTTACGAGTATTTGAAAACGCGATGGCAGTTATATTTTAATGGAACGTGGTAGTTGGTAGAACGGTATGAATTCGTATGTTTGGAAAAAAAATTTTTGAGGTGAGCAACATACGTGCTCGCTCGTCGCAGTCACGTTTCCCCCGTTGTTCTTATACATATTTTAATAGCTCTTCTCCGTCGCGACATCTGTTCTTGTCCTTGCGCGTTCCTGAATAATCTTCCTCGCCGTCGTCAGCAGACGCTTTTGCAATTACGTAAAAAATCCAATTGGTAGTGCCATGTTAATTTTATGCGACAAAAAAACGAAAGATCTTTCTTGATCTCGAGCGAGAAGAAACGCGAGAAGAAACTGAATCTCGCTACGAAAATGACGTTTTTATAATCGTAGTGTGGTTTATTCGCGAGAGAAAATTCTCGTGTGACGTTATGTTTTTCATAAATTTATCCAGAGCATTTAGGTATCTAGGTCGCTATTTATGAGCTGTACTTCGATTTGAATACGCCAATAAATACTGGCGGGTCGACCGATAAACGACGCTCGAAACGCTCGTAACGTGAGCGCTGATCTTTTCATTAAAATTAATTATTAATGGACATCTACATTTCACGCAAGATGACAACATAGTTAAACAAAATTAACTGTGTCCCTTCCAAAAAGGAACAATTATTTTCCATAGTTCTTTCTTCTAAACATATTTCTCATTTCCACAATACGTTATTTGTCAATTTGAGAGAGTTAAGAGATTGTTTGTAAAAAAGCTATTTATTATACCTTATTATTCTATAGCATACTTAGAATTGTTTATCCGTTCAGAATTAAATGTATTAGAACTTTCAATTGTTAAAAAAAAAAATGTTATTACGAAGATTAATGAAAGAATCCCGCAGAATCCTTATGAGAAATGGCTTTCGATAAAATTGGTTGAAACTTTGCCATTTTGTACTTCAAGTGATGCTGATCAAAAGTTACCATTGTCACAAGTTAATCCTATGAACCGTTTTTGTTCTAAAAAGGCTCAAAGTTCAATAATAGTGCATATAATACTTTCTCGGGTAAATCTTTGAAAAACCCACCTATGTCAAATAATGGGTAAGAATACTCAATTCCTATGTATTTTTGTCCTCTGAACATGAATATGAAACTTAAAAATGGCGGTCGGTTATGGGCTTTTCATGGTGAAAACCATGAAAAACCTATAAAAATTATGATTTTTCATATTTATCTTGGAAAATACTGAGAAGTTTGAAAAACATTTTAAATAAAAGCTATAGATCTCATTGAAATACACATTTTATGTTCTATCCATTTTTCTTCTACGAGTGATAGTTTTTGAGAAAATCATTGATGAAGTTGATGGAGTGTAATACGATGTCTCACGGTAAAAAGCACCTCGGTTTGCGAGAAGAGAGGGGACTCATATTGAACTTTGAACCTTTTTAGAACAAAAACGGTTCATAAGATTGACTTGTGACAATAGTAACTTTTGATCAGCATCACTTGAAGTACAAAATGGCAAAGTTTCAACCAATTTTACCGAAAGCCATTTCTCATAAGGATTCTGCGGGGTTCTTTAATAAAATTTTCTGATTAAGTCTATATTATACCATGGTATTACGGGAAAGTTTTCAGCTATCGAGGATCACGAACAATCTATGAAACATTTCTTAGATGTTAATTCAAATTTAAATTTAAGTATTTTTTAAGTCGTTGAATATAAAAGAGTTTTCCAGTTTGTATCATATAATATTTACAAATTATAACACATTTCACGGGACTGCTATATGATACTCGTTCTATGAGAATCTTATGCGTTTCAATATTTAACTCTTCACTTACTTGAAATAAAAAAATATATTCTTATCATTTTTTTGTATTCTAATTTTTAATTAAAAAAAAAAAAGATAAATATTTAAGTGACTCTCTCGCACATGTTTTGAGAAAGTAACGGGAATAACGCGCTCGTTCGTATTGCTTCTTTCATGTCGATAACTTTAACGATAAAGAATTGCTAGAAAAACCAGTAAGAAAAATGTTAAGAAGGAATGTGAGCATAGACAAATATCAACTATGCAATTTTAATGCGAGCATATTAACACATTTGAACACTGCGAACACGTGCAAGTTAAGAATCTAACTTTTTGACAGAAGAAGCACGATTAACAAACGAAAAATGCGCAATTTCTCTGACGAGGCATATTCGGTATATTTTGTCAGCGTTCATACACATTTCAACCTGTATATACACACCTATCGAAATTTGTTCCCCTACATCGTTGCGGAACATTATAATCCAAACAACTCGTTCTGGGTAAGCAGAGGATTATATTTCTTCTCTTCATCATTTTATGTCACACAACACATGTATGACAATGCAATGAGCAAATCGTTTAGTTTTTCGATGTAAAAACGATTGAGCACAAATATTTGATCAAATGATTACGCAACCGAAAATTATGTTCTGTTTTTGTAACAAGACTTAATTAAAGATTGGACACGATGACACGATACAATATATGTATATCATATGTCGCGATCGATCTTTTCTTAATGTTATTTCATGTAGGTACCTTCAATAAATTCTACTTCTGTTCGCGTTTTCATGATTTATTTTATTCACGTCTTCTTCACAGAAATGTTCGGTGGTTCAGGATTATCAAGATGTGGCTACAAAGCCACGAGATCCATGTTGTTTACGCTCGAAGGTCTTAGGAAAAATTGGGAGGTGAGCCACATTAATGCAACTTATCAATCGTTGATCAATCGTTAATTTCAGGAGAACATTAAATATTTAATCAAATAAGTTAACACTTAAATGACCACTCACGAGATTTCTCGTGTTTCATTGTTGAGACGTAAAGGACCGGCAACGAGATTTTTCGTTTTTATCTCTTTTCTCTGAAAATTATCGGTTCTAACAGTAGTTGTTAAGTACTACAAAATATTCGAACGAATATATATTTTTTTTTATCGAATTTCCAACACAGGTATATCGAATCTGTGCAACCCATAAAACAAGATATATTTGTAACTTTTGTGCTGTATCTTTGCATAAAGAAACTTGCTTTCAAAAATATCATACCCTGTGGAATTACTAAACTTATTTTGAAAACTACCTTTATAATATATTAGTTATAAGGTTAATAAATATGTGGATTTTTAATTTCCTATATGTATTTGTTTTTCATTTCCAAACGAGAAAATCGCCGGTCTTAGAGTAAGACTACGGAAAATAATATGCGGTCATTTAAGTGTTAATATTAAAAGGATGAAGCAAAACCAAAAAGTTACTTTTCCTTTTTCTCAATATACCATTTGCATCAACGCATATAAAAAAAAAAAAAAACATTTGCAGAATACTAAATATTAGGAACGTAAGTTTTATATTGAAAAAGCAAAATTGTATATTAGCCTTATGCCTTTTAACTTAGTTTTCCGAAAATTTGATTATAAAAAATATCAATATTAATTGCATCGCCACTATCGGCACATTTTCAACATATAAATCTCACGCTGTCATTCCGTTATCGATTCCATATTGTTAATCGTATGCATTTGCCGACGAAAATTAATTAAGTATTCACTTACCTTCTTAAACTTCTTTTACTTACCTTCTTAAACTTCTTTCTTCATTGGAAAATAGAATAAAAATAGCTGGCTTTATTTAGATTTACTCTCGGCGGAATTTAATCGCAAGTACGTATATTGTCTGCTCGCAAAACTGTTTTCCTTGTGTTAAATTTTTATTTCGAAGGTTTTACTACTCCGTATCAAATGTCTCGTGGATGGCCTACACGTAGACACAGTTTTCCGACAGACCTGCGCTCTCAACCCCTTTCTTGCACCCTAACCACCCTCGGCAACCGCTCGTCCAAGATAGTCTTTGCACGAGACCCATATATTTCCTGAGATACGTTCCGGCGGTGCAAAGCATCGTCCAGAATTCTCATGGGAGAGACCGAATCCCTTTTTCCCGTGTTCTTTAAATATTAACATGGAGAATTTCGTAGGTGGTCTCATAGTAAAATTTTCATTGAATTAATTTGATGTAACTAACACTTCTGCTTCTATATAAGCTGTAAATAATCTCTTGATCAAAAATAACAAAAGTTTTTTTTTTATAAAACAGACATATATGAAGTGATTTTTACTTAATATTTTTATTTAATAATTGTTTCGAATGGTGAAACTCAATCGTATTATGCGGGAAGATATGAGGAATTGAAGAGTACCGGTGCTCTTTAACCATGAAATACTTAATCTGCATTGTGTATCTCGCAGAACTCTCTCTCTCTCTCTCTCTCTTTTCTATAACATACTTTGTTAAACGCACATTTCATTCTCCAATGTGCGTTTAAAACAGAGAACTGTGCTGAACGCTATTATTCTATCGAGAAAGACATTTATATCATCTTATTATATAATTATAAGATGTGATTATATATTATATAATACATAAAGTCAACGAAAATGCCGAGCTAAAGAATATGTCAAAAACCAGCAAATTTATATACCGATGAAAAATGAAAAATACAATAGATAGATCTCCGAGTTGCTACGTGATTCTGATGACATTTACGTACTTTATTTTTCTATGTAAGGTCGAGGAATGCCCGTTGCGGTTCGGTATTACTGGCGTAGTCTAGACAGGGTGCCTCGTGGAGTAGTTGGCATGCAGAGCCGATCCGCGGCATACTTTCTTCCTTTTTTCTACTACGCTTCAACTTTTTCTTATCTTCTTTCCCTCTTTTTCCATTTCCGCCACCGTCTTCTCCTCCTTTTCCTCACTCAAGCACCCTGTTCGAGTTTGTTACATAATGCAGTCAGCTATATTGAATATTTCGCTGTGGTAAAATGATAAAGAAATCCTCGGAGACTTTTCGGACTTATGTGGATATAGAGTCGCTGTTCTCATTGCCCTTAGAAACGAAGTGGAGCACAACAGGTCCTTGCGAACATCAACAAGTAAACGCCGTGACGTTCATTCGAAGAAACTTAGGAAGAGAATTCTAATCGTTTTAAGACCGAACGGATTGATAAGATTTTGTTCTAATCTTATCGATTGTATTGCATCATGTATTGTATTTAAAAAAATAACCAAATACATTTTCCCATAGATCAACTTTTTAAATCTGAAACAAATAATTCAGAAATTTTTAACTGTTTATTGTGCGAGACATTAAAAAGAAAGGTGCTAAAAGAAATGATAAAGAAATTTTTTATTATTTAAATACAAAAATTATTTTCTCTATTGTTAATGCGATGCGTGTTTCTTACTTTTTATGCTAAGAGTATTCTCTTTATACAAAGACTGTTGTTTATTATAGTATTTGTAACTGTGTTGATAAATTTCATCCATAAATGTATAGATAATATTCTGTGCATAAGTAATGTTTCTTATGCCTTCTAAAACCTAACGTGAGTGGAATAATAGCGAAGGAAATTTTCCCCTTTATGATCACGGTTACAGAGTTTTTCACAGAGTATGATCGTCCAAATTTTCTTTGTGATTATCATTGATCAATATTATTTTTAACATTTTGAGTTCCGTGTATAAACCGATTATTTCTACAAACAAATATAATGTATATTACTAACATGTATGATACAAAATCAGATTCTTACTAAAAAAAACCTTTTTTGTATAACATTTTTCTGTTGTTATTGGTGTCTGTTGTTATTTGCCGACTATTGCCCCGTTATTGTGAAGTAATCATAAATATAAAATAAATCCATCTTCCCTGTGTGCTGCCGATATTTTTCAATTTATGCGTAATCGTTTCTTTGAAAAAAAAATCGCGAGACGAGGATAACACGAACAATTGAATGTGGGACTTGTCGATTTTCGTTTTAAGGAGACTGATAGGAGGGAATGGCGCACAAAAAGGTTACAGAATTTCCGGAACAGCTTTTGGTATAGAATGAGGTAGGGGATGCATTTTAGTTGACGCGAACGTACATAACGCGTGCCCCTGGGGGGTCGCAATATCGATCTCCCCTCTTTCCCTCGCATCTCCCTCGGGTATTACCTCCTCCACGTCTGTTCGTTCTGCAGCATATCAACAGCGGACAGCTCGAATTGTACAAACCTAATGGAATATATGCCTTCCTGAGAAGCTTGTCGTCCTTCCTGTGTGAATTTATTCGGCTGGAGCTGGAGATCCGCTTTCGTCGACGATAAAATATTAAAGAAGTCAAAACGTCGAAAATCAAAAAAGAAAAGTTTTAGGGGAAAACATGGATTTCATCATTCATTTTTAATCATTCCCAATCTCGTTTTCGATAAATATAACGGAACAAGGGACAATTATAGAGGAGAACATGATCAAGGTGTGTTTCGGCTATACGGATTTGTTTCTGCACATTTTCCATTCAATTTGCTTCTTCATTAAATTTTCACCATAAATTCACAAAGTCTTCAGTTAAGAAATAACTCTCAAACTGAAAAATTCTCAAGAATAATACCTTACAATATTATAATTGTACTTTGCGATTCGAATGCATATAGAGGATCTTGGAAATTCATAGCGAAATTCACACGATGGTTTGCGTATATTGATTAAAATATGTATATGTATATGTGTGTATGTATATGTGTGCACAAACACACACACAGACACAGATGCACGCACGCACGCACGCATGCACACACACATACACACATAAAATAACGATAATATATCATTAATAATAAAGTTAATATGGTATAATAATAAATATGAAATTATAATCCGATGAAGGGAATAATTATCGATTCGTTGCTACCGTGAATACCTTCCAAGGATGGTTTACAGACACTCTTTAGATATTCTTGCACTTTGCTGTTCTCCTCTTCCGTCACGCAATACGTTGTAGAATGCTGTCCTTAGGAGAGGTAGATAGGTGTCTTTTTTGTGACTTACATCCTCCCCTCGCGACGTATGCTGTTACGATTTTGAAAAAAGTCCTTGATCATCCAGCCAGCTAGAACTTAGCCTAAACTTACAAAAGTATCGATCGTAATATCACTCTTAGAGAATTAAATTATCGATTAGAGTCCAAAACCTCGCAGGGTTCGATATGTCGTGATCTGTGCAGTTAACACACCGACTATCGTAATTCATCGTAGATATAGAACTTTTCAAATTTCCACTCTCTAATCAATGTGTATTTTAAATTGTTCTGTCCACTTACGTTCGTCGTGATAGTCGATGTGCTAATGGAAACAACCACGCGCACAAGCAAAGAGACTACTATACTATTACATTCTATCACTGCAATTACTTCACTTTCCATTGTTTTAAAGTCAACGGACTTGAAATTTTCCTCTTTACAAGCATCGTTCGCGACAATATTACTGTTCGCGTCCACAAAATTCTCTGAATTAATAATAATCTAATCTATATATCGTTTGAGAGCTATTTAGATAGATTATATAAACTATTGTACAATTTGTACTTGAAGTAAATATACAAAAAGCATTCGTCTATTCACTAACTCCCTTAGTACTTATGAGTATAATGCACATGAAGAATAATAATGCGTACAAGTGTTACAAAATAATATCCAGACTTAGAGATGTGTGTATACAATTGAATAATATATCGATCAATTTCTACTCGTTCGTTTACCACATTCTTTTTCTCGGTGTTTATAAATAATACGATAAAAAATGTAATATTCTTGTAATAATTTGTTGAGATAAGATCACTATGAAGAGATAAGCTACAAATATTCACCGATTTCTCACGTTCTACCATCACAGACATGAATACTCTGATCTATGTATACTTTATATAATTATGTAAGTATACTTACAATATGTATATTTTTTCAAATTAATAATTAAATTAGAAGAGAAACGCATCGGATAAGAACATCGAACCTCGTTGTGTTTTTTTTAAATAGATACTCAGGTAAAGGAAAAATCTACGCAATTTTCAATATTAAAAATCAAATATTGATGAAATTTGAAGTCTACTATGTTAGATTGTATCTAACATAGTAACCAATAATGAAAACATTTGATATATACATTTCTTTATTCGTACGTATTCTTATTTATATCACATAATTTTTGGTTCTACTCTTGGTAAGAAAGTTCCTTGGAAATGTCGCTTCTGCTCGACTTAAAGCATTTCTAATTGTATACTAATTTAATTTCTATTCACCTACTTAGTAAGAATTTCTATCGAACTTTTACCTCACGCAAAAACTTTTACTAATTCGTTTTGATATTGTGAGCTTTCTCCTAAATTAGGCCATGTCATGGTTAATGATGACCGGGACTTAAATCCCAACTACATGTATTTCCATCAGTTATAAACAGATTAAATCTTTCCATTTTGATCTCGTTAAGTTCTTGTTATTACATTTAATTAAATTTCCCTATTTGCCACTACTCATCCACTATTGATCCACTAGAAATCCATAGAAATCTGTCTCCGTTGCAATCAACGCAATTCTTGTTCTGTCATCACCTTTATCCGATATGTATTATCGAGATTTTCGATCAATAATCTCAGGTTTCTCGTTCGATTTACTAATAGCGGGCAATACTGATAACCAAAGGTCAATACGCGATCTTCATGGTTTAAGGTATCGGTAAGGTATCGTTGTGGCAGGGCGCAGGGATCGATCGCGTATATCAGGTCGCATCGAACAACGTGGAAGTTTTGATACGGAAATTATTAACGTTGTGTAATATTGTAAACAGAAAAATGAAAATTACATACACGCGCTATAAGATACGCTAGGTGCTTCCCACGAGAATAATTTCAGGCCGGACAAGTTGCTCGCGTATTGCGTATGAAATTAATTATTAATGGAAATTATGTATTAGAGGCCGCCATCATGAACGGCCATTTGCAACCATGACGAAGGAATTCAACGCGAACTGTGACTCCTGTGACTTGTCGAAAACGATAACGCGACGGCGATCATCACGAAGTAATTGCACAATGCAATTTGCATCTCATCGATTTTTTATCGAGCAAGAGAGAAGCGAGGGGGAAGAGGTTGCGGCGGTAGAGCCGCTGCGGTATGACAGTAAGAAATTATGCCAAAGGAAAAGAGAAAGAATATAACAATCTATTCCCTAACGTCGCACTCACCTCTCTGATGTTCCTCGCTGCTTGACGGCACACTCGCGTTAATATACTTTTACTTTCCGTAATTGGTAGCCATGTTAGATCTACGCATTAAGTCTACTTGTATCACTCGTTGGAAATTGGAAATCAAGTAGATACCAAGATACATGCTATCCTCCGGATTTCTGCGTGGAACGAAGGACGCAGAAAGTTCTACGGCGGAAAAAGAAAAGTGTAATACGTGACGGTATATACCGGTACGGGGTAAATTAGCTACTACATCAAAAGATACTGGTATTTATATCTATGTACATACGCGCGACACACGTGGCGGCGAACCCGATTGACCCGCGACGCGAGTCTCGTGCGAAGTCGCACTCTCGCTAACAATAAAACCCGATGCATCTTCGGAATAAGAATCGAGAGATCGGATCTCGTCTCGCTTCTGTCTCAAAAAATTTTCGTCATGGAACTCGCCAGGAATAGACACCTTATACGGATATATGTGTGTGTATGTATGTGTGTGTGTGTGTGTATATATGTATATGTATATATATATATATATATATATATATATATATATATATATATATAAAATGTATGAATAAACGGACATCTACATAGTGTTCAATAGGCACGATTTCAAAGATACGGTGGGATATACTGTAGAAATTACTTACATTCAGGCGCTATGTGACAAAATATATTTAACAAATCTAGGAAGGACTCACAAGTACATGTAGTCACTGTTTACTTATCTATGAAGAGTACTACAATACTCCGGATTCACGGAATAAACGCTGGTTTCGAATTGATATGCTGAAAGAGTGATCTCAAGACAGTTTTTTTGTCCATTTTTTGCCTAACTTTCGAAATTCGAATCAAATTGTATGCCAAGCGGTGCTATATGATATAGCATTAATCTGAGAAGAATTTTAAGTTACGTGTAGGAATTTTGGCGATATGGGGAGTAAAAATGGCCAAATTCTCCCAGCACAATAGGTACAAAAAGAAGGTTAAAACTTGACTAGAATTAGTCAAGATGATTTTTCGACCACCGTACTAAAAATTCGACCTGTTCACCTCCCCATACAAAACGAATTCTAAGGAACGTCCTTGAGTTGTTTAGTAAACGTCCTTGGGAGATGTCCTCTGGTCGTCTAGAGAACGTTGGAGATTTGTTCTGTATAGGTCTGTTTTTATAAAGAGATAAAATTACTTCCAAAAAAATTTTTATTGAATTTCTCGAAAACGGATGCAGATACGAAAGAATGTTTAGAATAAAAGTTTGTCTTGGAATTCTACAAAAAAGGTTTGTTTCATTTTGTAGGGCTAATCCTTTAGTCGGAAACTGTGGAAACTGAAGAAATATAATGGAAAAAAAGAAAAAAAGGTGAAAGGGGGGAAAAAGGAAATCCTCTTAAAGAACTATCATTGTAAAAACAAGTGTCGATATTAGCGATACTCTTATATCATAGCATTTTAAGATACAAGTTGTAGAAATTTTAGTTATCTTATGTATTACGAACTGCGATATTTACACATCAAGATATCATATGATATTTAAAGTATCTTCATTTGAGATATTTAATTTTTGAAAACTAGAAAGTTACAGCTAGTATCGTCAGATTCGACATTTATAATACTAATAATTAACAATTTTCTTTTACATGAAATAAACAATATCAAAACACTGCTCGTATGTTATGTTATTTTCAGAAGCTATCTTTCTTCAGATAGTTTCCAGTTAAAGGATTAGTCCTACAAATCTTTTTTGTGCACAATTTTAAGATAATTTTTATCCTAAACATTTTTTCGTATTTCCGTTTTCTAGAAATTTCACAGACTTCTTTTTTGAGGCAGTTATCTTTTTAAAAAAGCAATAGGAATAGAGGGGATTTTTAGTATAATGGTCGGAAAATTTTGACTAATTCTAGTCAAGATTCCACTGTTATTACATCACATAATGATGTAGGTAAGTTATTGTGTGCGGTTTTAACTTTCTTTTTATTACTTGTGGACAATACGGAGTATTTGATTCTTTTGACTCCCCGTATTTCCAAAACTAACTCTTATGCTCAACTTAAAATTTCTCTGAGATTAATATCTTATCATATAGCATCATTTAGCATACAATTCGAATTTCGAGGGCTACAAAATAGGCGAAATTTTTTTATTCTTTGTGTTTAGTGAACACATTAATCACTTCAGAGCATGTTGTAACGTACTTTGCAAAAAGGCAGACGTTCGGAAAATTTTCTTTGATTTATAACTCAAAAAATAATCCTAAACTTACATTCATATAACATTTTATTTTTTGTTTGAGCTCAGATTTATTGCCTGAAATATTGTAATTATTGTAATTAAAGATAACTACATTTGCAGTCTTTATGTGGCTGTTACGCTTGCATAATCCAAGAAAGTTTTAAGGTTATTAATTTTAAATCATTAAATGTGAATTTTAAATTAAAAACTTAAACCGAAGTATTTAGTTTCTAGTATTATTATGATCAGTAGAACAATAAATTTCAACTTGCTGATTATCGCTAAGCTTACAAACTTGTTAAATTACTTACTTTATCACTTAACTATCGCAGAAATCGTTATTCTTCGTTTCACTAAGAAACTTCAAGAAATGGCTAACACTAAATCTAGATCTAGATATTTCCTAAAATATTATCCGAGAAATGGCTTCAGTTGGTACGCACTCGCGTATATTTCGCGATCCGGTTCAAATCAATTACGTTTGATCAATTATAGGACAATCACTTATAGATATGGATAACGGTGAGAGGGAAGAAACAAGGTTTTAGTAAGCGATTAGCATGGAATAAGAGTATTTTTAATGATTTCAACAACAACAGGTACAGTAACCAGTGTTTACCTGCAGTAAATACGTTGGTAATTATTATTCTCTCTCTCTCTCTCTCTCAATTCTATCTTTCTCTTTTTCTCTTGCATGATGTTTGCCTTCTATTATCCTACTAGCCACTTAAATCTATTTCTCATTACTGTCTTTTGCGCTTACTCATCTATATATACGGATAATCAAATTATTTACGTGATTACTAGATTTTTACTAGTCAGCTCTCTAGCTAGCTAATTCTATTCTAGTTGTATGTACGTGTGTATGAATGTGTACGTGTTGCAGAATTTGGATTTTTTCTACTGGCAATGATCTTATCTTTTTTTTTAGTTTGTTTTCGTTTTATCGGCATTTATCAACTTAGTGAAGAGTGAGACATCTTGAATGATTAAGGAAGAATTCGAAATAAGACGAGTGTAATTAGTACCATGCGGATCAAGCACCCCGTGCTTCGTTACTTTTGCATCGGTGGCATTTTTGCGAATACTGAAATTGAAAGGAAAATAATGAAATCATTGTCAGTAGAACAGAATGGGCGAAAGAGTGGATACTACATCGAAGAAATATGAAAAATACAGAAATATATCAATCTTAACTTTATCTTCCTGCACGATTGACTTACGCTACGGAATAGATTCGTGTCTCCCACAAATGAATTAATAAATAATTAAATAATTAACTATGTCGTGTGTATGTGTATGTGTGTATGTATGTGATCGTCGCGATCGTTCGATACCGTGGCTCTTCAACGCCTTCGTTTTCGTTTCTTCGTTTCGGCGAAACGATTTTTCCAAATTGACATTGAAGCGATTCGTACGCGCGACGACGATCGTCGAACAATAATGGCATATAATGTATGGAAGAATATGCGGGAGGCTGTGCTTGATTGATAACAGATTACATGTCTCGCATAGAGCTAATGATACTTACAATTAGTGATAAAGTCGAGCTTTTCAATTGTCACGTAAGATATATTGCTACTAAGCTACGTACGCTAAAGACTGAAGTAAATCCGGTCTTCGAAAGGTCGTCTCTCGTCAGATATGAACACAAAACCCATATTTTTCTCCTTTTCCTCCTTGTCTCCTCTTCCCTGTTGAAGAGAGGAAGAGATCACTGAAAAGAAGGGCGGCTCCCGTGAAAATATAATCGACGTTCACATCACGTTCTCCCGCGACGAATGAAGATTTTCGAAGAGCGGATCTCACCCCAGTCACATCACCTATCATCACGTTGTCATGATACGATACGTATGTGAAGGTCAATCGACCCACCTCCATGTTTTCGTTCCACTTTCGTAATACGCGTATATATTGCTGACTTTCGGTCTCTTAAGGATACCATTTCTAAAGTGTAAGTTGTAATATAATCATTCAATACCTTGATGACTAAATAGAAGAAAAGAAAATTGACGTAGCAAACAGCAACAGGTCAAAAGCCGATCACAAAATTCCATACCGACTACTACTTATCACTTTTCGTAATGCCTTATGAAATTAATGAACTTACTAAAGTGCTCTGCTCTTTCTCGTTTCCTCACTTTCTCTCCCTCTCTCTCACCAAGTCACTCATCTTCAATAAATATTTCAAGATTAAAATATTTACATATCGTAGAGAAGAAGAGTATTTACAATGTGAATTATATATAAAAGAATAATACTTCTCTATCATGCTCATCGTATGAAAATTTCAATATATGGAAGTTATAAGGCGATACGATAGAATCAACGCAAAGTCGTTCTCGTCGTGCGGAAGAGACACGAGTATTCTTTTTTTTTTTTGGAAGACTCCATTTTTTGATTTCCAAATATTGTCATGCGATAAATCGTACTGATACCGATAAACGTCAACATTGTTATAACAAAATATTTTATATGTAACTCACAATGTGGGATCTGCGATATTACAAGGTAGAGGAATTACATGACAAATCGCAATAAAAAATCTATCTTATGCAAATAGAAACGTCGAGGTGACCATGTTAATTTTTATGTGAAAATTAATTTGTAATAAAAATACAGTTGGAATTGATCATAAACTGTTGATATCGCACAAGGAAGCGCAAGTTTCAATAAATACTTCTTAAATCTATAATTATTGCGTGTCTATATCGATTTTGTTGACACATCTCTCTCTCTCTCTCACATTCATTAATAAAACATCTTGTGAAAAAATTCATCACCAAAATCATAATAAAAAAGCTACTTGTTATATCATCGTATAACCGTATAATGTTGCATAGACTTTAAGAAATTCCTCCAATTTTATTATTGTTAACTTTATAAAAGTTTTCATGCAGCAAGACAAGGTAATTATTTATATAATAAAACATGCGAATTACACGCGAGAAATTATTCTTTGGAATTATCGCTTGTTCTCACTTTTCAGAACTATGAATCAATCTTAAAGTTAAAGATATAGTTTTAAGCGAATATTTATCGTATTTAGCAAATTAAACTGGATGTTTTTGTAAAGTATATCGCATTGTCTTTTAGTTCAGATTGAGCAGACGAGTAATCGAAAAACCACGGTTATAATATGAAATACTATATGTATTATCGTATGTTGCAAGATTAATTAAAACTCTCTGCGCACGACGTTTCATCAATTAAGTGACATGCCACAGTTTTATCTCGTTAATTAAAACATATTTCACTTCAAAAATCTCTACATCTGTCTTTAGATATATATCGGTAGGCGAAAATCGTATAAATAATGTAAATATTCAATAATACTCAACATGTAACTATTCATACTTGCGACCGTGTTAATGTGTCAATGTATTAATTGTCACAAGTTTACTTTTTAATTGATAATTATCTTGATTTATATTATTAAGCTACGACTTGTACAACATCAACAAATCGCTGATTTGAATATTATTAATTGATAGATTGCTTAAAAAGATTAATTTTTCTCAGAAAATGAATAATCTTGAGATAATCACATCTTGTTAAAAAGAATTCAAATACACACTACCTCTTAAAGAATGTCAACGACAAAAAAGCCGAATAAAATATTGCGCACTTCTAAAATATCTTTGGGTTCCTTATTAATTCACTAACACATGGAGTGCTTGTTGTCACCGAGATAATTGTCTGAGAGGAACAAAGTGGCACAATGTCGACTCAATGGCAAAACGTCGTGTAACAAAATGGTTTTGTGACACTTTCTTTTTCTGTATGAAAAATTGAAAAACTAAACGTTTTTTCGTGAAATTTATATCTATATTCTAGCTCGGTTTTTTCGCCTTTATTAATTGTACAACCGTTATACGCATAAAAGTAGATATATGTATATAGATTGATTTGCATAATATATATATCTATATATTATATATTTGTTTTTATAAATATAATTGTGTGTATGTAATGTATATATGTCAATGTTGTGTGTACCTGTATATGTGTGTATATAATACGTATTGGAAGAACAAGACGCCGTCACAACGCGCGTGCTCGGCTTTAAAAAGCGCTATGAAAAACGCGTGGGTCCCATTTCGAAAAAGTCACTCGAAAAGTAAAAGAGCAGTCCATGGTGCACATTGTCATGTTATATAATGCACGATTGTTTTCCGATGCTCTTTCTCTTTTTTCTCACTTTATTGTCGTGTTACGACAATACATCTTCGTCGATTTCGTAGATTCCTAGCCGAAATGTTTTCGTATATCTTGTCGGAATAAAATGTAAAAAAATTCTGATTCACGCATCGTTCTTACAGGGTGACTCACTAACAACAGGAATTTCCGTCGCATTCGATCATTTCTCGCAAACTTCAATCGCGTGCCTCGTCTAATACCATTAATTGGAAATTTTTACGAGTTAATAATAATAATAATATTGTCGCGTACGAATATTAATAAAAATAAAAACATCTTCAATTTTTGAAAAATTTTTAATCCAGCGGAAAGCATATAAAACATTTACATTTACATGAATGCTGTGTAACAAGGATATAACGTTACATTATTTGATATATGAGGGCTCAAGTAAAATTATCTCTTTGGAAAAGCGAATGTTTTCAAATTGTTACACCTGATACACATATCACCCGTGTAAAAATCGATGTGTGAGTGCACCACGTTTTTCACGCGAGACTTTAAAATCGATTTCTTCAACAATCTCACTTGCTAGTGAATGTAGACAGTAATGATAATGATGATAAGAATAATGATGAAGATGATTGGTGACATTGGTGGTGTTGGATGACAGCAATAACGACGAATCACATTACATAGATATTCAATAATATATATTTTATTTAAATCACACATGCGATTACGTAAGGCCTCACTGCCTCTTACGAAGCGGCTATCTCGCATCGCGATCAGGATGCAATTATGACACATTAATATATTCAGACTTTCAGCATATAAAGACTTCCTTAGTTAAAGATATTCATAACACTTGCGACGAGCAAATGCTCGAAATCGCCTAACTATAAATTTTCGTAGTGTTGAAACATGTAAATAGTGGTAAAAATTAAAAAAACAATAAATATAAATATAACGAATCTAGATTTGTTTTCGAAAATGTGTTTTTTCTCAGGGAACATTTTCTCGATTTGATATGACGATATGGCACTGATCATTTTCATTGAGAATTTATCGCGAGCGCGAGACAACCGCTCAGAAATATGTTAGTATATACAAGTCGTTACATGCACGGGCGCATCCTCGTTGTGCAGCGGTTCCGCCTCGATACGGTGTTTTCCCGTCAACGAGTTAGCCCCGACATTGGTATTTTATAGTATAGACTATTGCCGTGGGAACGATACGTTTCTATCGACTGTCATGTAAATCACAAAATTGCCTGACACCTCGGTGTGTTCTACATCAAAGTGCGACAAACAGTGCAAAAAAAAGTTGTAAACGTACATTCCATTTTGATTGACATTTAATGCTGTTTTCTTCACTAAAACAGCTCACAACTTCTCACATAAAGGCAACTACTGAGAATGCTGTAGCGCGAGATTTTGAGATTGAATTGCATTTTTCGAGCGTTTCCTCGACACATCTCTCTCTTTTCGAAACCACGATCAAAACGCGATCGTCTCCACGCTGAGTTTCAGTCAGTAATGTAATGCCCAGAATCGGAATCGAGAAAGTCAGAACCGTCATATTTTGTAAGTTGCACTTCTACGTTTCGTTTTGAGATTTCGCGTGCTACAATGCGTATCACAATGGGATTCTTTGGCGAGCAGTTTTTACGTGGAAATCCTTGAAAATCTCCGCAATATTCGATCCAGTTTCCTGAATCGTTCTTTCTTCGGCTTCCGTTCGGGTCCGCGATGACTTTCGAGACCGACTCTGCCAAATTACTCTAAAAATCGCAATTATGCACATAACTACGTCTACACCATCGATGATTCTTTATCGCTAGTACTACGAGCGACATTGACTATACAATACGTGATACGTCTTCTTTTTGTGTTAACAGCGAGGAGTAAGGTACACTGGAAACGATATTATTATTCGATAACACCAATGCTCACTATATAAGAGGCCCACGTGCATCGCATCCGTCCCTACAACTTTCCAAGTTACGCTACTATTCGTCTTATCTTGAAGTATTACAAGATATCTCATTACTACTATACACTATAAAAAAATTGCGATTCTCTATTTTACTTTTATAAAAAGTGTAGCTATATAGATATATTTTTGTAAAAGATGTTGGATATGTTTAAGATGTGTGACGAGATATAGACGATTGTGTTAATGCTGTAATTATGTTGCTATGTAAAGTGAGTTTTCACTAAAGATTCTGTCTACATGAAACTTAGAGTGTAAAACATCTGTCGCGTTCTGACGGATGCGATGCTTTCAGTACTCTAAACACATTAGTTCCGTAATTCGAGTAGTGCTTTTCAAACTATTGCCTAGCTGTTCGGAAGTAAACAGATTATAATTCGTACGTTTAGAACACAAAGTGTTAAACTGAATCCGTGAGTTGCCGCTCACATTATGGAAAAAAAAAACTTATTTTTCTCTAATCGTCTTAAAACCATGACTTAAAAAATAGAGACATTTTTTAAGAATGCGGATTCAAGACTATTCGAAAGTAATCTCCAATTCATAGGAAAAACATTTCGATTGAAAAACACTAGCTCGATGTGTCTAAGTAAAATCTACAAGGGCAATATCAAAGTGAGAAGAAATAAAAGAAAAAAGGAAGAGAAAAAAGTGAAAAATAGTCTTACCTAGTTCCGCCGTGTGTATCATTTCCTTGGGACAGTCGCCTCGGTTCGCCAGCCTTGTTCTCGCGTTTTCTCTAGCAATCGACACTCAATTCTACTGCCTATAGAAATTAATATGCGTCTAAATCGTGGGCGTCCCACGGCTTTCCTCGTTTCTTTTCTTTCGTTACATGTGGAGAGCAAGATGGGAATAGAGATCGGATTAAGGCACTCGGATTATGTCGAATCGATCGTTACAATCTAGGAATGATTTTCGGGAGACGGGGACTGAGAAGTCGCACGGAGAAAGCGGTTGGAAAGGGCGTGAAGCACAAGATTCCGAACGGGAAGGGAGTGGTGTATATACTTTCGTTTATTTCTCCAGGCATACCACTGAAAAATCATATGACGGAGAAGGCGTCGATCGTAAGAGAGTAAACAGCCACCTCCTTGAACGCACCTTTTTGGCGAGTAAAGGATCTTTCTTTTTTTTTGTTTCTTTCTTTTTCCTCGGGGATGAAGAAGCGAGGGTTGGTGAGGGATGAACGTATACGGGCAAAGCAGTCGCTTTAAGTTACGCTTTAATCCTCGGCTCACTGCCTTCGGCTCGCTTTTTATTGCTTCTGCAACGTCTGCCGGAAGATAAAACTCACTCTACTATCTACATTTAGCGAGAATATTCTTAGCTCTCGTGTTCGTATACCCCTCATATGCTATGGGGGAGGAGGAGTAATAAAGAGTAACCGCGTATCATCGCGTTACCGATACGGGTGTATAAAAAATTCACTATGATCTACTTAGAGTATCCCGGTTCGGCTAATTACTCTTGTTCTCTCCCTTTCTTTGTTCGCTAGTTGCTCTACTTATGATTAACAGGATTGACAAGATCGCGTCACGATGTATGTGTAAAATCACTCTTTTTTCAAAGGCAAGACGATATATACACGTTAACGGCCTTCCGATATCACACCGTGTCTCTGATATTGGTCACCACAAAGACACGAGTACTCGCGAGAAGGAAACGGAACGTTGCTTCGCAGAGTAGATTGATTTCCTTTTTGGATTTGTATTTTTGGAAAATAATTCAAGTTCTCTTTGCGCCCCTTTTCTCGGGAAAACGATACTCGGGACGTGGAAGTTCTTTCTCCGTGCTGTGATGGAGCCGACATACTCGTATCGGCAAAGCGCGTTTTACCGATGAGCGGATTCATCATCCTTGTCGGATATGAATTATTTATATTCGCTGCGCTTCTCGATTTCGCCGTTATAAAGATTACAATTGTAGTTTCCAATATAAACGGCCGTTCTTGCCGCATGAAAAAGAAAAAGTCTTATTCTTCTCATAAACGCGATAAATGTTTTACTGAAAATCGGACATAAAAGTAATATTCATGCAAGAAGTGAAAAACAACAAATTTTCAAAGAATACATGTCAAAATGTGGCAAAATAAATTAAATATTTTATCAAGTATTGTGAAGAAAAAGAGGTGCTCATCGTTAAAAACGGCTTTCCTAATCGAGCGTACATAGGAATCAGTAATTTTTCAAGGTGGGATAAGGTGTGGTTCGTTTTCACACAACGAAAAATACGCCTACGCGCCTCCAAAAGCTAGTAGAGTACACATCTACTTCGATATAAAGTGATATAAACAAAACTGTACGCGCTAAGTCGTCTATGGATATGTATTATTTGTAATCGTTAAAGGAGGAAATTGGATATGCATTTAGAAGAGAAAATAGGGAAAAAAAGAAAAGAAGAGATACGAAAACTGGGACGGAGGACAATACGAAGAACGCGTATAGCTGCATAAAATCGAGTTATTATTGCATTTCTCTACATACTTGTATCAAATGTACAAAATTAAAAGCAATAGGATTGTGCAATCGCATTATGTTATTTTTATAACGAAAGTAGGTTTATTAATGTTCAACTTTCATTAAAATTTCAATTCCGTACTTATTACCTATCCATTTATTCATCCGATTTAATTTTCGTTGAAGTTTTATTAGCGCTTTATTCTTAGCGATTACACAATTTAGAATTTAATCAATTTTTACAATTATATATAAAGACAAACGTATGTATATATATTAATTTAAACAGTGTTAACACACACCAGTTGCATGTTGTTATGTTGTTATAATTTTTATTAATTTCCTTTTTCCATTAACATCTTGTTCAAGATTTAAATAAATAACATCTGCAAGCTCCCACTTGATTAAAATTTAATGAAAAAAAAAAATATATATAATAATAAAAATTTATGTGCTCTTCACATCCAAAAAAAAATTTTCCACTTATTTAGCAAAAAAATTTTGCGTTTAGCCAAAAAATATTTTTTAAATAGAGGACTGAGTAAGCTGTTAGTAAACCCCCCCCCTTTCCACACGCTAATCACAATTCTGAAAAAAACAATATACAGGATTTATGCGTTTTTACATCAGAGTAATTTCAATTTTTGCGCCGTATCCCCTGAAGAACTTTTGTCTTGGTACAAATAATAATATTCTCTTATAACCTGTTAAAATTAGATTACTTATTTTCTAGTGATTTCAATTTTTGCATTCTTTAAGAAAATTTCCTCTTTTGAAGATGAATAGAGATACTTACATTTATTATTAGTTAATTTAAAAACGTAAAATTGGATACATTAAGTATAATTTATATACGCTATTATTTTACGTTATTATTAGTTGATTTCGATTTCTGACGTTTTTGTTCGTCTTAAACAAAGTTCCTTAAAGCCTTAAGGAATGCAGCGCTAACTCACTTGAATATAACAACGCATAATTCGGGTGTGCATTATGCATAGTTAATTATACTATGTATTGTAGCTAAACAAACGAGCGCAAAATTTTTTTCTTACGGATTGAAGAACGTATAAATAGCGCATTATTATATAATTTCTCCATTGAATTTTGATCAAGTCGGGAGCTAGCTAGGTAAATGTAAATATAAATAAATATGAACAATTGGCAATGTTTCCTTGCAGCTATATCGTTTCTTAGGAAAGGGGATAATTATTTTTTCTTAATCAACATAACTTTTAGGCTTGAGGTGAACAAATGATAATTGCGTATTTTACCGTGAACTAACAGGAAATGGATAATGAAGGAGAAGTGTCAATTAAATACGTCGAGATATATTCTTACTTGCCGGTTAGAATGCGCCACAGGTGGTCTAGCTAAATGCATGCGCTACAACAAATTCGCCGATTGTTTTAAACCATTTAAAAGCATCAGGTGATAGGGAGAGCAGGACACATAATTATTAAGATGACTATCTAAAGAAAAAAATGCGCGTTATTCTCTGGTTGGTCGAAACGGACATGGAAAAGATTTCGAATTCTTTTCTGTCTCGGTCCAGTATCTTTAATCATTATGACTCATTGGTAATCATGATGGTGTCGTTATCGTATAAAACCAATATACAAAATATACAAAATAACATTTTATAATTACTGGATACTATTCTAGTAGAACATCTTTTAAGCGTAATTATTTTGAGATTGATTTCAGTGAAAAGCGAAAATATAATATTTTGGATTTCTAGATAATTCTCATTAAAAATAAACGGCATTTCTAATAAAATAAATCTTCATTGGAGAGAGATATAACAAAATCATAGTTTGATTAAATCGCGTCAAGTTTTACAGAATTTCAATTCGAAGTTTAGTTACGCAAACTCTTGAAGATTGAAAAAAAAGTCTTGAGAGAAAGATACTTAGTGGTTTTGGGACAATCTGTATAACGTGCACGATAGTAATCCTCTTTACACACGGAGTAGCAAATAGAGCAACAAGTGATACTGAAGTTGAAAGTCGGCCGACGAAAATGTAATATTCTTCTTTACGAGATCCGCACAAGTTTTTGATTTTTCTCGAGACACAAATATTCGAGACACAAATTCCGAAAGGAGAAGTCACGATCAAAAATCCAGGATATCTTCGTCGGTAGTTCAATATCTTAGAAGTATGGGCGCGGCGAGGTAATAAATTCAACTGCGATTAAATGAATTTTACATCGTCACTAGGGACTAGGGATACAAATTTATATTACTATTTCTCGGTAATGGAACACGACCGTATAATCGTAAGAGGATCGAAACTATAAAATACAAGGTATAGCGCAAACCCTTTGACGTAAAAAGTTTTGCAGCATTCGTAAGAAAAATTTTATCGCAATGGGAATTAATTTTATAGGAAATCTTATAAAGAATTGATAGAAATTGTATAATTTACTATAAGGAGTGTATTCTGTAAGATTTTCGCTCTATAACTTCTACAGCTCTTTCTTGTTTTCACTCTTTGCTCTTTCTCTCTTGCTCTACAGTGTTACATAACTTATAGAGTGCACGCTCAGCGATTTTTACAGAATATACTCCTAAATCTTTTTTAGAAAATTAAGAGTTATTAAACAATTTGTAATATTAAACCCATATCCCATTTGTATATTTAAAAAATCACTTTCATAGCATTAGTCGTGCAGAATCTTCGTTTTTACAGAACTTTGATGCACTACCACTTATATTTGAAGATTTTTCAGATTTCAGTTTCAAAAACTTTTGGTATATTTTCACTTTGTCTCAATGGAATGGAATGAACCACAAGAGTTTGGACCAACCAGAGAGCGGCTCGAAACGAGCGCCCAGCGGGGTTAACGAGACTAATTACAATTTAATATTAATTTACCAATTAGCCAGTTGCCACCTCCGCGGAGCGCGCGACGCCGCGTATTCTACTGGGGCGCAAAACACAGACGCTTGATCGAGCGTTAGTGATAAGTAAAAAACAATGATTATTATTACGAGGAGTAATAAAAAGAAGGCCGATTATACGATGTATTTGTACGCTACATATATACGTCTTCTATATAATACATATTACATATATATTATATCCAATACAATATTTTATATATATATATATATATATATATATATATATATATATATATAATATTGTACATTATACGTAACATTGTTGTTATATGTAACAATTATACGTGTCATACATATATAAAAGACGTAACTATGTACATGTATACATATTAATTAAGAAGATAGAAGGGACAAGTAAGGAGAACGTACACAATAAGTAGATAGGATATAAAGTATGTACAGCGTAATTATTTTTTGCCAACAAGTTAGGCAGGATGTATGAGGTTTGTTAATAGTAAATAAACAAGAGCTGGACCATAAATGTGGACGGGAATTCCTAAAGAAATCCATACATAGAGGACGAGAGGGATAGGTGGATGGGGGTTGAGTGAGAAATACATAAAGGAAAGATATACACAAATAGAGGTTAGCTACAAGTTTTAAATGACTACTTTATTGGCAATTTTTCTAGGCATCAACCTATACTATTTTTACTTTACGTTTTCGTTCGTGTGTTGTTGTTCTTGGCGTGCGCCATCGAGCGTATTCTTGCGTTAATATCGTATATTTTTCTGCCTTGTATATACGCGCACGTATGTATATATTGCATGTATATACATATGTGCCTGTCTCTGTGTTATGTGTATTTTTCGTTAATACACGCGTGTTCATCGCGAGCGTGCTTTAACGTAAATATGAAAATTGTCGTTGGATAATCCGTCGGCGTTTTCCTTTGTCATTGGAACGAGACAACATGTGCCGGAAAAAGTCAAAACAAACGAATTAAGCAAAGCAGAAAGAGAAACGAGACAAACAAAATAGAATTAAATCAGAGAGAATCAACGTCGCATTTACATCGGTTTCTACGTGTGTCGCTAGCGACCGATTTGAGAAAAAAAAAAGAAAAGAAAAGAAAAAAAAGGAAAAACGAGACATTCAGGAGAGCAAACGTCTTCTCGAATTTTGAATCACGACCCCGGCGTTAGGATATGGGGGAAAAAAGGAGGTGCGAGTCTTCATTATCGATCGTTCCCCACCCCGTGGTGATTTTACATGGCGAATCACCTTCTCGCGTACCTTCTCGGATCTTTCCGCGACGCTCCCTTTTTCCCCTCTTTTCTCTTTTTTTTAGAAAGCAATCGGTGGTCAAATCGGTTACGCGTGTCGCGGCGCATCCATTGGTAGACTTTGGCCCAACTTATCCCCTTTATGGCACATACGTGGCTGGCACATTATAGGAATGTAGCGACGAATATTTCCCGAATGAAGAAACATGCGGGAAAAAGAATAAAAGAAAGACTACCGGACCGCGGGACCAGATCAAAGACGTTTGAAAAAAAACTGCAATTCGCGGATATACACACACGCACGCGATGCGCACACTCGCGTGTATAATTTATGCGGGTCACAGTAACATAATACGAATGTGTTTTGCATTTATGTAAGCTAATAACAATAATTATTATAAGTAATGACATGCATAATAATGATGCTGATGCGTAATAATAATTATCATCAAGTAGTTAATAGTAATAATGATAATGGCAGTAATAATAATGATAATGATAATGAGTAATAGTAATAGTAATACGATTCGAGTATCGAGTATCAGCGCTTACGCAATTAGTCGTTTCTGGGAGGAGCTCTGCGCGTGTATCTATACTACGTTCGATTTCGTTCTTTCTCCCTCCCCTCCCTCACTCTCTCTCTTTCTTCCTCCCCCGCTTTCATGCGCTCTCTTTCTTTTTCTTTCATGCTCTCATGCTCTCTCTCTCTCTCTCTCTCTCCCCCTTAGATTCTCTTTTCATTCTTTTCTCGTATCATTATTTCATAAGAAATCCGAAACGACAGCTTTCGCTCGCAAGTGTTTTTCGTCTGGATATTTTCTACATTCAGGCGGAAGTAGTTTAGATCGAGGTAATCAGCCGGGATATGTAAGGGATGGGACGAGAAAGTAAAAAATCTCTAATCGTGAGGAGATTACCGGTTCTTGTCAACAATTGAGCGATGATATCGCGCCGAGCTCGTTTTTCAATGATCTCTCGTTGATGTCGAGCAATGTTGACCAAATAAATCTCGAACGAGAAAATTATAAGCGGAAAATAGAATTAAGAATGTAATTATAATTCGATTATCGGATTGTAATTACCATACTCGCGACGTAAAACAATCATGATTAAACGAGAAGATTTAATAGAGCTGCGGGAAGAACGCGATTTATCAATAAAGCAATGCAACGACGGGAAATCGTTAAAGGATCGCGCGATTGTGAAGTTCGAATATTGAGAGCGTACCTTAATAGGATGCACGGGCAGTTAGAATCCTTATCTCTTTCTAATTTATCATTTTATTTTATCTCTCTTGAATGCTCGAGCAGTGACGTTCATGTCGATGGGAAAGCGAAGTCGCAAGCGAACCGTAATAAAAAAAGCGGAAGACGAGTGGGAAGGAGAGATCCAACAATGGGTGGATATTATTTAAGAGGAGAGATAGTTCAACCAGCATGCTTCACCTACGTTTACACAACTAGTGGTGGTTAACGCTCATCAAAAAATACTAGCTACGCTAATAATTACTATATCAACATTCGCATTATAAGATACTTATCAGACTGAGATACAAATAGAAATATGTACGTATATATATATATATATATACCAAGGGATTTATGGAATTGGGACAAACCAGAAGAAATCGAAAGAAGAGGGAAGGAGGATCTGCTGATTTGAAAAGAGAAATAGCTTTTGCCATGGTGATATATTTCTCGATGATGATGCGATGTTATCCTTTTGTCACTGAGTAGATATTAAATCGTAGATAAACATAAGGCAAAGCTCGATCATTCTATATCGATTCTCGCCGCACGAATACTCTTTTTGTTGTTGACGGTGACGATTTCACTGTTTTGCAAAATTATAAAATTTATCAAGTTCAGAAATAACGATGACGCTATCTTATGAGATGATTATTAGCGACCAATTTTTCAATTCTTTTTAGAGCATCGACGTAATTTCGTTTTCAATTTACATCATTTGATCACTCGTTTATTAAAATAAAAATGCGAAAAAGTAAAAAAAGTTACGTGATAAAGAAATTTGCATTTTATGATTTAGAGCTTTGTGTTAATTGTTCTTCAAAAAAACCGACTCGATTTCTTGCCCTGTAAAGGCTGAATATTACTTGCACTATTATCGATCTCGTATCTAAAGCTTGAAACACTTGATTTCTACGCATCTTAACATTACAATACATGGTGAGATAAATGTTTCATATAATAATGGGTTATAATGGATTAGATCTTGATTATAAATCGATTGTACAATTTAATATACAGATTGCATATTCAGAATGTAATATAAAGTTCGTATATCGCACAACGAATGACATTGCACATCATATGATGTTACTCCATTTGAAGGCGATATCGAATAGAATTTAAAAGTCGCAACCCATTACAACTCAACTAGCTCCGCTAGGGATTGCAAAATTTCGTTACAGTACTCGGTAAAATCGTCACGTCTCTCTTCGGGGCATGACATTGCCCAATAAGACATTTCCGAAATGATAATTCAAAGAAACGTCAAGTGACGTTCTTCACGATGCGGATAAACGACCCGCTCTGTACAGTTAAATTTATTGCTGAAATTCCACGTGAAATTTTTCCGCTCCTTTTTCGTCTCGAACCGAAAGGAATAGTATAACCACGCGCCGTTAATATCGAATCGTACATCGCCAAATTTCGGAGACACGAGTGATAATTCTGATTTGCAGTCTCAACGATGATCCGCCTAGAGAATTTGCTTCTCCAAGACGATTGAGGCTTGTTTCAACCCGTAGAACATACAGAAACTAGGCGAAGTATTCAATTATCAATCAGTGAGTGGAAGAGCAATAGAGAAATTTCGGCGAGATCAAATTTCGATGGTTGGGGACGTGTGAAAATAATTTCGACGTTTATTCGTGGTGAGGAAGAGGTGTAACGAGATGAAAGGATCTTTTTTTTCCATATCGAAAATTGAACCCACCGAAACTACACCGGTCCCAATCCCTGGTTCTCCACGTTCGCGAAAACACGCAAAACAGTATCGTCGAGTGCTCGTAGAGCACCTCATCTCAGTATTTCCGCGCTTCCAGAAGGCAACTTTGAAAATAAATACATTGATAGAGACTTCGAAACGCTCCGACAACCGACTTGACTCCCGAAGAATACCTCCCTCCAGAACAACTCCCGAATAGCGCGTCCCTCTGTTTCTTTCTCTACCTCTCGTGGAAACACCGCCGAGAAAATGACACACGAGCAGATATTTTCGATCCTAGTTAATTTCGCTTTCTTTTTCACGTGAAAATTTCCTAGAGCGAGAAAAGAAAGAAAAAGAGAGAGAAGAAATAGTGTGAAAAGGAAGTTGAAAAGAGACACAGATGGATCGGTAGCGGAGCAAGAAGAACGAAAGCTAGGATGTCGCGCCGATATCGCGGGGTTGTTCGGGACGGGAGACTTGTTAAGTACGCACCCTTTCCGCACATTATTAGCGTACGAGTATGCAGAGTACTCACTGAGAAATGGGAACTGGAACGAAACGTACGTCTCTCAGCTGATCCTCGCTCACTCCGTCGCATTTCGTGCTCGTCTCCTTTTTTGTTCGTCACGTTTCGTTTCGTCTGTTTCTCTCTACGTGTCTCTCTTAACATGACTCTTATTCTCCCACATTTCTTTTTTCTACGTTCGCTCTTACTTTTGTAATATTCCCTTAATATGTCATAAATATCACTCACGAGTTTTGTTATCCTTAACGCATCACGGTATATGTATATAATTATATTTGTTTGTTCATATATATTTATATGTATATTAAAGTATATAGTATCACTAGAGAATATTACTTGCGTGTTCGGAAAGAACGGATCTCCTGAACTCTCAACGCTCGCTCTCCTGAACGCACTATCGTTCATTTCGACGATTTATTATTATCCAAATCCTTTCGCATCGAGTATTCGTTTGTGTATATACTTAGGATTATTCTTCTATATCATTACACGCGCACACAAACAAGTGCCACCGCGACGTTTTGTATTATCGTTACTGTAATATTCGTAATAATCTAGCGTAGTTTAAGTTTGAGTCAATCGCTTATTGCTCGAAATTTCTCACATCCCTTGCGTGAATCCTTGTCAAGGATGCTCCGCGTTCGTCCTCGCCGACGACGATCCTTCTTTGATTAAAAGGGACCGATGAGATTCATACGGACATTCGGGATTCGTCGACATTGGTCGACGTGAGATCATTTGAGTGACAAATTGACGCATGCAATCGCACTTAACACTTACAACAAACTACTAATTATACGAAACAAAAGGAAAGACGATAGAGAGTAAAAAAATAAATTAAATGAATATCGTGTGGTAATATCATACGGTCGATCGCGTTAAATGATTCGAAACTTCCTTACAGACTAAAATACGAAACGATCATTTCCAACGTTAACACAAATAATTTAATAATGAAATAAAGGAAAGAATAGCGAATATCAATTCGAAAGAAACTTCGCATAATTTTTTTTACACGGGAATTTGACAAAACGGGTATCTTCGTGAAAATACCACCAATTGTATAATCGTCGCCGTCGAGTCGATCTCAGAGCGTATTTTATAAGTAAATACATAAATTAATTCATTTCTCTCACAAATTCCTTAATATCCTTTTATAATACTTCTCAAAATTACTTGCTTACGTGGTTTAAAGACTTAAATTTAATTTATCGCTTGAGCTACGTGAGCTAATCTTAATCTTGGATTCCCATTTCTCGCAGACGCAGTCGCACGAACTTAATATATATTATAAAGATGCGTAATAATATCTGTTAAGTAGCTTTCTCTCTCTCTCTCCCTCTCCTCCCTCCTCCTTTCTCTCTCTCTCTCTCTCTCTTATAAATATCTATATTCTATCAATGATGCTACCCGTTTAAACCTAACTTAAATATAACTCGTCGACTCGCCATTTCTTACTCTCTTAAGAGCTCATTAAGTTACGTCGATCGCGTGTGGCATGTGATGTCACGAGTGTGATACTGTCAATTAGTCTTAACAGCTATACGTGCGACTTCTCGTGCGCAAATTACACTCGCAAGTCGCTAAAAGTCTTGGTTAAACGTTAACGCGATTCGAATTACTCGAATTACATTCGTGTATCGCTCTAGTCTTATCCTTATTTAACGCGATGGAGAGCGGAGAAATATTGTCTTCCATTATTTTTGAAGAAAAATATATATGTGTGTACCGTACGTGTATACATATACCTATACATTATATATATAGTTATACAAGTGTCTTTCGTGTTGTTGCTCGTGTGTGTCATACGTACGTAATATCAAGAGTCTGCTAGCTCGTACAAAGTGGATTGTGTGTATTGACCTGTTGCCTCTGGAAAGGCGAAAAGACGTGAAACTCTGCTGGGAGCGAAGGGCGAAAGCACTAATAACGATGCAACGAAAAGAGAGAGAAACTGAAAAAGAGTCCGTCTTGTCGAGTTGTCAAATTGTCGTCGTCGTCGTCGTCGTGTTGACGCTTGGATTCTGGAAAAAGACGCGAATTGGAAAAAGGAAGCTCGAAAAGCTCGTTGTTCGTCGGAAACAATGAGTTACGCACTTGGCCACCTGAAGTGGATGGATCTCCCTTCAAGTTCGTTCGTTTGGCACTTGGCGTTGCGGATACGATTTCTAGGTTTTTTAACACCAGTCTTTCATTATATGTATTATTCGAATCGTGCTGACGGCGAGGGTCTGAACGCGCAGCTGCTTTTCATTAAAAAATGCCAGTAATTGGATGTAGGAAAATGGTGCTTTATCTTCCGCGACGTAACGACGAGAAACCTTTTGTTCGATGCATCGCGTGCTTTCGTTGATCCCCGGCAGAGACTCAATCAAGTATTAGCGCGCGCGCGCACGTGTGTGAGTGAGTGAATGAGTGGGTAAGTGTGTATGTGTGTGTGAAAGAATTATGAGAACATGGAAAAATAAAGAAGGATGCAAGTAAACGGACGAAAAATAAGAACGGAAATAAGGAGAGAAACGATTTAGTGGTCTCCTGACGGAGTAAGTCGTTCACGGCGTCCGCCGCTTCTCGGTTTTCTTTCTTTTATTGCTTCATGGCCGAGAGAAGGACTATTGCGGGGGAACATTCAGGAGACCCGAGGTTGCCGCGAACGCCATAAAACGAATGCCGCTAATGGATCGCGTTAATTAATCGATGATTAACGTGGGCGTGGCGACATGGGTAAAACGCGGTTTTGACTCTAATGTGTACGCGTTAATCTAAATAGGAACCAAAGTGTGTTGAAACGCAATGACTTGTGATCGTGAAAAATAATAGTCGCGCAAAAGTGAAAGACGGGGGATTCGAAAGAACTAACGTACATATAATGTGATATATAATTAGTTTCGCCTCACAAATAAATTAAGTAACGCATGAGAATTGAACGCAAAATATGTTCAATTTCTACCTACAAGGAAAACAACATAATTACGCGTATAATTACACAGATGACTCTGATCCTCTTTCTTCGTGTGTGCCTTATTCGCTGGATTTCTGTACGTCGGAGATCATTCATTCTCTTGGCAATTTTTGCTCTCATCCTTACTTATTCTTCGCTCGAGCGCGAATCGATTGAAATTTCAACTTTCTTCACTGGATCCTTTTAGCTTTATCCGCTTCCCACGATGCCATTCCATGATAAAAGTATCGAAGAATCCATTTCTCCTATTATCGTTTTTCAGAAATAAGAAAACGATGGATAAAACGATGATAAGAAGCATTAACGCGGAAGTCATCTTTTCATCAAATATTATTATTTCGTACTTGTAGCGCGAGCGGTGGGCCATTTCCAGAGACACTAAATCTCCGAATAAGAGTCGAAAGGCGGGTTCGCGCCACAATCAACCCCGGAGAATGAATATTCTATCATATCATACATGGGGAAGATGATCCTCTTCCCCAAGCAGGATCCATTGGATCCAAGAGATCAGAGAGCGGGAGTGCGTACGCTATATAATACGCATCTCCTTTTTAAACATACATTCCCATACCGTACATGGATCCCCAATCGACGCCTTGGAAGCTTGACATGTCGACGTTGGTGAGTGAGTAGCCCTGATAGGGATTGCCGGACGCCGCGGCCGCAGCGGGCGACGATGCCGCCGCCGCGGCAGCGGCAGCGGCCGCGGCGGCACCTGGTGTCGGCGCCGGTGCCGTCGGGGCGGTGGGCGCCGCCGCGGCAGCCGCCGCCGCCACCGCTGCGGCCGGTATCGGATAGGGCGCGTACCGATATGTCGAGAGAGCCGGGTAGCTGGTGGCGGCGAACAATTTGCCGTATCCCGCGACCGCATTTTGCACCTGCGCAGCCGCCGCCGCGGCCGCGGCCGCCTGTACTTGCGCTGCTTGTGCCTGCGCGGCTACCAATTGCGAGGCCGCCGCCGCGACCGGCAGCGGCGGCTGTGGCGCAAGTCGCACGCCTAGAGCGCCGAGCACTACCCGTTTGCCGAGCGCGAGCGCGCCTGGTTGTACCGCCTCCTTCGGCTGCGCCTTTTTGCATTCGACCTTCTTGTTCTTGATCGTGTGGAAGTGTATCTCGCACACGCGGTCCACCACGTCCTCGTTCTCGAAGGTGACGAAGCCGAAGCCGCGATGACGCTTCGTTTGTTGATCCATCAGCATCACCGTCTCCTCCACCTTCCCAAATTGATTGAAGTAGGCCTTGACCTCATCGCTGCTAGTGTCCTGACTGACACCGCCCACGAAGATCTTCTTTGTGCGATTGGCCTGTTTCGCGCGATTCTTCGGTGTCGCGTGCTTCGGATCGATCTTCTTGCCATCTAGGGTGTGGATTGGACACTTGAGGACTTTGTCGACGCTACCGGGCTCGGCGAATGTGATGAAGCCGAAACCACGGCTACGCTGTAACCGAACAAGCCGAGAACCGGCACGATGCACAAGAACTGTCTATTGCGTGCCTCCCTCTTTCGTTGCGATTGTTTCTCGCTCTCGCGATCAAACGCTCCGACATCCGACTGACTTTTGCAACTTGCTCGAGGGATACCGTCATTATTCGCCTTCATTTGGTTATCGCAAGACCACTACATGTTTAAGACGAGTTTTCATGACCATGAAAATTTTTCATGATCCAATCGCGTTGGGACAATGCTGATTATTATAATTTATCGATTACTGCGAGTAAAATATCACACGTTTTCATAAATTTACTATACGTTCGTTTATTTCTAGCTTGCTCAAATGATCACCAAAACTCTGATCCGTTCATCTTCTCTTAATGTTGCGGGTTCAATCCGGAATATAAGAATGCTTTATGATTGCGAAATTATCCTGATCTTTAATAATCCTGCCTTCGGTGATTTCTCATAGTTCTTGTTATAAACGGTTAACTAGTGCTACCAAAAACTACCATTTGCATGCAAGACTGTCCAAGCCAATGTTTAAGACAAACATTCTAATGTTACGTGAAATAAAGACTGCGATAAGACTCAAATCCATTACGAACGTTAAGGAGCTACTGAAATATACACACATATATATATATACGTATATGTATATGTATGTACATATGCATATATATATATACATATTACGTCTGTCCCCACCCACTCTTTATTCGCGAAATCTCCGATATTACACCCGCATACGACATTTACCGCCTGTAAATCCGGCAAAAGAAGGAAAAAAAACAAAAACTTCTCCCACCTTCTTTTAATACATAATGCAATTAATGCGATTAATAATACCTAATACAATCTACTTTTTTTGATACTTTGTCAGCAATTAATTACACCGATTAGTACAACTTTTCATCTACTACGGTCTACTACGGTATATAGTTTCGTGCAAAAGTGGAAGGAGAGATTGCTTAGTACATCGAATCCTGTCGAGGTAAACTCCTTTTTCTCGCAACATCTTCGCGGCCGACCTCCTGCAATGCACGAGGATTGAGACCGAAAACCGTTACCGGCCAATCAACTGGCGCGGTATAAACGCGATTTGGAAACGCGTGGGCGATATACGAAGATGTTCTCTCACCATAAATTAGGATAATAGAAATTTAACCATGACGTTCTATTATCAATGGAACATTCAACTAAAGAAAATATATTTGAAATTAAATTCTTAATCATAATTACGTACAAAGCATTAAAAAAATAATATTAAATAAAAATTGAAAAAGAGATTAGAAAATTTGCTAGAAAACAAATTTAAATTAAGTATAGTAGCTCACGTTCTTTCCATGGTTTTAAAATATTATCAGATCGTGACCGAAAATGAAAACATGAGATACAGATCGACTTTCATTATTAACTTGACAGAGAATGGTATCGCGTGAGAACAGCATCGTACAATAAATAATCGTAATTGATCGGGCGAGCAAATCGAGAGTTATGCTCAGATAAGTTGACCGACCTGTGTCATCGGATCCTTCATGATGAGGACATCGGTGACAGTGCCAAACATGCCAAAATATTCCCGCAGCTTTTCGCTGCTCGTCTGCCAGGAGAGGCCGCCCACGAAGAGTTTGCCCGGCGCCGGATCGCCGCCGTTTGGCGTACTCCTGCCAGAGCTGCCTGAGTGGCTACCGTTTATCGGCACCAACGTGTTATGGAAGTCGTGCTCGATCGCGCCATTTGTCGCTTCCATACCGGCGCTGTGAACAATCAAAGATAAATCGATCGTTAAACCGAGTAAAAATCCACATGTCATTCTGGCTCGCGGACTCTCCATAGAAAGCCAATCAATATTTATTGCTAAAATAATTTCGCAGGAATTTTATTGTAAAATATCATTTCTTCTATTTATTTATAGCAAAGTTTGTAAATTGTGTATACATATACATAAAATTATTTTAATATTAATAATAGTGGTATTAATACAATAGTAATATTAATTATTGTATATTATAAATCTATATACCTATGATCAGACGCACTGTGTATGTGTATTTATTTCTATTATTTATTTGCTTTTAGATTTTTCAAAAAATTAAGATATATGGAAATAACATTTAAAGAACTGCTCAAAGTAGAATCATTAAAAAACATGTATTCAAAAAACAACAGTACTTATTTAAAACATGTTTTTAATATTTTAAACATGTGTAGCGGTCGGCTTACCGCATTTATACATCGTAATCCGACTACCACAAAATATCAACAAACCGTAAAAATTTGAAAGGGCACTCCGCGGACGCAAGCTCGAGTAACACACACTGACGCGATGCGCTACCGCGCATCTGTACTTTCTCGCAAGCACACGCTCCAGAGTAACAAACACATATAATACGGCTATAAGGAAATTTTTTCCGGACTGTCGCGCCGACTGTCCTCAAAACAAGGATCTGCTACCAACATAGAATGCCTTCTTTTTTCACTCCCAAAAAGCTCAGGGAAACGATACTACGGTGCATCCAACAACTAATGTTTTAAAAAATACATATTCAAAATAAAATTTTTATGTATGTTTTATTTATTTAAAACAAAAAACATTTTACACACATATTTATAAAGATGTGTAAAGAGTTCCTCAAGTTATAAAATTATAATTTTGTCTTGAGTATTCTCTGGATTATTTAAAACAAAAAAGTTCTTAATAGTTCTTAAGAAGAGTTTCGTCGAGAGAGATTATGATAGCATATATCGATTTGAAAAACATGAAGCCAAATACACGATTTTTGACACACCGAAATTAAATGATTCTAAACATAGTTCTGATGACCTTTTGAATAGTTACATCCTGATACGTTTTGCAAGAGTTCTGCGATTTTTATATTAAAAAAAAAAAAAGTTATTAATAGATCTTAAAAGGAGTTCCGTCGATTATGATAGCGAATATCGATTTGAAAAACATGAAGACCAAATTCACAATTTTTGACACACTGAAATTAAATGGTTCTGAACACAGTTTTGATTTTGAATAGTTACACCCTAATACTTTTTGCAAAAATTCTGCAATTTTTCTATTTAAAAAAATTCAATTCAAATATCGAAAACTTTTTGAAAATTACGAGTTCTGATAAAAAATGATAGAATCACATTCGATAAGATTAAAAAAATGATAAAAACATTATATATACATAATATATGACTATAGTCACCATAGTTTCCGAGATGTATTTTCAAAATATTTGGTCAAAGTGAGTTTGGTCAAAAGTGATAGAGTTCTGAATCAAATTCGGTAAAATAAGAAAATGATAAATTGCTTTATTGGCATTATAGCAGTTTATATAACGATTCCACACAAAAATTTTATAGGCGGAAGGCTCTTCCCCTTGAATCCTCACCCCGAAAAAACTAATCAAACTTATTATATTTAACTAAAAATTAATATTGGATCGGCTTTTAACTTAAAATTGATTTAGACTAGATTAGTTTTTCGGGGTGGGTCTGCGGGAGGGTGTTTCTGTGAAATTATATAATTCAACATAAAAATTTTCAACTTTCCTTGAAAAGCGAGGTCCACCTACTACACCTCCCTTTTCTTTGGGACAAAACTACTTCCAACGTCGTATGACAATACTGTAAAAGTGACATATTTCAGACGCGACCCCCACATAGTTGTTAAATATAAATTACTCAGAATTTTATTCTTTATAACATATCAAAATGAAGAAATCCAAAAATCCTAAAATGTAACTTTTTCTTACCAATGACACATATGTATCTCCTTTCCTCATCAATTGATCGCTTTAAACCATAAAACTTTTCGTCAAAATTCGAGAACTGTTCAAAATTACAACAGGAAACTACTCGGAACTCTAAAAAAAACTTTTAACCTTGTTTAGGAAAATTTTTTATTATCGTTTAAATATCTAGTATCTTTCTTGCAAACATTGATCTGATCGCTTTGAGTCAAAAGATTTTTCGTTAGAACTTGTCGAGAACTTAAATGTTTAATCAGAACTTAGAATTAAAAAAAAAAAAAATTATAATTTTGAAAATACTTAAAAAAAAAATTAATTTAAAAAATTCAATATCACAGAAACTTAGCTAGGCCAAGGTTTTTCATCATTTTTCTTGAATTGATTCAGAACTCTCTATCATTTTTTACCAAAACTCGTGATTTTTTTAAAAGTCTTTAATATTTGAAATTGAATTTTTTTTAAATAAAAATCGCGGAATTTTTGCTAAAAAATATCAAAAACTATGTAAACTATTCAAAAGATCATCAGAAACTGTTTTCAGAACTATTTAATCTCAATAAAAAAAATCGTAATCCCCTCATTTTTCAAAATCGATTTTTGCTACCATAATCGAACTCTTTAAGATCACTTAAGCTTCAGTGGTCGAATTGGCTAAGACATCCGCCCCAAATAGTCGGAAGGTTCCAGGTTCGAATCCTGGTTGAAATGATATTTTTTCGATAATAAAATTCTTTACAGTTCTTTACAGTTATTTAATAAAATCCTTATTGACATCAAAATGTTAAATCAACTTAAAACTTGTGAATTTACTATTCCAATAACGTACCGTGTTTCAAGATTGATAGATTATCGGCGCACAGTTCACAAAAAAAGTATATAAAAATTCAAACATAATTATTTCGACACAAACACCTTGTCATGTTCTAGTCTTATATCCTCTTTTGATATCCTTTGTTTGATTCTTTAAGAACTATCAAGATATAATATAATTTTTAAAACTAATTTCAAGAGTTCTTTTTTTTCATTCTAAATAATCCAGAACTGAAGAATTATGATTTTGTAACTTAGAGAGGTCAATTTCACACACCTTTTATACAACACACTCACATACACATCAGCAGCTCTAATAAAATGTATGACTATGAGATTTTGGGGACCTGTAGATAATTGAAAAATACTGTCATAAGTTATTTTACCCATAACAAATTAATATAAAGTGAATTTTTACATAAATTTTCAGAAGCTTATATTTGATAGTAGGGGAGATCAGGAATAAAAATAACGCGGGACAAATAACAAACGCGAAAAAAAAAAGGAGTACGAATCTATCGACGGTTATACAACGTCTTTTGAACGTCCCTCTCATCTCACAATCAGTAGCGCTCAAAGCTCTGTCGTGAGAGGTTGTGTGTCTGTTGCATTGATGCCATAAAAACACGGTCAAAGTAAGTATTTTGTGTTTTCTTAATTTCTCAATATTGCATTGAAAATTTAGTTTACCCTTTTATTTATTGTTTATTATAAATGAGTCACTATTTCTTTAGTTTGATGCATATTTTGAGGTTAGTTTATTTTATAACATTAAATATTTAATCAATTGTGCCAAAAATCTAAGTCGGAACAAAATAACAGTCTGTTACTTTTGTTCCGAAAACAATAATTGTTATTGGTGTTGATTTTTATTCATTTATATATATATTTCTCTTATAAAAACGTTCTTATTATTATTTTAAAATGCCGAATATATGAAAAAGAAAAATAGATAGAGGCTTAGCAACGTCTGAAATATACGAATTGGCGGCTGAAGAATGTTGTACAAGAAAAGCTTATTTGTGAGATACGGTTAAATCTTACAACTTGTGCTATGTTTACCTATATGAATATTAATTTCAAGATTTTTAATATTTATGATTTTTCAATTTTTTAGTTAATTTTCTTCAGGTATAAATAATTGCATAATCTTAATTTATAAGAGTAGTTTTATAAAAGAAGTTTCTTGTGATATTAAAAATTTTTGTTTATTATATGTTTGTATAATTTCGTTTATTTTATGATTGAATAATTTTATGTTTCATTATTTATGAAACTAATTAAAAATGTCCAGAATTATTTGAAAAAATTTATAAGGACTAAAATGTTTCACTACATTGATTATATGTTTGTTTTAATTTTATTTTACCTTGTTAAAATCAATCTTTAGCCTGTTACAATCAGTCCTAGGAATAGAGACAATCGTAACAAATCTCGATTTTCATAAAATTATCGTAAACTTGACACACCATATTTAAAAATCTAAACGTTTCTTTAGAGTTCTAGCATTCTTTTGAATAGTTCTAGAGTTCTACGCAAGAATTTTCAATAGTTCTGTTGATTAAATATAAAAAAACCGAATCTGAAAATATGGTGTGCTAAGTTCACGCAGCGCACCAAATCATTGAAATGAATTACTTCTTGGAAGTTTTAGTTTATTTTACAATAGTTCTACAGTTCCATGTTCAATAAACCAATAGTTCTAACGATTAAAAGCAAACAATCGATTTTTTAAAACCCAGAGCCTAACAAGAGTAAAGTACTACGTCACAGCAAGTTCCAGCCGACTTTATGATATTTTCTGATAGTTTTGCAATAGTTCCAAAGCTTTCTATGGGTTTCGTAGATAGTTCCGGTCTTTACGTATTTTTAAGCAATTTTTTACTTCGACCTCTGGCACACCATGACAAGAGTAAAATACTACGTCACAGCAAGTTCCAGCCAGCTTTATGATATTTTCCGATAGTTTTGCAATAGTTCCAAAGCTTTCTATGGGTTTTGTAGATAGTTCTGGCCTTTACGTATTTTTAAACAATTTTTTATTCGACCGCTGGCACACCATGGCACACCACGGTGGTCTTGTCATGGTGTGCCAGCGGTCGAATAAAAAATTGTTTAAAAATACATAAAGGCCAGAACTATCTACAAAACCCATAGAAAGCTTTGGAACTATTGCAAAACTATCGGAAAATATCATAAAGTCGGAATAAAGCTAGAACTTGCTGTGACGTAGTACTTTATTCTTGTCATGGTGTCATGGTATTGTCATGGTATTGGAGAAGCTCAAAATATAGCTAAAATTATTACACAGTTGTAAAAAATTGAATTTACATTAATCGAATCTGAGGTAAATTGTTTTAAGAATCGTTTTACATAGCTATGATACTTCCTCATTATTTGACCAACTTCATCATCGATTTTAGAGGTCAGAAACATAATTAAGACAATTAGAAGAGATATCACAATATGCGGTACATATCATCTTGATACTATGCATATATAATCAAAAGTTTACTATTAAAAGAATATTTATTCTTAACTCAAAACATAAAAAATGTTAGTCCGGTGTCATCTCCAAAGCAGCATAAATAATAGTTTGATTTATCTATGCAACTATTGCCTTCTCTATAAGTATAGTATTGAAAGATTATTTTCCACTATTGATTTCACAGTAAATTATGCAATAGGTTAGGAACGGAAAAAGCTTAAATCTTCTAATAATAGATACTAGAGCTTTAAATTCTAATAACTTGACAATATTTAAGAATAAAGAAATAAATTGTTATAGTTTTTAAAGATAAACAGATAAAACAAAAATGCAGATATATATTTGTTATATAAATAAGTATTCGTTTTATGTAACAATAATAATAACATATTGAAAGATACAATCAATATATGCAACAAGAATTCTTGTTTCTTTAATATATTATAATTTTTATTTTTGTTCTATTTACCTATCTTTATATATATATATATAATTATTATTATTATTCACACATGTCCTAAGTTTACACATGTACTATTTCAAATTCATAAAATTATTATTTTTCTTTATAATTTCCATACGTTTTTATAATTTTTACATCAAAACGTAAGACATTTTAAAAATATTTGATTGTATGTATCTCTTTATTATATTTTAAAAAATAAATATCGCAAAAAACATCAATTATCAAGTAATGTTTTGTTTTATGTAATATTTTATCGCTTAAAAACTTGTTTAAAACAAATGTTTGAATTTGCATGATTTAAACAAAAACATGATTAAAATTGTTAAATGTTTAAAACATGTTTCAAACATAAGTGATTAAAACATAACAATCCTGGTTTACAGCGATCATCGATCTCAATGGCATTACATTAACGCAACATGTTTCATTTAACTAAAAATAAAATCAAACTATGTGCCGAGCATAACATGGTTTTATTCAGTACACATTTCTAATGTCGTATGCGATGCCTACTCGACGCAAATTTAGAGGCAAAAAGATGTATTTCTAACTAGAAGTTTATTAACGAAAAATATTCGAAAAATCGTCTACAAACTGTGAAATTTTGTAATATGTATTCATTAACACCTTGCACGTGAAAAATAAATATTGATACGTAATGTCTATTGTGTTTCATAGAATTTTTTGAATACATAATGTATGTATTTTAATCTGCACTTTATTTATCAGAACCACGCACGCATAATCTTTAAGTACTCCCGCCTCCTCTATTTCTGTATGTACATACGTGCGTGCGTGCTCTGTAAGACTACGCTAAGAGTAAATTCTTGAGATTATTTTAAGACAAAAATCTTAATATCTCAAAATATTCATAAGATATGAAAAACTGGTAAATTTGTTGCAAATTTCATGCAAAGAAATTATCATTTAACAGCTCATTTGTATTTTTACTTATCACGTACAACATTTTTTCTTTCATAATATTTTCGATAAAATTTTTGCGTAGACAGTGCATTTACACAAATATTAGTAAAAGCAAATTCATTCTCTTTGCATATATAATCTCGATATCGATATTACCAAAAGGAATGACGATCAGCTTTCATCTTTAGAACTGTGCGTTATATTATACCCGAGCGAGTAAACTTTAGATTATCTCATTCGCTAACTCTAAATGCTTCTAATTTAAAAAGTATTATATAGTCTGATTATTTCGGTATTAAGATTTTCACCGCGGCTTAAAATAATTTCAAGAATTTATTCTTAAACATTGTTATACGACACGGTCTTATAAGACACCTTGTATATGTACATATATACATACATACATTTTCACTTTCGTGATATATAAAGATTTACATTACTTTAATTACAAAGCGATTGTGCACGAAAAAAATTATATATTAAGCATTAGTGTCATTGAAAATAATCTTGTTACGGTCTTATGAGACAGTCTGTATATATACGTACATATGTATATACATACATACATTTTTACTTTTGTGATATATAAAGACTTACATTGCTTTAATTACAAAGCGCTTGTGCACAAAAAATAATGATGTATTAATAGCATTAGTGTCATTAAAAATAATCTTGTTAATTCAATAATCGTGTTAATAAAACAAATAACATTTTATTAGAAACAAGAGTATAATGTAATTATTTCATTAACATTATAATTGAATTATAAAGATTATTTTTAATTAGAATGCTGTTAATGTAACATTATTTTTTCGTGTGTTAATAATTTAACGCGAGCTAACATTTGTGCGCAGATCAAACATACATCGCGTCTGTTATACAATAACAAACTTCTACTTATTAAATTTTTCAACCGTTTCCACGGAAAAAACATTCGCGTGCAGATGACGATAAACATCTCACAAATATCAACAGTTTTATTAAGAACTCGTGCTCGTATTTTTTTTGTTTCAGTTGATACCGCTCGCCTTCGTGCAAACTTGCGTGATGCTTGCCATACCCTTCATAGCCTACCATAGATTGTTCGTTACCACGATTGATGTTCAGTAAGTAACGGATTTTACGCTCTCTCTCTCTCTCTCCCCCCCTCTCTTTCTCTTACGGCAAAGTGAAATAAACATCTTGTCTCTTGCGTGACAAAAAGTAAAAATAATATTATATCATTTCGCGAAACGTCAGCAAATTCTGGAAACTTGGATCGAAAATAGCGCGGCCAATAGTCTAGTTCCTGTAAGCAACACTCTATGTATAACGCTAATGTAGTAAGGTCACTGTATCTGCTAACAACCTTGGCATTGCTATGTTTTGCATCCATTTACAAGGAACTTTTATTTCTACAGTGTAATGCTAAGAAATCACTGGCCTGTTAAAAAAAATACAAATGTTTTTTTCGCGGATACCAAGTAAAAATAAAAAATAATGTTTCTCATCTATTCTTTTATTTATAATTTTTTCATATTTATGTGTCAGAATTCATGTAATCGCTAAAACTATATACGAAAAAAATATCTTTCCAAACGGATAATATTGTCGACTTTTAGGCTGACCGATTATCAGAGATTTGAAATTCCATCCGTACCGAGATTTTACGATCTGCGGAACCCTCGTACTTTAAAGGTAAGTTATTTGTAAGATGGTTTTACAATATTTTTACAAAATGTTTTTGTAAAAATCAGCGTAGAACGAATAATTTTGCTGTAGTAGTTAAAAATTTTGCTAGATACAGATCTGAAAATAATTTTATTATATATATATAAATTATGATATTATAATTATGTAGCGCTGAAGCTGGTTGCTAGAATATCTTTTTATATTATCTTTTTTTATATTATTATTTTTTATATTATCTTTTATTATTTAAGAACAAAATATTCATGTTTTGTTTTATTTTGTTAAGGAGTTTAAAGACGTACTGTACGCGGTAAATTCTAAAAACTATAATATATTGTATAGGCTAACTATAGTAACATCCTTAATAGAAATAATGTTTAATTAATAATGTGTTAAAATACATAATTCCTTTTTAACTATTGAGAATTTTTACAAAATAAAACTGTTTATCAACAATAATCTGTTTTAGATGTTTTCATGATATTCTCACTTTCATTGACATAAAAATACATGTTAACCTTAACTGAATAAATGCATAAGTAAAGCTAAAATCTTAATTTTCACTAATTTTGATGGCAATTAAACAATGCAACTAGATTCCACCGCACTAGCTGCGTGTATTGCGTGATTTTATTGCGATTTCAAAGTCACAACTTGAAGTAATTTCATGTATAGGTGTCAACCTATATATGACTTAACACCAATTTGAGTCTAATATGCAAATTTGTCTATCCGGTTACACTCTTTAAACAAATTTTTTTCTTGAGTTTATTATTGTTTGCACACTGTGAAGTTTCCGCTCTATTAATACTTATTTTACAAACAACAAATTCAAAACTTGTATTTTTCGAAAGTAACAAATTAACAACAAATTCTAATATTATTGTTATTACAATTTTTTTATTTCTCACGTGCGTGTGTGTGTGTGTTGTTCCGCTAACTTAATTTTCTTTTAGCAGAACATCATATTTTAAAAAACTTACAGAGCAACATATTTATTTTCTTTGACAATTTTTAGCAATAAATAAGCAGCAAACAAAAATATTAATTAAAATTGATTCTGCAGTTTGTTCCACAAGACGTTGATGAGAAGAGAGAAAGTAAACTATCGAAGCAATCGATAAAGTTGCAGTTGTTGATGAACTCATTAAGTTGCAAAGACCGATATGTATGTCTATTGATGTGTGTGTGTGTGTGTGTGTGTGTGTGCGCGCGCGCGCGCGCGCGCGCATGCTTGCGTGTGTAGATACTGCACTTAACAAATCAGCAGCGTAATTAAATATTGAACTTCGATCATTAGCAAGCAAACTCTAAATTGTTACATACTTCTTTATTTAAGAGAGCCTAGAATTTTAAACATAAGTAAAAGTCACCCACATCAACTTAAATGAAAAGAAATGTTTTAAAAAAAACACATGTTTCGTGTTTTTATTTTATAACTTTTTTCAACTTTATTTCGCAAAAATATTAACAGAATTATCTTCCTTGATGTTTTCTACACCAATTTAAAAAAAAAAATATTAAATTTCGATAATTTTTTCGAGAATTATGAGCAAAAAATAATGCGTCGATAAAATTTACCCATGTTTAGAGTTT
This sequence comes from Crematogaster levior, assembly GCA_901521435.1. Taxonomy (NCBI): domain Eukaryota; kingdom Metazoa; phylum Arthropoda; class Insecta; order Hymenoptera; family Formicidae; genus Crematogaster; species Crematogaster levior. The sequence continues at coordinate 195,567 of CABEGB010000546.1, read as the reverse complement.
AGAGTAAATTTTAAGTATTTAGGATTTTAGAGTTAACATATTTCTAATGAGTCCTCGTCACTCTGATAGTTATTGATAGTGACATACTGTGATTTTCATCTAATTCTAATTTATTATTTTATTTTGAGTAGGATATTTTTCCAATATAACTACTATATGTTCTTGTAGCGTAGAATCTTGCTTAATCTTTGCAAAAATAATAAGTCCTACAATGTCAATTTTGCACATCAAGAGACAGCTTGAAATAAAAATGTATCCTAAAACTGGTAATCATTGTACCTCTTCCTCTTCAGCAAAACTGTTTTTTTCGTGTATTTTTGATACAATTTTATAAAATTTATCTTTCATAAAATATAATTGTTAGACAGTGCTTTTATTCAAGCTGTAGGATAATCTCATGAGAAAAGAAAAACTATGTATTCATCATTCGTCTCTCACAATATTCATAAATCTCCGACCGATCGCTGTTACCATCGCGTTTACATTTAATATCTGGAGACACGGATGAACGCCAATATCTGATTAATTATTACGCCCGATGCAAACATTCAATTAAAGCAATTGATTAAAAACAACATAAATAAGTGACGTATAATCTGTATTTTCAAATGAGATTTTGATCCTGATAGCGATATCATTATTTTTAACCTCGATTAATTATTTTTACAACTATATTGATTCATCGCGTATTATTATCGTTGTTTTGTTCTATGTTTGTTTATATTTCGCATTATTTAATAATTCATGTTACGGCTACGTTTTATGAACATGTCTACTGTATTTATCGAGTTAAAATTCTGTTACGTTTCATTCCGAGAACTCTCGTCTCCTTAAATTACAATATCATTCCATGATTTCGCCGTATAATTTGATTCTCGATCAAGCAAAATGTACAATCGCCGATCGTCTTTCGATTCGGCATTCATCGAGGCATTCATTTTTAATAGAACGACCTTCTTTCACTAACGTCGTGTCCATGTGACGAGCGCCATGTCGCGGATTCGCCGCCACAACGTAATACGCTGATATTATGTGCACGTTTTACGCATAGATACATCCCTTCTCTTTCAATCATTCAGGGAAATATTTCATATATCGTAACAAATCAATCCCACCGCGAGCGTATAGTAATGTAGTCTCGCCCATCCTGCATCTCACATGTGACTCGAGAGATACGTACGAAACTAAGAGAAACTATGGTCGTTTCGTCGTGTATATCTAACCGGAGATATACCGTGCCATCGCAATGCCTTTTCCCTCAGGATCCAGCGTCGTAACGCGTCGTACATTCACCGCCAGCACCGACGGCGTTGCAACCGTACCACGCTGGGAGGAGAGAATGGCAAGTGGACGGGACAGCGGGGTGCGCCGTGTAGTAGCGGGGCGAACGAAGAAGAGCCACGGGGGTTGCGCGTTAGTTCGGTTCGGATATATCGCCGCGAGCGGCATGGTCGAGTCGACATGCGCGCGACGAAGGGTGTCGCGGGGGAAGGGGGGTTGGGGTAGGGCGACGGGGTGGACAGACACACAGGAGGGTTAAAGCAGGATAGATAGCAGCGAGAGTGGAGCGGAAGGTCCGGACAAGCGAGAGAAGAGAGGAGAAAGAGCCAGGAGGGTCGAAGCGAAACGAGCGAGTTCGTTTGGGGTTGGGAGTAGCGGTGGTGGTGGTGGTAGTGGTGGTGGTGGGACGAAGTGGCGCGAGGGAGAGCGGGTAGTTGCCCGTCGTGGGGCACGACGCCGACGAGAACGCGCAGCCAGTGGATCAATACACCCTTCCGCGGTGTTCTCACCGTGTGTGACTCGCACCACCGTACGGCTCTCGACACCGCTCGCTCGGTCATGTCGACTCCGATCTCTCTTCCTCTGCTCAGGAAGCGCCGCGAATCGGCTTCACCAAAGAAAACATCTTACGATACTTTCTTCGTCTCCTCTCTCTCAATGTACGCTTTCTTCAAGAGAACATCACGATTATTAAACTTTCTTCTTTTTCATCTTGTTTTACCACCCTCTCTTACTTCAGTTTTACGTCTTATTTTCAAATGAGATTATTGTCGGTATCGAAATATTCTCGCAGACGAGTTTTCAAAAAAGATGCAAAAGATCGAAGGATAATCTAGGACGCGATATATTATTTGCGCTCCATTATTTACGTGTCAATCAATGCCTGTCCCTCAATATTCGAAATTCAATAGTCATTTCTTCGATACGCCGATATCTTCAGATTGTCTCCCGTTTGGCCCAAATCGATCAATGAACACCCTTACGTGTTCATTTATTCGCACCACATCGAATCACGCAGGCGAGATACCGCGATGAAATTTTGTAAAAAAAAAAAATTCTGAGAAGAACTCCGTGAGTCGTAATTAAATTCATTTTCAACAAACGCAAGCTATATTGATTCCTTGTAAATTTTCCCGAGTTTCAAGTTATTTCGGTCAGTGTCTTCCTTCATATCTTGTCTGTTTATCTTCATATCTTTATCTCGTTGTTCGTTTACACGAATCTAAAATTGTGCGAAATAATTCGACACACTGCAGATTTAATTTTCTCGTTTGGTATATCGTGCGCTTTGCGGTTATCGAGCTATTGCCGCAAAATCGAAATATCACCGCGTAAACTGAGATTTAAAAAAAAATCGTTTGATGTGGTTCAAGTGGACGATTGAACAATCGGCCAGCGTGATGTGGCTTGTCGACTATTTAATCAAACCACGTCGAAAAAAGTACTATCGATAGGTACATCGTTTAGGAACAATGGTGATTCATAATCATTCGACGAAGTGATCAAACATGCATTATTAAATTCACGAATGTCCATAATGTGACGAGTCAAGCACTCTCTTTTCTTGATGACCTCGATCTTACGTTACGACGGTGAGGACGAGACGTCAAATGAAAAAGTGAGTGAGAGAGAGGGAGAGAAAAACAAAGGGGAAAAAGAGATGAAAGAGAAAAAGGTAGCAAAAGGGAGAGAAAGACCAACAGACAGAAAGGGGGAAAAAGAGAAAGGAGAGAAAGGAGGCCGGAGGAGAGAAAAGGAGAGGAGAGGAGAGAGTATGTGTTTGATGGCAGAGGGATGGCGATCGGTGTAGCGAAATCGTGTGTAGTTTTAGTATTTTCAGTATCGCACATCCCTAGTAGCAAGCAGCAGTCTCCACGTCCACCCCCAGCAACGTCGACAGGTCGTACTTGGTCCCTCTCTAGCGCCTACTCTTCCGCACCCTGAGCCCCCTGTATGCCTCCCTATCACATGTACGCACACACGCGTGAACGCTTTCTCTCCTTTGCGCGCATGCGTGCTCACATACACAAGACCAGAGAATCATATCGAAGACGAAGAGGGTGAGTTTCCCTCGCGGTGGGAGAAGCTCGAAGGTAGAAGAGCCCCAGTCCTAGTGGGGGGAGGAGGCGGGTGGGTGGTTGGGGAGAGGGTGCGGAGGCGCCGCCGCCACCGAGCGACGCAGTGCCGTCGGGACGCTCGACCGAATGATACGGCCTTCGCAAAGGGGTATTTTTCGCCGGCCGCCATATCTCGGCAATCCGCTCGACTGCCGCACCGAGAACTGGGAAGAGAAGGAGGAAGATGGAAGGAGGAAGAGAAAAAGAGAAAGGAAGAGAGACATACAGAGAGAGGGAGCGCTTGAGAAGAGAACAATACTAATTTCGAGAGAGAGAAGGAAGACATCGCAGAGAAATCTGCCCACCGGCCGGGGATATTGTCCTGTCACAGCAGTACGCCTTTAAAGAGTTACTGGTGTGATGGGACATTGTCCTCGTCCTGGTGATTCACTTCCAACCGCGTCGTCGTCATCATCATTGTCAAGATTCATCAAGACACACAGGATGTGGAAAGTGTATCCCGGTTCATAGTCGAATTGGTGTCGGGTGCGTTTTCGTTGGACGTTTCTTGCGATCGAAAGGGATAACAGGGTCAAAAAGCCAATGGGCACGGACGAGAGATTTTACGAATGTTTGTACGATAACGAAAAGGAAACGCCCGAATGCGACTCGAATATTGTGTCACATCGACCCCCACATCTTAAAGAAGATACCGGTTTTTAGCTCTCATAAACTATTACACCGTTCTCGATACTCATCAGCATGGGTACAACGATGGTGTTTCCAGTCGATAAGGTAGCTTTCAAGAGGCGCGGCTACTCACTACCCTGGTCGATTCAAGGACCCGACTTCTCGTCGCCTTCGTCGATCGTCAATAGTTTTTCTCCGCCCTTTTTTTTTTTAAATTCAGAAACGCGGAATTATTTTTGAAGAGAGTGGAAATTGTTTTCGCGCGATTTGTTTGTCCCGTAGGAAGAACGCCAAGGATCTCGAAATCACGATGAATGATAGAGGCGTTCCGTTATCGTGAAGCATCTACGTTGTGCCTATAGTCCGCAAAATGGCCGGAGCGCGTTCGTGGGTATTCCTGCGCGCTATCGTCGCGCAGTGACCTCTCGTCAAGGAATAACATTGCGTGTCGCTAGCATTAATTCGGAAAACGCGGAATCACTGCAGTTGCTGTCGTCGCTCGGATGCGCTCCGGAAATTCTTTCGTCCGTCATTGATTGCGTGAATGCGATGGGGTAACCCGCCCGATCGAAAGTTGGAACTGGAAGAAGGTCGTAGATTGTAACATAGTTTCGGTGGAGGTCGGATGTGTCTACTCGTCACTTGTGTGAGATCGATACTCGAATAGGCAAAGGATTCGTGAAGGGCAAGTTTCGCTCCGGCCGGCTGATAGATTAGCGCGAAACTGCGAGGAATTGATTACACACAAGGAATGTATTGAAATTCGAGGATTTATTTTTGCAATCGTTATATAGTATTTCGATTTACTCTTCATAACACATGCTCTTCGATACTTCGCTGCCAAACAATCAAAGATTAAAAGACGGCACCGTTTTTGTCTCGTAATTATTTATCTTCTTCTATTAATCCCGCGCCTATAATACATCCCGGCCATTTACTGAGTAATGAATCGACACCGTTTCCGTTTACGACTTAGCACACGGAATTGGAGCGAAGGGGTGGCGGACAACAGGGTCGATGAAAAGGTTAACGCTAGATTGAAGTCGACTGTTTTATTTTTCCTCTTTCTCTGTTTGTTATCCCCTGTCATTTCGCGATTACTTTAACTTCATCATGGAAGAAGTGGTCTTTGCTAAACGCAATATTCGATTCAGTTTTGATCTTGTAAAAAATCCACAATTTATTCTCCATTCTCAAAGTGATCGCCTAATACTATAGAAAAAAGAACAAATCTGAGAATCTCATCAAACACTAAACAATGAACCTTACTATAGGTTTTGGCCGAAACGGCAAAGTGGACTGTCTTCTCACTCAGTTTAACACATTTTGCTATGTTTCTTTTTTCATTCTATGTTCACTCTGTGTTTCATTATACTGTACTATACGGCAAAAGAGATTCGAAATAGCTCCGTTCGAGCCACATCACTGCTAATTTGGTCTGCATTTTTCGATGATCCACTTTTTCTCGACTACGTTAGATAATATTGGATATCGATACATTTTTTACATTTACATTTCCACCAGCATGTAATTAGATCCGACTAAAAAGATTTGTTCTTCAATTATAGCTGATACGAAAATATCGTTTCTCCATTACATTCGATCGAATAAAATTTCGGGGAATGTTTTGTGATCTGTTCGGTGACGCTATTTGGGATAAGAAGAGATGTCTTGTTCGCAAACTTATCCGCAAATTGACTTCTTCGATTTCTTTCAAAAGTTCAACGAAGAAGAACTATTCTCCTATGACTATTGATTTTTCTTCGTATAATCCGTAGCATATTCTTTGTACAATATTTTTACATAGCAATAATTCAAAAGCTGCACTGCAGAAGATGCATCCACAGCACTCTCATCTTTTATTCAGTATCTGTACCACCGTCTGTTTTAATGGTCATAATCGTGTGTGGGCAAAGATCGAACGAGTCAGTGGGATAAGATCGAAGATAAACTCCAAAACAAAGAATTTCAAAGCGTGTTCGGTATGATGAAATGTCAACTCAGAAACGGTGGAAAAATTTATTCCAGAAGACAAAGGCACGTTTTCGCCCTCGAATAATCGAATGAATAGTACTCGGACATTGCGCTACTACCTCTAAGGTTTGACACTATGCCAGACATGTCAGCAGGTCGGAAAAGCAACAGCTCTATCAGCATAACTACTCTGTGTCCAGCCATGTTGATAAATCTCTGAGAATGGATTTCGCACAGTTTGGTAGTGGTGATGCGCTAGTGGTGATCGTGTGCTCGTCGTGGAGAATACAAGTGTGGGGAACATGGATGGAAGATCGGTGGACGTTGGGGTGGGTTTTGTCGTGCAATCCTCCCCGCGCAGATGGCTCAGGGCACCGCCGCCAGGCGGCAGCATTGTTTCCGTCCGAGAAGGAACGTTCCTCACCAGGAATTACCACTCGTGCTGGCAGAAGGTTACCCGCGGAATAATCCATGAATATTCCTTGACGGAGAGCAGAGAGAAGGAAAAGAAGATCAAGCTGCAGAGAGAAAAGCTGTACCTTACAATCGGGACGTGATCGGAAAAAGAAAGTGAAGGGGAAAGGCCTCTCTCTCGCCATATTTAAATCCCCGTGAGAATCTTTAGACAGAGAATCTTATAAGTGTGTAGAGCATAGAGTATACACTATCTGGCACTAGCAGAGATGTGTTGTGTAGTTTCTTAGTGTATTATTATTATTATTATTATTATTAGATATTCCGCTGTAAGACAGTTCCGCTGTAAGACAGTCTGTACGATCTTGAATAAATTAATTATATCCGATATCGGATATTTATGTTGCTCACTGAGCGCAACTTCAACTGGCTGCTCCAATTCCGCTTTCGATCGAACTTTATTGAATTATCGATAATTCATTATCTTAACGAGATCCGCCAATTAAGCGAACTTGATCGCTCAATCATCGCTAAAAAGAAACTTAGTCACTTCAAGAATCGCAGCTACATTTTGTTTTCTGACAATTTTGGGTAACTTCAAAACTCTACGAAAATTCTGAAAAACAATATCCATATGTTCTTCTGATACCACAATTTATTAATATTAAATACGAATAGATTGAAACTGTAGGAGATAAAATATCGGCAACGAACACGCAAATAGACAAAGTAAACATATAAATCATTAGAAAGATATATTTTCCCGATTAATTTGCATGCTTTGCACATTGTAATCGAAGCAATTAGATTATGCACACATTCCATAAATGTGTCGAATACAACAACCGTAAGCAATGCACCTACCTCTTTGCCATCTCTTTCTTTTTTATTTCTTATCTATGTATGTTTCGTGCCTGCCTAGCTGACGGACGGAAATTATTGCTCAGACTAAAAGGGAAAGGAAGTATCGGCTCACATTCAACAAATAGAGTAATGTAAAGTCGTAATTTCAGCAAACAAAAAACAGAACTGAAAAAAATTCGAAGCGTAATTTTTAAAACAAAAGAATGCAGAAGTAACTACGAGCTATATATAATTGGTGCGTACAAACAAACGACGTAATTCTTCTTTAGAATCTTTTCTTAAAAACGGTCTTTAGAGAGAATAACAGCGCGGCAGAACGTGAAGCGAAAGGCTGCCGCGTTTTAATTTGGACAATATTAGTTTTAATTAATGTAGAATACGTGCTCGTGACAAGATGTGCTATAAGCGAGACGAAGATAACCTGACTTTAAAGGTTTTGAGGGAAATCCGAATAGATTTTAAATGGGGTGTAAATATTAATTGTGTATTATCGACACGTATTCGCTAGAATAAATCGCAACATTTTTACGAAATTAAAAAATTTATATACGCACGTTTTAATTGATATTCAATTACTAGAATTCTTCAGATTGATCAGAATTCTTCAAATTTGCACGCTAGATGTTACAAAATGTAAAAGTATAAAATTCATTATAACGACAAGCATATCAAATCTTCGATAAATTCAATGAATTTGATTTGATGCAATGTTCAGAAGGAATTAGATTATCCGAGAGAGAATCAATACAAAAATAGATCATAAAGAGATATGATATAAATTTGTGTGTATATGTTGCGCGTGCGCATACGCACATATTCAAAATTAACAATTTGTCTATATATATTAAATAAATTGTAACTAAAGACACAAATTCCAACAAAAATTCAATGTATATTAATAAAAATTAAATTAATACAGCATTATTCAAGCTGTCAAATTCTTTCTTCTTGTCAAAGTCTTTCTTTTTATTAAAGGAACCACACAAAGAAACAACTTTTGGTTAGTATTGTGTTTAGTAATCGCGGTATTCTTTCTATAAGTTTTTTCAGCTTTTTTTGGGCAATTTTTTCCAAGTTATTTCCAACGTTTTTCACAAATACATGCTTGACATCAGTTGATATTTCTTGTCCTCATCATTTCATTCCTTAATTATTCATTGAGATTCAGGTCGAGAAATTGTTATGATTTGTATGATTTTAATTTCTTTAGATTTTTTCCTTCTCTAATAGATAATTTTGGTATGATTTTAAACTTTAATAATTTGTATTTTAGCATATTAAAATACAATTAAAATCGAAATATTTAAGTATCCGGAAATTTTTGGCCGATAGTGTATAGATAATATGATATTATGTATATAGTATATAAATAAAAAGAATAAATACTTAATTTAGGATGGATATTTTAAAAGAATAAATATATCTTTTATCTTATTATAAAATATAATTGATTTTTATCCGCGCTATTTTTTGTGTAAAAAATTTTATGGCGTCAACTTTAAGTTTTTCATGTTACAACGATTTAATAAAATATTCTTATTTGTATTTCACTCCAAATAATAGCGCTTCATCATATTTTTCTTTTCTTTTCATACTTTTCTAATTTAACAATAACGTCGAACTCATTTCGAAATTTCCGTATCTTTTTCCATCTTTTTCCGTTTTTTTCCACCGAGCATCTCTCTTTCCAAATTTTCCCTCTTTGGTTCTTGTATCCAGCTAACTCACGTTATTGGATCAATACGCAGGGTTCCAATTAATCCACGGGAGGGGGGGGGGGGGGGTATTCCTCTCGACAAGCCAACGGAAAATACTATAGTCTGCCGTACCGACCCTTTAAAATCATATCATCAACTTATCCAGTACGTATTATCCTAAAAATATCTTCGCGTTGAAAAGTTTTTACGCGAAAGTTTTTTTACGCAAAAATTACGCATTATTTTAGTGTATGTATCATTATATATTATTATATATTTATCTTTAAATAGTAAAGTAATCAAAAGAGTAAGCTTCGAAAGCAAACTAATGAAAGCAAACTAAAATAATTGCATAAGTACATTAATGCCATACTGGTACCTATTGTTTCATGTTTCTACCTCTTTATTCTCTCTAATCCACAGACTATTTTCATATATTTTTTTAAATTCCATTAAGTATTACACAATTCAACAATGAAAAATAAAGATAAATAAAATTAATTGCATAAATCGTATATTGCCATTTGAAAAGATAGAACTGAAAGGATTATAATGTGTGTGTAAACGTCCAAAGATCGATCGCGCTTTCAATTTATCAGATCATGGTTTTGCATTTTTACCTAATAAAATTTAAAAAATGTATATATTAGCTATAATATAAAATTTGTAGAACTGCATGTGAGCTTTTTTTCATAATCATTAATCGAGTGACTGCTGCGGATGTAAATCGTGAAAATATTTTTGTTCTTTTTCGATCAAAATTAGGAACGCTGCTAATAGCATCATTAAGCGGATCGAGACGATTTTCATCAGCGATTCGCGCGGATTTGTCCTTTCAGCAGCCCTCTTCTATCTAGGTCAACCTCCTAACACATTTCTCTTTCCTCTATTATTTCCTCTAACCGAATTCACTGGAATTAAGTCAAATTAATACGGTGTTCCTTCAATACAATCCGCATATTTTAAATATTTACTCTAAAAAACGCAGCACTTGTTTCCTTTGCGTTTGTCAGTTTCGATCGATACTTTTTTTCTGAATAATATCCAAACTAATCATAAACTACCATTCCCAACTATCGTAAATCTCGCGAGTTCTCATCTTGACGCTCACAAGTCTTCATTAAGGTGGCGTGTATTTTAGGACTAACAGCCGCAAAAAGGGAAAGTCACTCCCTCCAAATGACACGACACCGACCTACATATATCGCGATATCACGCGTATCCCTTGGAGGATCGGTCGCGTCACATGTCACCACGCAGTTAATACGACCGCACGGTTATATTATCCACCTCGACTCGCCGCATGTGGGCGTGGCGATGTTTGCATTTAATTAATCATCTTGGCGCGGCACAATACCACTGTGCGATTCTATCGATCCGCCAACTGTCTCGAAATCATTTATTATACGACATTGTATACCGACTTGCTGCAGCGGATATTTACCGATGTATTCTCAAATGGTTAAATTTAATTTACTACATGCGTTACTCGTTATTCAAACAATAATTTTCGAACGGTAACTGTTAATTTTACATTAAAAAATTATAAAATATACATTTAAGATAAGTTTATACAAGTTTACACAAGCTGTGATACATGTTCAATGATACAAGAGACAATTACACATATTTCTTCGCGATTTTATAAATGTCTATTAAATAAATAGTCGTTAAAAAATAAATAAATTTTTTAATGGCAATTTTCCATTATTAAAAGATATTTTAATGACATGTATCAAGTGTTACAATTATTCCAATATTCTAAAATTGAATATTAACATAAATATATTGACCTCGACGAATAGATCTCGCTGAACCTTTCTGTGAAATTAATGTTCTGTATCTCTGCAGAGATTATTGCATTTAAGTTAATCGAATTCATTGCAATACCGCACAAGCGGTGTGATAAAAAGGAACTAATTCGTGGTGTAGATATTCAATAAAAATACAAGATGTTTCCAAAATATGCCAAAAAATACGCGACAAGAAACTAGTAATAAATTTACCCACAGTAGATAAGCTGCAGCTGGTAATATATAGCTACAGCTTCCTACCTTGTCGACACATGCATTTCATTCCAACATACCAACAGAGTTGGTGTCGATAAACCGAAAGTTTATTTCGATATTTCAATATACACACACACACTCACACTCACTCGCTCACTCACTCTCACTCACTCACTCACTCACTCACTCACTCACTCACTCACACACGCACGCACGCACACATCACAATGGTTGTGTTCAACAAAAATCAACGCTTAAAAAGCTTTACACTGATTGGATTTTACTTTTAAATTTATGTTGAGATTGAATTATTCCTCTAAAAGTATAATCCAATCAGCGTAAAACACTTATTAAGTATTGCCTTCCGCATTAGTTAACATGTATGACATATGAGCAGTATTCATAGTTCGATTTTATTTTCAAGATCTTGAGTACGATTGATACTCTATCATGATCATTTAATTGATTGGATAAAATTTCAAAACTGCTCATGACTAAGATCTCAAATATAAGGTCGGACTATGAATACTGTCTTGTGTATATATGTGTAAAATACATACATACGTATGTATTTGTATGTGTATGCGCGCACGCACATACACATACAACTCGTACTCGTGCGTGTACATGATTTTATTTAGTAACGTACGTTGTGTGACTTATTATACATATATTTATAGTCACAGTTCGTAATAACATTATCATGAAATAAAAAATTAATTGCATCATGTTCGTACTTGATATTGTAATTAATTATAAATATGACATGAATATATAATATTATAAATATATATTAATATATATTATATATTTTATATATTTATAAATATTTTATACATTTATAATAAATATATATTATTATATATTTTATATATTATATGTATTTTATACATATTAGATGTTTCGGTTAGTTTTGAGGATTTAATAATAAATGGCTGTAGCTACAAATCTACTAGAGATATTTTAAAAGTTGATACGTATCACCACCACTTTTAAAGCTTGGACATTTCTGCAAATAATTTGACACAGGGCATGTGCATTCGTGAACATAACCACACTTTTTGTACGATTGAAAATGGAGCATGGTAAAGAGCATTTTCGACATTTACTGCTTTATTGCTTCGATTCGAAAAACGGCTGTCGAAGCTCACCGATTCATCTCATTATCAACTTATTCTGCTCCATCGGTTAAAACATGCGAGTACTGGTAACAGCGATTTCGGCGTGGTGATTTTGATTTGAAAGACAAAGAACGTTTAGGTCAATCAAAAAAGTTCGAAAATGTTGAATTTCAGGCATTATTGGATGGAAACTCAGTTCAAACGTTTCAAGAACTTAGCTAAAGCATTAAATGTTGGTAAATCAACCGTTTCAGATCGTTTACATGCAATGGGGATGATTCAGAAAGAAGGCAAATGGGTTCCACAATTGTCTGATTTGGCTATTCAAATTCGTTTAACCATTTGCACTTCATTGCTTTCTCATCACAAAAAAAAAACAGTTTTTGTATCGAATTATAACTAGAGATGAAAAATGAATCTACTATGATAATCCTAAGCGTAAAAAGTCGTGGATAAATCCAGGCCAACAATCGACATCGCATCCACGTAAGTAAGGTTTTATTGTGCATTTGGTGGGACATGAAAAGCTACGTATATTATGAGTTGCTAAAACCGAATATCACTGCTGAGCGTTATCAATAACAATTAATCGATTTGAATCGGTCTTTAAACCAGAAACGTTCAATAATAGCTCAAAGAAAACGCAAAGTGATTTTGTTGCACGACAATGCTCAACCGCACGTTACAAAAACAGTTAAAGATACATTATCAGCCATTCTTTCAATGAGAAGTTTTACCATACGTCGCGTATTCACCAGGCTATGCTCCTTCCGACTATCACTTATTTCGACCCATACAGCAGCCTTGCTGATCAGCACTTCAAATCATATAAAGAAATTTAAAAAATGGCTCAATGAGTGGATTGCTTCGCAGGACGAATATTTCTTTTATCGCGGAATTCACTTGTTGCCTGAAAAGTAGGAAAAAGTTATAGCTAGCGACAGAAAATATTTTTAATAAAATATAATTAAAACGTCTCTCTAAAATAAATGTTTTTTTTGTAAAAAATCCCTCAAAACTAACCGAAACACCTAATAAATATATATAATATATATAATTATATAATAATGTATATGATTAAAACCATGTTTAAAAAAAACGACCAAAACTCACTAATAACTACTGTATCAGATATAAGAAGTGAACGTGGAACAGAAGATTAATACAAGTTATTCAGAATAGTTTCCATCAAAGGAAATTAATAACAGATACCGTTACGGGAAATAGTAAGCTACTGTAAGCTACCGAATAATCATTCCACTATTTCGACTATATCGATTCGATCGGATGTTCTTCGGTTGTTATCAGCGAGAGAATTGCGAGAATGCGCAATTTGGTTAAGGTCGGGTTAGCTCAAAAGTTTGGATTAAACATGTCTAGCGATTTAGCAATTTCCGATCATTTTAGATCATAAATTTAAAAAATTTCCCAAATTAGTCCTATGGTATAAAGTTATTATTTAAATTAAAATTCACGTATAGCATGTATAATTTTTTTCAGAATCTAAATACAATCGATACTAAAAGATCCTACAAACAAATCTTATGTCTTCTAAAATTCTAATTGCTCCAGGAAGAATTGTATTGTAAAGTGTATAATTATATAAAATACACATATCGTTGAGAAATAATCTTTTCGATATAAAAAAATAAATATAAAGGTGTAAAGGAACAAACTCTCTTAGATGCTTTAATTGGATGTAAACATTTTCTCTGGAATATCATGATTGCCGAGTTAGTGAAATCACGTAGAAACAGATCATGCGCCGTGCAAATTAACGAATATGCGATCCACTTTTCTGTTCTGAGAGAAAAAATAAAACTCATATTAATTAACGCGGTCTGATCAAGATTGGTTAACATTCATTGATCGTCACGTCGCGCTGGCACGCATTTATAACCAAGGGAGCACATATAAATAGATTTTAGCGTATGCTGACCCCTTGCTTCCGTCTGCTGTTATTATCTTAGATTTATCATAGATTATTATTTTCTGTAGATATTTATGAGTGTTTTCTTAGCAAATAACTTTTTCAAGATAAAATTATTGGCTTTAAAAAATATGTAATAAATAGTTATATATATATATACATATATATATATATATATATATATACATATATATATATATATATATATAAAAATAGTAATTAAATAGTAATAGTAATAGTAGTTATTAAATAAGAGATTTAATCTTTTTTTAATTTTTTGTGCAGTTAAATTCTAAGAAAATTTCTTTTCATAAATCTTTCTTTTCCTATTTAATAAATCAAAAGCTTAGCTAAATAATAAAACAGAAATTAACAGTACCAAAATGGGATTTCCACATTTAATGATTATTAGTGCCATTCGACTAGCGCTAATTTAGCTGGATATGGAAACAATAAATTCAACTTGCGCCAATTAATATTTACATATGCAACCAAATTGGCTAATAATCATGTGGAAACCTCGCTTAAGAAACAAGCTACTCATTCATAATGTATGCAACTAACTTTTTATTTAATGTTGTAATCTCTAGATATCTAAGTTTTGTTTGTTAAACTTATATACCCAATCTACCCAAGCATTTAAAAAAATCGGCCAATTCGGTGGGTCACACAATTGTGATTTAGTATGAGACTGACATGGACGGGTGTTTGACAAGGGAAATGATAATTGAGTGTATCTCTACAAGATTCCTTCTATCGTAAAAATTCAATCTATTTAAAATACAATTTTCGACGAATTGGAACAAAGAAAGAAAAAGAGAAAGATGATTACAAAAATGAGAAAAAGAGAGAGAACACGGATGTTAATCACTCATAACAAAATCAAACAGACATTAAAGAGGAAAGATAACAAGATACGTATATGCTACTGTATTGTATTGTATTAATCCGTGGTAATCAATAGAATTATTATTAACAAAATCCATGAACCAAGCAGAGAGAGAAAGAGAAAAATAGAAAAAAGATATACGACACAAACACTACAATTGTTACTTGTCGCTTGCTTGCTGATGCTTTTACTAACCTACCCGATGACACTTTCTCGATGACGGATAATATACCACCTTGATCAAAAAGTTCCTGGAATTACCACCAAGTGATGCTCTGAGTCAACTGATTTGAGTTCTGTTTTTTTTGTTAGGTTGCCACATCTATCATTGACATTCTCACCAAATTTTATCGCCATAGCTTGACATTTGTAAAAGTTACGCTGTCTTGAGTACACCTTTGCACGTGTTTTCGATTTTTTACAGTTTTAAAAATAGAGTTGAATTTGCAACAACGAGTTTGTATTAAATTTGTATTAAATTTTGTGTTAAAAATGGATTCAATGGTGCGAAAACCTTGGAAATGTTGGAAAACTGTTTCGGCAATGATACTCTAAAGAAAACAGCCGTTTACGAGTGGCATGAACGCTTCAGAAGTGATCGTGTTTTCAGTCGAAAAAGAAAGCGAAGCTCACGGTTTTCATGGATTACAACGGTATTGTACATCACGAATTTTTGCCAGGTCAGTTAATAAGGACTATTATTTGGGCGTTATTGGACGTTTGCGTGAAGCAATTTGCCAAAAAAGAAAGGAAATTTGTGGGAAAATAACTCGTGGATTTTGCACCATGATAACGCACCGTCACACAGTGCCATCATTATCCGTGAATTTTTGACCAAGAACGAAACGAATACCATCCAACAGCCATCGAATTCACCTGATATGGCTCCCTACGATTTTTTTCTGTTCGATCGAGTCAAAAAACCACTACGGGGAACAGCCGAAAGGAGGTAATGGAAAAATCGAAGACGGCTCTGATGGCTATACCGAAAATAGAGTTCCAGAAATGTTTCGAGAGCTGGATCAAGCGCTGGCATAAGTGCGTTGCAGTCGATGGGGAGTACTTTGAAGGGGACAATATCACTTTTGATGAATAAACTTGTATTTTGAATTTTCTGAATGAATTCCGGGAACTTTTTGATCAAGGTGGTATACTTGTGTATCGGCATCCTCTTCTCGTCTCGCCATATTTCGTCGTAGCATTACATAATTAATTCGTAATCTTTCTACCGCGCGTAGCGTAATCTTCGATGGAGTGCGCGAAAATTACTCTCTTTCTCTTATGAGAACACAACGGGGAAAGAGGTGCGTTTCCGTTCTTTCTGCTTAATCGTGGATCTCACGTCGATTGTGTTCGCGCCTTATCATGCTGATCTACAACACACCCTCCCTTTCCTTCTTTTAGATCCCGCGCACGAGTATTTCCCAGGTTGCTCTGTGTGTCAAGAAGATTCAAACTTCACCTTTTCTTACCTCTATATGGTCCTTTTTCTTGCGTAGTATGGTGAAGCAAAGTATGGAAGTCGAGAGATAAAGATGAAGAGAGTAGTTTTGTGTGTGTGTGTGTGTTAGTGTTGTGCGCGCGCGCACACACACACACACACACACACACACACACACACACACACACACACATGTAACAAAGAAAGAAAAGTGCACCCTTTGCAGGTGTAGAAGGAAACAAGTCTCTCTCTCTCTCGTGCGCGCACTCACTCACACAATAGGCTTTGTTCACTCTCCCGACGTTCTGAATCAAGTCCAAATAGAAAATTACTTTATATCCAGTGCTAGAAGTTAAGAGCTAATTGTTCCGTACGCATGCTATATGAGCTCGTTTATTGTCGAACAAATAATTCGATTTCTGTGGGGGAGTTTATAGTTAAACGCTCATAAATATACAAGGGTTATTTCGATAATAACTATGCTTTGATCTCTCCATGTACACAATGAGGCATTTAAATATGAACATCTACGTATCGCCGTTGTTTATAAATATAAGTGTTTATAAAAAGCTGCTTATAGGAAAAAAATTGCAATACTTTGAGAGATAATTATAGTCGATAGGAGAATCATAACAAACGATACAATGGTTTTTGAGAATCATTTTTTTTTCCTAAAAACAGAATTAATCATTACATTTTTTTTCAGAATTAATCATTTAAATTATTATTAAAGGCACGCAATTTTATTTTATTTTTAAATTATTATTAAAGGCACACAACTGATTATTAAAACAATTGCAATAAATGACACATTTTCCACATTGATTGAGGAATCTATTATTAAGTTATAACGCGGTAGAAATAAACTGCTCCGTAGAATTCTACATCACCGTCGCGTTTCCATGTGAATAAGCATTTCGTGCATTTTTTACGACATCGAAATACAAACTTATTAAAAGAAAAATATATCGTGACAGATTTTCAGTTCTCTTTCTTGGAATGATTGCTTGCCATTTAAATCATCACTTGGTGAATTAAGCACGAATCGCGCGCTGTGAAAATCATTCAGAGTGCGCGAATGCTTTCTATCGATCTCAGCAGTTTTCACTCATGTATTTTCCTTGATCTCTTGCATTCTCTTCAGCACGACAATCGACAGCAACCACCATCATGGCCTTTGAAGCGAGCAACAGGGTCGATCGTTACGATCTAATTGCTCGGTACGGAAGGAATCGATTCTCAAAGAGGAAGTTCGAGATAGCTAGATGGAAGAGGACAGAGAGAGAGAGAGAGAGAGAGAGAGAGAGAGAGAGAGAGAGAGAGAGAGAGAGAGAGAGAGAGAGAGAGAGCGAGCGAGAGAGAGAGAGAGAAGGGGGAAGGGGAAGAAAAATCCATTTGTTTTTTCCGACAAATATGACATTATGTTTTTACTTCTCGAACTCCCCAACACTTCTCCTCGACAGAATCCAGTAAAAGGCAACGAACGATAAGTAATAATTGAAAGACAGCGGTTAACAATATCATAGCTTAGTAAAGAGGTGTACGCTATTATATTCTATACTGCGGTAAGAAACGGACAGTATTAATCCGCTTTGAAAGTCGTTAGAGAGTTAAGGTCCTTCGTGCATTAACTCAAGAATAACGTTTGCAAAAGTCGAACGTGTCACGCCGGAAACTCGATCGTATGGTTTCGTATATGGTTCCCGTTCGTGGACGTTGTAGACAAACTCGTTATCGGGGAGCCAATTAAACATACGCGCGCGTGTATCAGTTCGTATATGTGTGTATGGGTGTGTGCATAAATATTTGTGATAGTACGTGCACACACGGTGCACAATGCACTATGTACACGCGTCGTTCGACAAGATCTAACGGTCCATAATCTAGGTCACTCCAAGATGATTCTCATCGCCATTTTATGTACACGGTGTCCTGGATCTATTAAGCGATCTTCTATTCATGGATTCCTTAATTAATCCGAAGTCAATCAGAACAATAATTTTTATGGTTTAAAACCGACTGTCTTTAGATCTATAAATCTTCGTTAAGAAACTATTATCAAGAAAGCCACAGATAAAAGAATTGACACCAGATCTGGAACGTCCTCCATATATATTCGACTTTTTCTAGTTTAACAAAAGTATTATCCTACTTCCAGAATCTTGATAAAAAGATAAAAAGAAGAAGAGCGAGAAAAAGAGGAAGATTGGGAAGGAAGGAGCAACGAGGAATAGTGCACGTATAGATGCGTATTCATGTAAGAGCCAAAGATAATTGTAATGAATAAGAAAACAGATAAAGAGAGAAAGGCAAGAAGATAAATAGAGAAAAAATATGAGTGAAAGCGATTGATATGGTGATAATGAATCCTGTTAGTCATGGAAAAATGGCACGAGTCAATGCAATATCCTATTTACTAATTAATGTTTCGTATTAATATAAACATAGAGAACGAGAGAAAAATCTCTGAAAAATTACAAAACTCGTAAGATGTTCGATGGCAAGTTACAATCACGAACGACTAGTAGACAATCTTTTTCCTTTTATTCTTACTTTCGACGTGATAACGCAACATTTCGCGCACTTTAGAATGTGTGTGTATATATATATGTTAGAATTCTAACTCTCTATAGTAGAAAGATTGTGATCGGCAGACTTTCGATACTATGGAAATTTATTTAACAACTTAAAAGCTCTCAATAGAATCATTTTATTTAAATTACTGATATTTACGAGAGAGAAAGATAATACTTAGAAGTTTAGCTTTCTAATAGTTATTATTAACGTTACCTGCTCGTATAATACATGGGGAAGAAGAAAAATCACGTAACGAAGAATATACAATGCAGAACAATAAGCGCGCGTTACAATATTGCGGAAGACGTGAAATTTAAATACGCGGCGGTCAAGAGGTTGCGCGCGTATGATAATCAGCGGGTAATTTAAACTACGGACGAATTCGTTTGCATCTAATTGGTTCCACAATCCGAGCCAAAGGGGAGAACACCTCCCGGCTCCTCGGCGTTTCGCCGCAACAGCTTCGCGCGACGACCCGTTGCCTTTCTCTCTTTACCTGAATCTCAAGGGGTCTCTTGGCAATTAGGAGGAAACTCACGAGAGTTAATGCACCGCGTCCTGATGGTCACCGATGATCCGTCGCTCGTGGCCGCATCTGGTGGTCCACCAGCATGATTTTACCAGCAGGCCCGGCGACCGGGAATCGTACCTGCATCCTTGAAAAAAAGAGATAACAGGGGTTCTCAGGTGAAACCACTTGGGTGGTGCCTTGGTGTCTTGTAAGTCGCGTTGCCATCGCCGCCACCTTTTCTCTTTTCGCCGAGAAAGCGTCATGGAAAGCTCTCGCGGGAAAAAACGATCGATGGATGAATCGCGCCGCGTCTCAAAAGCTCTAAATAGTCAATTTTTATGTAAATTGTGATAACCATGATTCGCAGAAAAAGAATACCGACACGCGTCAAAAAATTACAATGCAGCGGCCGTCGAAAAGAGCATGGCTCTATATGTACATATATATAGGACATTTAAAAAAAGAATTTTAAGGGCAGATAGTATTCATAAAAAAGAGAAAAAAGTTCTAAACATGATCGAAAAATTAATATTGTCAACAATTCTTTGTTTTGGTAAACGCAAGTAACTTGCTCGCTTCTGATGCTCTCACGCGATGTACAACAAAATTACGAACTCAAAAATTTCCGGCTTTGTTTTAACAATTTGACAGGTATTTTATATTTTTTTGATGTAATTAGCTTATATCATTTATTGGTGAAGAATATACTATACGTGGTATGTCAGTAAAGAGTAATAAGATTTTTTTTCTCAAGATCTAGAAATATTGCAAACTCTAGACTGCATTGAGAACAAAAAAAAAAACTTTCTCACTCTATCTTCTACCATCAGTGTAAGTTTAAAAACGCTGATGTGTGAGCACTTGTGATTCCGCAATCAATTACATGTGAATGTAAATAAATTCATTTACATGAATGTATCACATTCAAGTAAGTGAATTTATTTACATAAATGTTTTGTTGATACGTTACAAAAAAGAAAAAGAATCTCGAACATTATGCGATCAAAGAAGAATGACTAAAATATATAAGAATTTGTATGGGACTGTCCACCCCTTTCCCCCCTCCGTGGGCAGCAATCAAACTTATGCTAAATCGTAGCTGCCTATCTATAACTTTAATTTTGTCAATGGGCACTTTCCTATAACTAGTAACTAGAAAGAGATATAAATAATTAAAGTTTCAATATGTGTTTACCCTTATACCTTCCCAATGTCTTTATTAAATTTCAAATTTTGAATGATTATCATAAGGAGCAATTATTCTGTAAAGTCAGAAACTCTGGACCAAATGATTGAACACTTGACTCAATCATCGCCACCAAAGTGAGTACCAATCAGGGACATTGGTAAGGAAAACAGCAAATCAGGAATAGAAGCAACGGCATTATTCGATTAAAACAAGGATGTTGGTCTATATATAAATTAAAATTGTTGAATGTGAGTTGGTCTATGTATAAATCTCTTGTGACATATTGGCCCAAATATGAATATCGAAAACGTTCCGCATTTTCGCGAAATATAAATATTTATGAGGGAGTTCCAGGTTCGAATCCTGGCTAAGATAATATTTTTCACAATAAATTCTTTATCTAATTTAGGGGGAATGGAAATTATTAGCACCAAAAATTAAAATCGATGTTGATTTTATAATAAGCTGGTAATTTACTGCGTTTAAAAACCGAGAAACCAAGTCGGTACGCAGCTCATCGATTGGTTGCTAAGATCCAGCTCTGACTGTTGAAGTGACTTTAGTTATATATATCTTTTATCATTATAAATATTTATATAATGTACTAATGTAACTTTGAAGCCCTATATCTCGGATACTTCGGATACTTCGAACAGAAATAAACCGAAGAGCAAATTTGATGTACTCGAGAAGTACTATCTTCTGATATATATAATAGGTTTCATTCGTGTCAGTTCGGAGATTATTTTGGGTATCCTCTTTTGAAACTTAAAATGAATATCTCCGAAATATGAAAAAAATAACACTAGTTGTCTGAGAAAAAATTGAGTCTCATTATTTTACTGACTTACACCACGTACCCTTCACCAATAAAATGATATAAGCGAATTACATCAGAGGAAATGTCAAATAGTTAAAACAAAGAGAATTTTTGAAAGAGTTCTCAATTCTGTGTTACGTTCACGCGAGAGCAGCAGAAGCGAGCAAGTCACTTGTTTTAGCCAAATCAAAGAAGTTTATAACTCCGATAATATTAATTTTTCGACCCATATTTATTAGGATTTTCTTTCTTCCATTTCTGAGTGAGTACTATCTGTTCTTAAAGTCTTGAACCCTTTTTTTAAACACTGTGTATGTGTGTGCGCGCGTGCGCGCGCGCGTGTATATGCGTCTGCGTAGAAAGAGAGAGAAAGAAGCGAGATGCTAAATAAAGTGCCGCTGGACTAATGAACGAGTAATAAACACATCGATCGCTAATCAACTACTCAATATATAACATGTATATTTAACAGTAACGCGAAAACAACAGCACCAATGCAAGCGATACATTGTTCTCTATACCATTTCGCTTCCATTGTCAGACACATAAAGTATGTGCGTCTCGCAAATACTAAATTACCAAGAAAGACTCGTTGATCAAAGTAAAACAATTTTTCAGCTACAAGCGATGTTACTACAACAGCGACCGATCATGGTGACTTGTCGCCATATCCCTATCGCTTACAGTCACACAAACGTTCTTTTACTACTTTTCGTTAGACTCTCGTTGAACAAAATTAACAAGTCGTACTAAACACTTATGACCGCAGCACGCATTGCAAACTAATCAGCGTTCTACAAGAAGAAATATTCTTCAAAATTGCTATATACTAATGACCTTATTTCGAGAACCCGCCTTTTCATCTTCCTTTGGCAATCGTTCAACTCAACGTATTGATGTATGTATGTGTGTGTCTAGGCATAAGTGCGCTAAAAATTACATTACAGAAAATGTTATCTAGACCAAGCTACTCCATTAAGACAATCTATAATAAAGAGATAAGGGAAGAAAAACAATGTGAAAATTCTTAATAAATTCAAAGAGGCCAAGAAGTATGTGTGGAAATTTGTATAGTAAAGGTCGGATGTGCTCATGTTGCCAAATCCCTTATAGACGCGTAAAGTATTGTTCAGATATGCGTGTAATATAATGCAAGCACAATGAAATCAATAACCGTAACAGAGTTACGTGGCGTGAAGCAAGCCACAATCGAGGAAATCGCGTTGAAAATCGCGATCCAACATCCGACCAGGGATAACGCGACCTCGGCGTTTCCCGAAGGTGGAAAATCGGGGTCATCCGGGAGATTTTCCTGGATTCAGCATCGGTGCGAGGTTGGAGGAGGCGAATAATGCACGTGGAGCGGCGAACCCACGCGCGCTGCCTACGCCAGTTATTCCCAGTGGTGAAGGAGGTGCGGAAGGGGTTCGACCGCATCACCGGTCGGGTCGATACTCCTCCAGGATCGAGGAAATTCCAACCCGTGACACAGCTAATTTTGCTCCAGCAACCGAAGAAACACCTCCAGCAGTGTCCGTCAAACGCCAAGAAGCTCCCAAATTAACTAACGCGAGTCATATCTCGCGACTACCCTCTTCCTTTACTCACATCAATCTTGTAAGATCGAGTGATCATTCCGACTGCAATTATTATTTACCATAATGATTGACATTCTAATTACAACGAATCTATTTCACAAACAGTAAGGAAGTATTCGTTAGCACAACACCGATTTGAGTCAATTAATGTCAATTAAACTTTATCAAAATACATTACAAGATAAATAAAGATTTTACTTAATACTGTACGATTACAAAAATGAAAAAAAATCTCACAATAATGAAAATAACATAGTACGACTATTGTAAAACTGCATAAAAAACGGGACAGGATAAATTTTTAAACTAATGCCTGCACTAAACCTTTTATTGAACGTTAAATTGCCTTATCAGCAAATTTCCGAGTAATAAAAAGTAATAAAATCCTATGCACATCCAATGACGTTGGCTATTTCTCTGTATAGTGTTCCTACTTAACTGATCTCATAAAATTGTAAACGACATAAGCGTGCCCCGCTCTGATATTGTTTATATAAAGAAAAAAATTTCATTACCTTTAATATTGAGATCAAAAATGACTTGAGCATAATGAGATTTTAAACTCGGTATATCTGTCGCAAATTACGCGCGCGAGAAGCATCTTTTCGCAAGCATTTAATAATTACTTCAATATTTTAGCATGTTGCTAAAAGTCGTATATTCCACTGAAAACTTTTGAAAATTTTTTGTACCATATATATCATCCTGTTCAGATAATTGAGATTTATTACGTTTATACATATACCATTAATTACATTCAAAAGCTCGTTACCGCTAATTTACGAGCCATTCGATAAAATATTCAATTTAACAAAATGAACGAATATAATTCAACCTCACGAAGGTAATTCAAAATTCACGATAAGCGTGCAGGTACTTCACCGCACAGAGAAATTCATCGATGACATCAATGGATCATCAGTGACATAACAAATTGTGCCCCATTGATATGAATTTCAATTGCAACGTAACATCATGGATTGCATTGCGCTTGCATTTGCGATTGCTATTCGCGCGTTTCTTGCATCCCTTTTAGTTTCCGAGAATAGTCGGAGGATAAAATAAAAACATAAATTCTGTCGCAAAAAGGGGCCAAGAGCTTCGTAGCAGCATAGCAGGGGATTTTCGCGAATGTGACGTACATGAGGTCGGCAATGGATTGAGAACCACCTGCGGATCTGTCTGATTCCGTACCACCCTGCGGCTCGACCACCAACAGCACCCTCTCGCAACCGCTTTCCCTTCTTCTCCGTCACCTCCTCCTCTCCTTCTCCCACGACAACAAAATGTTTCCATTCCCCGTTGGCGGCATGCCTCCTTCCAAGGAGGAGGCAAATACACATAAAAGTACACATACACACACGCACGCACACACACGCGCACGCACACACGTACACACAAATGCACAGCCGCGAACGAGTCGTCATGCAAAAGGGAATGGCGACTGTATTGCAGATCTGTAATGCTCCCCTTCCGAGAGGTAGCAACCGCGTGCGAGTTCGCCTGCTGTTGCTACCTCTCCACCTCCTTCGTTCGAACCACCGCCGCCGCTGCCGCCGTCGTCGACACCGCCTTTCCACCCCTATCCTCTCTGACGAAGCTGACTTCCTGGTCAATAACCTTGGCGTGTATACGACATAATCGTCAAACGCTTGCGATCGGAATAAATATGTCGAGAATATTCTCCTCCCCCCTTTTCTCGTCACGTGGCGTTAAACATTTCAGTCCTCAGAAGTAGGATGGCGCTCGTTCACATCATCGCGACGAAAGAAAATTGCATATTTTATTAATAGTTCTTTTTTCTCCGGAGATCATGAAATCATCATAATCTCGGCGAGTTCGACATCTGATTTTTCGTAGATACGACGAAAAAAATCTACGTCTTACTTTGTTAAATTGTCAATTGAATAAACGTGAATCATCATTCTTATACGAAACGAAAATATAAACTCGAACACGCGGTGGTTTCAGCAATTGTACATTTTTTTTATCGCGCAGTAAGGACCTTTCCTCCAAACTTCGTAATATCGTGCTACGCGAGAAGATAATAAAATGCCCCCGCAAAGTACACTTTCAAAAGTTTGGGTACAAAAGTTGTACATCCAGAAAGTTCCCTTATTTATGTCTGTCTTTTATTAATTATTATGGAATGTAAGTACGAAGTTAATACGAACTTGTTGTGAGCTAACTCTCGTAGCAAAGTGCTTGGAAGGCTTTATACAAGATAAATATAATACTTTTTAATTTTTATTTCGAGGCATGCTGTCGCGTTCAGAAATCCAGAAAATATTGAGATTTTAGGATTACTATTTTCTTCTCTCTTGATTATCATTTGGTATTTCACTTATACTAAATTATGGATGCAAATAAGCCATGCGTCAATACTAAATACATAGTATACAAATATATTGTGTGTGTGTGTGTGTGTGTGTAATATGCAAATAAAATTAATCGATCGGAAATTTAAGATATACTGACAAGATGTGTTGATAAAGAAAATTTGCTGTTAATTGTGAACGATTCTGTTCCAGAGATATTGTATTTACACAAAATCTGAATCGACAGTGCACAATAAATTCAAGAGTTTCTATGAACTCGGCTGTAAAGTGATGCCATCTGTGGCACTTTGCGCGAAACTCGTCTTAAAAATCATCCCCCGGAGATCAATACGCTGTAGGGGTAGACAGCGGGTCTGTGAAATACAATGTAGCAGCTCCGGGAATCCGACGCGTTTAATCTTTCCGGGCAATCGGAGACGTGCAACGGGAGGACAATATCGTTCGCCTTCATTATTTATTAAATTAAACACCTTTCTCAGATAAATCCCTTCGACCAGTGATCGCCTCACTACGTTTCACGGAATACTCCCGTTAAATTATTGCTATGTCATGAACTTTCGTGTTCCCTAGGCTCGATACTTTATTGTTTCTACCGACATTAAAAAGTTGCCATAGTGCGTCAAGTTGCTATCGGCGTCAAGTTTTAGTACGTCACATATGTATTATGGAGCGACACGACTTACTAACGAATAGGGTATGTAACGACGGGCAATAGAGTTGGGACACGAGAATATATCGTAAATCTCGTACCTTGGCTTCGCCGGATATTAGATATTTAGTACAAAGTCTATCGAAATCTGATCAGCCGATTCAGGGCACATGTATAACGAACATTTTCCGAAGTGTCGAAGCTTATGTCGGCGAGCAAACAGCGAACTAATATCGCCTACACGTACTCTGTGCGTGCGTGCGCGTGCGTGTATACAATTACAACATAATTTCGCGTAATATGTAGTCAAATATGAAAGAAAATGTTATTGTTTGTTTCAAATTATAGAGTACGATTTTCGTTCTGTTGTCGTAAATATTAATTAACGCTAATTGCGATTTAGCGATTTAACAGATTTGCCGGTTCTGCCTAAAAATAGAACTGGGACGGGACAGAGGATTGATTAAATCTCAATTAACTGTAACGAAAATTTATGAGAACTGGTCGAATAAATGAGGTCGATTTTCAAGCGTTATTCGCGAGCCTTAAGGCTTTAATTACAAAAACAGATTAAGTGTGAAGAGAAACTTATGCAATCAACAATTGATTAACATGCTTTGAAGAAAATGCCATTTCTTTTCGGACGTTAATTTCATAAAAAAATGAAATCAAATCTTTTTTTTTTTCGTTATACTTCTTACTATCTGAATCGATTGAATTGTCGACAAAAAAAGAGACGCAATTATGTTATCCGATCCGCAGCGGAAACCATAAAAAAATGCGATCGAACGAGTCAGTCGGTGAAGACCCTTGTGTATTCGGGTCAGACTTACCGGGGTGGTTTTGCAAAGGTTTCCACGCGAGTTTCTTCTTTGTGGCTTCTAATGACATAATTCGATTTCCGCCGTGCCGCATTAAATCCATATTCGGTGATATTGCGCACGAACGCGCGCACCTTTCGTCTACTTCTCTCTCTCTCTCTGTCACTCACTCACTCTTTCAAACATTCTTGCAGAAAACGCCTCGCAAAGACGCAGCCTTTCACCGAACGGCACACTCCTCCTTGCTGCCAATCTCGTTATCATCACTGATCCACCACTGATTATGCTTCCGATAAATTTCGTAAACGTCACGCTTTCGCCCACGGCGAAAATTTAGCTCGCGGCTAAAGTAGGACGTGCACATTTCGTTCGATCGTTTCGTTCCTCTTGATTTGCGTCTGTCGAAGGCGGAGTGAACGTTACGAAATTAAAGTAGTTGTATCGCGACAGTACTATCAAAAAGTATAGTCTTATAATCAAAAGAAAAAAGTCAAATATCTTTTGAGTTACTTGTAATTTTTTATTAAGATTGTCTCTACTACACACGCGCGTGCACACATAGAAGAGCGATTTGTCTTAATGACACGCATATAATATACGATAATCGTGGCATGTATCTGTGCGTCAACTGTATTTCTCTTGTATATTTTTCTCTAACTTACTCTGCTCTATTATTATTTTATTTTTTACAAAACAATTTGATTGATACAAAACAATGACATGTGCACTGCCACATCTTCAACTTCAGTATTCATAATAATGCTACAAATTGTGACATTTAGACATCTATATTTTGAAAACTACGTCAAAAATTTTGAAATTTTTATATTATGTCCGCACATTAATTTTAAATATCACTGTAATTTTCATTAATGTCCTAAATAAAGCTTCAAAATTAAAGTTAAAAATACGACGTAGTCCTTAATCTGATATAGGAATACATATTAATAATGTCAACCTTCATTGCAGATTCAACTTTCAACTTTCAAATGGTCACTCTACTTGTAATTGCACCAATAATTAGGTCCTATTTATATATATGTATAGTGCAAGATTCAATAAAATCTTAAAAACTTTTTTTTATTCTACAACTTATCTTAATTAGCGCGATCCGATATGCGAAAAGTGCCTCAATGTTTTATCTTTTTGACGCATCTGACTCTTCAAGTTACTGTCATTATTTTAACAATAAAGACGAGCTTTCTCGCGGGGACTCTAGAAGCTACAACGAATCTCGTTTATAGGGGAAAAAGGGTGCGAAGTCGGCGGCCATTGCTCTGACTCCAAGATAGCTTTTGTACTTTTTGTTCGGCCCGAGCCTTTCATCGCGCCATCCCTTTGCGCGTACAAAAGAACTCGGGTAAATACGAAAAACGCCACGTAGGCACGTCCTCGTTGCTTACTTTCGAATCCGAAAGATCTCTTATCGATGATGACGTCGCCGCTTCAGGGGCCGGAACCCGCGTTGACGTGATCGCGAGATAAACAAGACTCTTCAATAATAATACATCTTTGTTCAACACAAAAATATAACATAAAAGGTTTTTTATTCGTTTTACGGATAATCTCCAATTATTACGCAATGTTATTCAACGATCCAGCGATTTATCCACGACTCTTCCAGTGGGGAAAGAGAAGGTGAGACGCAATCATGATTTTTCTCGTTCGCCAAATGATTAAACGATGTCATGATGGTCCTCACCATTGGTCATAATGGTCCTCGTAACTTTGACATGAAACGCGGCTCGGTTTAATATTGACAACCGCGGCAACGAGAAACTTTATAGCCCGAAGGGTAGACGGTTTGTAAGAGAGGATAGGAGAATATTCTAGGTAAGCGGCTTATTGCGAGCGACGTCGCTGGGATTTTCGTTAACGACACTACATGGCTGTCGTGTCGACTTTCGGGCGATAATGCACCATCGTCCTTGCTGCTCTTTCCTGTCTTTCATTAAAAACTCTGCGTCACGTCAAAACGCGACGTAAGACACATTCATGGAAATTCAACATGTTTCAAAAAATGTCAATAAAACGGATACAGAGACATCAATCGAATTTAAAAAAAAAAAAAACTGTAAATAATGACAAAATCTTAAATTGATCGATCAATCAGTGAAATTATTCAATTTTTTTTTATTTGCTTTATCGTTATATGTATATTCTATATATAGAACTATACATAGAACTATGAATTATTAAATATCGTATAATTATTACTAGAAAAAATATGCACACTCATACACATACTATACACATATACGTACATACATACATACTCATTGTAATAACTGTAATAAATAACAAAATAAAAGAAAATAATAAAATTAAATCAATATGTTTATCGCCATGGTACTTGCGCACGTAATTCATACGTAAACATAGTCTTAAGATTGTATGTGAAAGTTATTTACAATCCCCTAAAGATATTGCATCTGTTATAGCTGATAACGCTCACCAAATGGAAACCGGCTATTCATCTGGATAATCGCTACAGACTGATGAGACACGAACCGATGCTAGACGCCAATGGCAACAAAACTGATCAAATTGGAGAGGATTATTAATGAAGAAGAGATAAAAAAATAATTACGAATTTAATCGTCTTGAGTTTAAATACGAGATATTATTATAATACATTAAACGACAAGTAACATTTAATAATGATAACAGAAGAGAGAATTCCTTGAGTCAATAAAATAAGATTCACAATTTATTAAGTTGTTCGATACGCGAATACCAAATGTTTGTATATAGCAGACATCAATCGAACAAGGTTGACAATGTGAGCCGTCTCTTTGACTACCGTCGAGTTTGTTTATGAATCGATCTATCCCTACCCTTCGTCGCCCCATTCCCTTCTTTGCAGAAAATACGATGCAAAAATACTACATATCATTTCCACTACGACGGATTTCAGTGTCCGTTGCGTTTAAGCGGTAAAGTGTATTTGGCGGATAACTACGCGAATAGTATTCCCCTGTGCATACACAAGGACGTACAATATTTATATTAGTGTCTAAACTGATATATTTATGCGCATAACATAATTTTTGTCTCATCTTCACACCTGCGCATGCGCGCATATATCCCGTAATGTCCCGTTTCCAGAGCATTGTATTTTAATGATTTCTCAGTGAATCTATACGCATTTCATTTTGAAGCCAAAAGTGTAAAATTGAAAATTTATTATATTTCTGTGAAAAAGCCGCATAATAAGCTAAATCTGTTACCTCTCAAAAAGTAATGACGTTGCTCGCAGTTCCTGGTATACATTGGGTTGATGCATAATTATCCGCCGTTTTTTAAACAATATTTATTATGAAAAAAGACACATAAAAATTTAACAGAAACATGTTTAAATGATGATGATTTTTGACACGCATTTTTATCACTTAAACATAGAAGAATATGTTTATAAAACAAAAGTAAACAAAACGCCAATTTTTACTAAAAAAAAAACGCGCCTACATGAAACGGCGGATAATTATGCATCAATCTAATATATACGTATGTTAAAGAAACGGTATTGATATCCCTAATGGTTTCTAATGGTCTTGTGTACGATGTACAACAGCGGATACAGAGCCGAGAGCAAGAGAAAGTGTGAAGCACGGAATTAAGTTCGAGAATCGGATCTACGGTAACTGCCATGTAATAGAAGTCTAGTGGTCTGTGCAGAGCCAGGTGGTAGCTCTCGTGGAGATCCAGTCTCGCAAAGACCCTTTCTGCTTCCCCTCTCTCATACCCCATACGTGGCCACGCGACAGCTGTTGATCGTCGTCCCGTATAACACACGAGACCGTAACCATGCGTTAGATGCAACGGAGATCGGTACGGTCTCGCGAATATTGCAATATCGAGCATCTAATGGACGCGGGCGGAGTCAATTCGATACATTCGTTCGACCAATGGTTTAACCCTTCCCTGTTAGTGCTCTCCCGTTCACCGCTCTCTATCTTCGCCGAATACATTTCTCGAGAAGAGGCCTGCAGGAGAAGCTAGTATTGGCGCCATAGCGCGGCTCACATCATCATCGGGCCAACACAAAGAGTCCATTCAACGACGTACAACGATCCTGCTCCGGGAACTGTAGGCCAACAGGCCGCTTACTTGCCTGGTCTGTCTGCCTACTGTCGCACAACACGGCCTTCGGCAGATGCGATGCGCTCGGCACGGAATGTATTTCCACGAAACTTGTGTCGCTTTATCTTTCGGGACGCGTCTAAATTACGATGGAGAAGAACAGAGCTTGCTCACATTTCAGACACAATAAATGTTACAATTGGCGATTCGATAACGACGTTGTTAGTTTTTAAATTTACGCCTAAAATTTCCTAGAAATTATCGGTCAATAAGATAGAAGTGTAACGCAATTGCGATACGTTCCTCGATTTTGTCACATTCGTAAAGTAAAATAACGATTACAAATTACATGCGCGCGGGGAGAAGGAAAAGGAGGACGAAAAAGAATCAAACGATTAGTCACGCAAAGTTCTCAATTCTAGCTAAACAGACCTTTCCGAGATAATTTGTGGTGCAACGCATTCACTCGCAAATACATTGGTAGAATGCGAGAACGAAAAAAGAATGAGACTCGGGTGAAAAAGGTGCGCCTGAGAGCGGGAAAGTAGCTGATTTGGCTATGCCAAGACTTGGATATGTTGTTTCCAGCAATAGTGCTGGATAATATCGCGGTTACGGTTGTGTTGCGCAAGTTACGTTTCACGCAAAAAACGGTACGACAAATAGCCGGAAAAGCGCGTCTCGTGACGTATCGCGCAACATTATCACACGATTCCGCGCGTGAAATCGGCAAGATGTCGGCACTGCTCTAATCGACTGGCTTAGCTTAATTATAATTAGTAAACTAATGGTGATGTCTTTTCGTTCGTAGTTATACGCAGGATATGAAGTTGCATTCCTGTTTCCTTTAAGCGGCGTACTCGATTCAATTTACAGTGATTTCCCTCGGAGTCGTCGCGGTTTCGTCTGGCAGACACGATTAGGTACTTTCCGAAGCAACCGTATGTTTCCTGTACCGGAAGAGACCAAGAGGCCAGCTGGTAAAGGCAGCAGGTTTTCATGTTCGACGGGGAGAACTCTCGTTGTTCACGCGCGTGCGCGTATTCCAGGAACATTTGAAAATTTTATTTGGATCAACAATTGTCTCTCGACCAAACTATCATAGCCCAATAGTCCTTACCGTCTTTCTTTCCTTTTCCATTAATCTCCAAAAATTCTATGTTTCATTAATTAATTTTTTAACAACGTCATGAAAAATATTTAACGGAACTGTACATATATGTATATGTATAATATAACGAGACATCGTTAAATTTACAAATAGACAAAATATGATGTTTTAGTGAGTAAAGATTATCAAGTTGAATTTAATATATATAATCAATAGTATTAGGTATTTTTTTATTTCGTAACTTTGAAAAATGGCTTACAAACGATTCGCATTGCATCACAATGCGACTGTATTCATTACGATCGGCAAGAAAAACGACGGAGAACGACTGGCGAAATGCGCCTCGGCAGAGCGATAAATCTATTTCGCATTCGTCATCTTTAAATAAAATGCATCTCGTGCCAGCGCGTATAGAAAGAAGTTTTGCACGTATCCCCAACGCGGTGAGAGAGCAGCTGTTCCCGCACACCTGGCAAAGATTTTGGAGCCCCTGGGACTACGGGCTGAATCGAAATTCCTCCAGAACCTACCGCGGATTCTATATGTGCACTGAGGTTTCAACAATCACGATATTCATTCGTGTATCCATCTCGCTATTGTTTGAATGCATTAATCCGCATTACTGAAATACAAAAAATTAATGCATTGTTCCTGCGTCACTATCGTCATGCCACTAGGATTGCTCGTTGCATCCTTAATGAAAGAAGCTACTTAAGACTATACGAACGGAATAACGCTAATTTCAACGAATGGAAGTAAAATTCCATGTCTCGTTGGCTTTCTCAAAGATTATTTTAAATGGACTTCAATTCGCTGCAAAGATCAATAGCTCGTTTCACCGCAAATCCGTAAGAGAAACCAGGAAGGAATTATTAATGTAGAGCATAAATAATACGCATTATCGCGGTAATTGAGGAGTCTTCATAAACGGAAATCCGTATCCATAATTTCGATGTATTCGTACGAATGTAATCCATATCGAAGTGAATAATTCACCACAATTGGCAGTTAAGTGAGAAATCGAACATTAATTATGGATAAAGTCAGATCGTGATCGGATTTACGAATATTTCTTAGTGATGATTATGAAGGCTTCTTGCTCTTATCTTCTTGAAGATTACTTGCTAAATTAAGATTGTTGGTACTGAATACGCGGCAAAGAATAGTTGTTGTTCGTGCAAATAAAACAAGAAATAAATTTGTCAATTAAAATCTAACCTAAAAAAAGACTAAATGAAATCATAAGACATTTAGATTTGGCTGAGTTAGCATTTCTCACATTTACTTCTAATTTAATAATCGTGGAACACAAAATTCAATCACATACGCTTGTAATCACGTTACACATTAAAAAGCAAACGTAAAATTGCACGAATGAGAAATATAAAAAATTATACTATTTAATTAATGTACTTATTATCGTTGAAATATATTCCTATTATACAAAAAATTTTATGCTTGTTGGTAATTTTACGTATCACACACTTTTTAAAATGTTTAGTTAAATAGGATTATACAAAATTTTTTCTTTTACAGATAGTAGCAGTATTGGAGAAACAAAGTGAAATCTCATTATGCTAAGGTATCGATTCTCGAAAAAGAAAGAAAGGACGAACCAAGAGACGCTGAAAATAAAAGAGAAGCGGGGACGGTCCTATGTAGAATCGGAGGAAAGAGACGAAAAGGAGAAAATGAGAAAGAGAAGGTGGAGACGGAGAGACTGGCGCGTCGCGTGGAGAAGTAAATAAAAAAATAAAAATCGAGCGAGGTGAAGGAATGCTCGACCTTGGCGTTTCGTTCGCGAGGACTATGGCACCTTCTCAATCAGAGGCCAGATGAAATCGAGAGAAAGAAAGAGAATAGCGTTGCAACGAATCTTATTGGTGTATTTTATGCTTTTCACGTATCTCGCGATTGTTGAGACTCAATTTCGCTAACGACTTTTCGAATCAATCTTAATCATTTTTTCACAAATTTCATTTTTTCACAAATACTTTTTCATTCTGTTGACGTCACACCATATAAAAAGCAACAGTAAACTCTTAAATCTGACTCATTTACTCGAAAAGTTATTATAAATTCAATTAAGCTCGTGGTACCGTAACATATCATTCACTTACATTGCTAAAAAAGCAACGATTTTTTTTATGCCACGATACATGCAGCATAAAGTTAATTAAAGCCGGTTAATGTAACTGGACTGAACGGAAGGAGTATGATATGTTTATACGAGTCGGTTGTTTTTCGGCATTATACGCCGATTTTATAATCTGGGACCGCAGCCGAAAGTATAATAGATATTAATAGATATAATTTCCGCGTGAATCCGGATTTCTCGATGTCAAAAACGCGCAAGTTTCACCTGCGCGAACGAAAAAGTTTACGCGATTTAACGCTGCCGGTGCAAAATATCGCGCGTGCGCTCGGTGCGTGGGAAGCGAGCGGCGGACGAAATACAGAATGTAACGCGGCGCGTATTTATGTGCGTGCACGCGTCGCTTTTAACCGCCCGTACGCAACGCTCCACGAACTAATCTCTCTTGCGAGTGGGACGCGGAGAAAAACGCGTCGCCTCATAAATCATTCGGCGTACGCGAAACGATATCGAGCGAAATCGTGTTACGCGCCATCTCCCTGCCACCTCTTTCCCCAGTTCGTTCGTTAAAACTGGACGTTTTGCAGACAGAACAAATGCATCGCGTCAAAGACGAGAGGAAAGAAAGGAAGAGAAAAAAGAGCGAAAGGCGTATCGTGGCCAAAAACTGGCTTTCAACGATGGCTTTTCTCAAAGAGCCAACCGCAATTTCAACTTCACCCCTTCGCCGTTATGCACATTATGTCACTACAAATCAAAAACCGAGCTCCAGCTGCCGCGAAGACGTTATTGTTGTTAGCGACTTCAAAAGTGCAATTCAAAAAGAAATAAAAAAAAAAGAGAAAGAGAATCGTACACATTATTCGACACTATTCAGGCGGAAAATATGCCAAGCAATTTTCAACAATAATTAGGACGGCAATTCCAACTGGTAGTACAGTTTCATAATCTATGCAAGAAACGTCAATCCGACTATTGCCTACATTAATACTATTAATTATTAATTAATTATTAATGTTGCCAAGGCTAAATTAATTCTAATTATTCATATATTCTTCATTCGATATGTTTAATTTGAATCGTTTCGTATCATTCCACGTTATTTAAATTTGATCGCATGCCTCGAAACGTAGAAGAGTGAACGAAACCAAACAAAAAAAAAAAGATGTGTCTGGCTATTTCCTGAATAAACAAGAATGCGAGAAACGTGAGGGAATTTTGCAGTACGAAATAGTGCTCGTCACGTGATTGCACAATATCGATCGTAAAGCTACTCCGAGTACAAGATTGTGGAACGTTGTGTGTGCAGATTGCCGAGCAAGCCACCGAGTAACTCGATGCTCAGCAAAGATAACCCCATCGAGTCACGTTTCCAAGTGGCATTACGCAAGAGGCAATGTCGTCGTCATGACAGCTTTATGATCGATAAAACGGATTCGATCAAATAAAAATCCCGGCTATGTTTCAGCCGCGACATGTTTCGCTAGACTTGACTGTCAATCGAATTTTAACCGATCCAGTCGAGTAACTTTCTCCATCTGAGTTCCTTCTTCAAGGAATTATCAACGCTAGTCGAGTGGAAGTGTCGAGAGAGAGAAGAAAAAAAGAAGAAAAAAAAGATGTTCCGCTAAATAACGATAAATCTCTCTATAGTCGTTAATCGATTACCATGAGTCACACAGTTGGAGACATTCGTCTCGGAGCGATATAATTCGATGAAAAAAAAACTGGTCGTGTGTGTGCTGACGCAAGGTAAGCTAAATAAACGGTTTACGCGACGTATTATTATTTCTACATATCGTATATAATTATTTCCATGCCATGCAAGTTAACCTTGCAAGGTCTAAAATTATTTTTACATTTCAGAATCGAAAGCGTATCTTATAAGAGATACTCTCGCGATTGCACTCTCATATTGATTTAAATAATGAATCAATTAACATAGCGTATAAAAATTCGCGTGGGATATTTTACCAAGATATTGCATCAAATTTTACGTAATCACATTTTCCGCATTATTCGCTGGAGTCATACCACGTGTCGTTAATGAACGATAAAATAGTTTCGGTGATTCGCTTCCAATATTTTACCGACCGCTTGTTACAACAACTCCAATTAAGCAGGTATCTTGTGACTAAAATGCAACCAGAGATTAATCACGTGATTGTAACATTATGTAACATGTGATAGATTAAAATGTCACATATTTTAGTTTGACATCTTATACATCATTATAATTTTGCACGCATCGCGTAATATTCCTCTCTCTCTATTATATTAACGCTTAGTCAGCAAGCCAGTAAATCCAATTTAGGGTTCGGTATCGCACAAATAAATGTAATATAACTTAATGTTCATGCAATTTGACATATATACTTACATCTAATTTTCTTAAAACGAACTACAACTGAGAAAAAAACAAATAGTTGTTTTCAATCTGCGTTTGGAAAAAAAGGAATAAGAGAGAGGGGGGAAGCAATCAATGAAAATAAAAAACAAAGAACTACGAAAGTAGAAGCTCTGTAAAAGAGGAATGCGAGAAAAGAATGTAGGGAGTAAGAGAAGTCCGACGATGTTGCACGTCGACTAAGGTCTATGTCATTGGAAACAACGAGAATCGATTTTTTTCATTTTTCTTTTTTTAGTACGGTAAATTCTATCGAGAATAGTCCAGATATCGCGTTGTTTCGGACTCCCCGACGCATGGACGTCGAGCAAAAGTTATCGAGACGAGATCGCGATCCTTTGTGCAACGACGGAACAAGAACACGAAGCGCTCATTTTCGCATTCAATTTCGAGAATACGCACGGAATATAAATTACAAAACCGAGCGACGATGAAACACGAAACAAATTTCTCGTGAAGCTGTGTTTAGATTTTCGACGTGTCACTGTATCGCTCATTTCGAACTATTCACATGTAAAAAAGACGTTACGTCACATAGTACATAAAACAATTATTACTTCTGTACTCTAAAAAAAACATTTAACACATTATAATTACCAACTATCGTGTTTACCTTACCGTGTGAGCTCATCTTGCGTGTGAGACCTCGCGTTATTTTTACATGCAAGAACATACCGTTTATTAGATACAATCTCACCTTTTCAACAATTTCGAGAGAAAGCATTTCGACAGTCGTCATAACGATCTGAATGTGAAGAGAAAAAGCGAGAAAAACTGTCTACCTGGGTTCACTCACCGGTGAAATTGGTAAAGAACACTCATGTGCCTAAGATACATCTAGTGCCGGGCCCGACAGACTTAACGGTCGTTAAGTTTTTCACCGACGAATGATACCTAGGGTAAAATATTAACGGATTATCCGCACGATTGACGTGAAATGGTCAAAATTTTCCATGAATCACTAGATTATACTAGACTATTCCGCGTCTTGTTTTGACGTTGCCATGACGACTCGGTCTCGCGGTAGAAGAGAGAAAGAGAAAGGGAGAGAAACGGAGTTGCCGACCTAAGCTAACCTAATCTAACCTAACGTGATCGTGACAGCTCGTCGTCTCGTGTTCTTTGCTCCGTCGCGGCGCGACATCCCGTTGCCAGGACAACGTAGGAGGAAGCTTTTCAACGGAAAGAAACGAGCGAAGGAGAGAGAGAGATCGCCGGCGTTTCTTTCCCTCCTTTTTTCTCTCCCGACAGGAGATCGGCATGACGAGCGACTGATGGTTGGATTCCAACGAATCGATTTAAACACGATTTGTCGTCTACGAAGCACGATTCCGCGGCGAGTCGCCAGAAAAGCGACACTGGATGATCGCATAGGAAATCGTGCGTGAGAAGAACGGCAGAGGAAGGAGAAAAGAAGAAAGATGTTTGCGAGATAAAGGAGAAAGAAGGACAGGCCGAATTTGGAGTGTCATAAATACATTCTCTGTTAATAAACCAGTATCTTCTCGTCATGGAGGACATCACTGCGTAATGGTAACAGTTATTTCCGTCTATCGATTAATGTCTCGGCAGGAAGTGCGCGAAGAAATACGTGATAATACGACAGCTGACACTTAACAGAGATGTCAATCTTGCAATGATCTCTGACAATTGGATAACATCGATGTTAATCTCGAATGTAACGTTCGCATAAAAATTTTACGGACTTGTTTCTTAACCCCGCCCGAACGACAGTCTCTTGAGAAAGTTCCCGTTTAGTAACATATTTACGACGTTTAACACATACCTCTTTTGAAGGAAGTACAGTTTAGCGAAATCTGCCGAGCGGATACGTATACAAAGCGACGCAGCGTCGAGAGCGTGACGGCGGGACAAAAACAACAAACCGACGAAAGGTCGAGAGACGATTCGAGGAAAACGCACATTTCAGGCAGCTACGTTTCGCCTTAGCATCTACAACACACAACTCGTTAGATGGTTCCTCACGAAATGCCACCATTCCTTCTCGGTCCTCGCCTGAATCACAATCACCGATCACGTTCCAGAGAGAGAGACGGTCGGCGGGGAGCGGTCCATTGTTTTCGGAACAAGATAAAAACGCACGCATCGGATGCGAATGTTTTCTGTGGTCACGTGAAACAAGAATCCGGGAAATCGCGTTTCGCACGAGCGGAAGAGAAACGATGAGCTGGCGCTTGACCGTCCAACGATGTCCGCGCGTATTGTCCCCCTCAATGGGGGGAAGCGAAAATGCAGGCGGATCTTTACAGCTCCGAAAAACTCGCCCACGCGGGAAAAGAACAATGTCGGAGAGTGACGCGATTCGCGTCATCGGCGGAAGGAGCGATGCCAGATTTAGGAAATCGTGCCTCTAGAGTATTCCACAACACCCTAGCAGGAAGCGGTAAAGAGGAGAGAGCCATCTTACCCCATTGCCGGGAAGGTCGCGTAGGAGAACATCCTCGTTTGCTCGCAGAAATCCCGACGTCGTCGGCTTCCTCGCTCGTTGTCTGTCTCACCCACTTTTTCTTGCCGTCTCGAGAGAGGGCGATCGGCCGCGGAATAGGCACAGGCACACAAGTTCAAGGTCGTGATAGGTTAAGGCAGGTACGAATGTCTACGGCGTTAGACGCGCGCGCAGAGGCACGTACCGGTTCGCGCCGATTTCGCCGTTAGCATCGGGCGAGAGGCTTCGAGACAAAGGATCACGAACGCGCGTGGTGGCGACGCACAAAGAACCGGCGTGTTACGTACCGCGGAGGCTTCCGCCGGCTCGCGCCGGTGGCGTCTCGAGTCTCTCTCGGCGATCTTCAAGTTAGCGGTCGACCGTGATCGACCGACCGGCTAGAACGCTAGACAGGAACGACGACGTCGATGCGCGGTCTCGCGTCTCTCGCGACGGGCCTCGCGCACTTCGAAGTGCGGCGATGTGTAGCAGCTGTGTACGCGCGCTCCAGTCGCCAGTCGTTTGCGTCTACTGCGATGGTGGGGCGCCAACTGAGGGGAATGGTGGGGATGGTGGATCGGCCGGCTGAGGCTGACTGTTGAAGGGACCCAGACGGGGTAGGGGTAGGTTAGGTTGGGACGCGAGGGGAATACCAGCGCACCCTTTACGCGGCGCGGCAGCCGCACGTACTATGTACAAGCGATACGTATGTGTGTCTATCTCTGCGCGGTGTGTGCGTGAGTACGTGTGTGTGTGTGCACGCAGACGGAATAGAATGTGTGCCGATATACCACCGCGCCGCGTCGGTTCGCAGTTTCGCTGCTCTGCCCTTCGCTCCGGTAAAAGACTGGCGCATGGCGTGCCGTTCGCGCGCGAGCGTCCAAGGAGTCCTCGCAGTGGTGCTCAACCGCCAATTTTCGACCACTTGCAATTTGCAGAAGCGAGGAGTTAAAAGTACTGAAGAGAGGCGATCGAGGACTAATTCGGCGGAACGAGATGAAATTAGATCCTGTGAATCTTCGACCGTAGAATTTGTAGATTTTAGCTCGTAACGGAAATTGATAAAAACACTCAGTTTTCAACGTTATTAAAACATCTGATTACCGAATTAAACTATCCTGTATGTCATTTGCACGCTATCGAGATTTTATCTTATATAATTCATGTTTTTCCGTGTATGTAAACACGAAATGTTTGCAACATTCCTGCGTAAATGCATGAAGATGTATTTCATAATATTTGCTAATTAGTAACAGACTTTAATTAACCGGAGCGACCACACCTGCCCCTTCCCGCGTTTCTATCTGGTACATAGGAGAAAATTGGTGGTAGATAAAATCTCCAATGCCGCACCTAGAGCATAATCAATTTTGCAATATCGAATGTTTAATTACACTGAAGCGGATATACAGAGTGTCCTATAATTATCACGAAACTATATTTTCCGATTGTTAACGATATTGCAGGTCTGCACACTCGTACGAATCTACCTTTTTTTAATGTTAGATTTACAATTTATGACAGATTCGCTCACAAGTTATTTCCTCTGGATCCACATTTGTGTATAGCCGACAGTCTTCGCAAGGAACCGACTGGAAAAAATTGCCGCCTCAGTATTATTGCAAATCCATTGCCTGTGAACACAAAGGAACGTAGGCCTGACGAAGAAACCAGTATGGAGACTATAAAGCGAAAGGATATTGCAGCTTGACGCCGGTGGTTATGCAATAACCGCTATTACCTGTTCCGTAATATGTGTTAAGCAAACATAGGAAATGTAATTTAAATAAAAAATTCGATTACATGTACTTGTTAAGTTGAACCATACGAAGAGTGTTGAATTAACACGTGTTTTTCGACGTTTCTCGATGTGAGTCTTTTTATATCACAAATACAAATACTTCAAGAATTGAATCCTAATCGACCAGTAGACCATCTACAATGGTAAGATAAAAGCGTATTTATGGTTTATAAATTATAAAATTATGACTCGATTATGATATTCCATGAATAAGCACAGTCGATTCGTCAACTATGTATCCCTATTCGCTCCTTACAATCTCCGGTAACGACTCGATCTTTGCTTCCTTGACCAATTTTAAGCGGCAGCGAATACTTTTGCACTCCTTTGCGCTATAATTTTGCATAATTGAGAGCGAAAAGACGTAAACCGGCGGATGATAGCGCACGGTACAAACATGCGCGAGATGCAGAATATGGGATGCATATGTAACAATGTTCTTTGCAGATGCGACCATATAGGTTTCAGTTTCGTTCGTTTTTCCACAATACTCACATAACCAATGTTCGAGTTCTCGCTCTCGTTTGCTATTTCTTAGCGAACTTGCTGGTACGAAAATCGCACGAATATAACGTAAATGTTACAAGGCGGCAGATCAGAATTCAGAATGTCTTGTCTTCAAATTGTTGCACCAAGATTCCGGACGTATCTACGTGTGCGCGTGTAAAGGCCGGAAGTAAAACCGAGCGACCTCGTTGAAATAATGTATATAATCAACATCGAGATTCGTTGAGACGTCTTTTTCTTCGTATCTGCGGTAGATTTACGTATAGATATTGAGGAAGTAATTATCAAAATCTTTTAAGTAAGAATTATTTCGGAAAATACAGTAGTATATTTAATTAGTTCTGTTATCGATTTTGATTTACCAAATAATGTTTCGACGATTCAAACGAATATGTAATTATGGGCACTCGTCGTTATCGTTGCTTGCAAAATAACTTCTTGCCAACACCGTGTTGCAAAAAATGTCTAGCGATGTAACAAGAGAATTTACTTTGTAATATCCTAACGTAATAACCTTACGAAAGACAATACAATAAAGAAGAAAAAAACATATGTTGTAACGACGTTACTTCGAGGAAGGAAAAACAAAATCGACTTTACGAAGCGAATAACGTTTCGTGAAGCGTACCTACTCCACCTGCAGACTGACGTACGCGGAAATATGCGAATGCGCTTTTCGCAAGAATCTGTAATTTTACATCCTCGAGAAAGCTTTCCACAGACAAGCGTGGAGTCCGCTTGTCTGCGAATGAGTTTCGCGGATGGTATCACGATTAACAGACTCGCGAATACTCGCGTCGGCTTGCGAGCAAACGATTTCCGCACGAATCGTCCAAGACAAAGAGCAGGAAATGCTGTTCTCTCTCCGGCAGTCCTCTGCAGTCCCTGTAACACGACTCCACTCGAAACGAGGCAGAGACACCTGGGGTTACCCTTGCACTCGTAGCGCTTCCATCGAGAGGGTTGTAACAGTGGGAGAGTACTTTCGTAAAGACACGAGTTCCGAGCTTTGAGCTCCGACCAGGAACGATAGAGAATCGCGCAATTTTATTACGTAAATTCAATTCGCATAGTGCGACCAGCGTTCCCTCGTGGTGGTTCCTCCCCGATACTCGTCGTCGCTATATCGTCGGCGTTTCTTTCCTCTGGGAGATAACAACGCGTCGGGCTAACGAACTATATTTAAATTGATTTTACTCAAACGAGGTAGGAAAGAGAAGATGTATCGTTAGAGAGGCATCGGGTTATTGGTCGCACGATTTCGAAAAAAGAACCTTTTCTGATAAGTCTGAGCTTTAAAATTCTTATTTGAATTATATTTTGATATCTACACACACACACGCACACGCGCGCACGCGCTTCACACACACACACACACACACACACGTCATTTTGTCATCTCCAAATTAAAATATTTCGAATTATACATTTACTTTAAACACACCTCATTCTAATGTCGCGTATGCGAAATAATGTTAGCTTAAATTAATATTCCAGCGCGCTCGTATATTCGTCATTCTCCAGGCGCGAGTAACGTGCCTGTATATTTGGCAAGGATTGTGTTGTACCTCGCCTCGCGAAAACTTCATCGAGGTCGTTTCTAGGATGCACGCATACCAGGGAGCACAGTGTTTTGATAAACACTGCGATTCGCGCGACGAAAAGCAACAATTATTAATGATGTACAATGAAATTCGTGAGCGGTAAATTGAGACTAAATTAAGCGTAATAGCAAACGTTGCTTTCGTTATATTCTAAAGTCCATTTTTATCCATAAAATATGCACGTACACATTAAAATTTATATAAACGCATTTTTTCACGATTTAAATTACTAAACTGGAAATAAAAATTTATTCCAATTCTTAATTTTACTTAAGCCGTGATTAGTTCAAAATACTTAGTCCACATAATAATCTTGGAAGATACGCGAACATCAACAATAAGAATTATTTAATTATGCGTTGGAATAATAAACCAACGAAAACTTTATGCATGTTCGCGAGCAAGAGTAGGTAGCGGGCGGCGGGGATTTCGCCGTCGAGTCCTTTAAATATCGCGGAAATTGAACCTATAAATTTCTAAGTGCCATAAATTGGCCGACTTACCGCCCGTAAACGACGGCCCTCTCCTTCGTCTTCCGTCTACCTACGTTTCTTACCTTCGAGAACAGGTTGCAAAATGCCGAGATACGAGCGAGAAATACGAAACTAGTATGCCCTTGTACCACAGAAAAACCGAATAAGTATCGCAAAGTAACGATTACATGGCCGACGCCTAGCAAATATGTACATAATATACGAGGTGCTTATTACTTTTTATATTTTTCTTAAGTTGGTAAGATATCATAACACCTGTAATGCTCGAGAAATTTTCCAAAGCGTGACTTTATAAACTTATAATGTTTTATGTATAATGTTTTCAAACTCAAATCACTATTCGCGCGCGTGTGAATAAAATTTGAATAAAATTAATTGAGAGATAACAATTTGAATACAATTGGAATAAAAACAATTGGAATAATTTTTTCTGGTTTAGTAATTTAAGTCATAAATGCGTTT
Organism: Crematogaster levior; assembly: GCA_901521435.1. Taxonomy (NCBI): domain Eukaryota; kingdom Metazoa; phylum Arthropoda; class Insecta; order Hymenoptera; family Formicidae; genus Crematogaster; species Crematogaster levior. Next base: position 151,686 of record CABEGB010000546.1, on the reverse strand, counting down.
ATATAAATTATATATATTGTGTGTGTGTGTGTGTGTGTGTGTGTGTGTGTGTGTGTGTGTGTGTGTGTGTGTGTGTGTGTGTGTGTGTGTGTGTGTGAAGGGGGGAGAGAGTAACAAGACGTAAAAATTTGTATTATTTGAACAAATTGGCAATATCTTTTTCGATATTTCTAGATATTTTGAAAGATATGATCGGGAGGATTTCTTAAATAATAAAGTATTCAAGAAGAATATAAATGTACAATATCGTCTGCAAATTCGTATTTGTCGTGATTTGAAATGTTAGCAATAGCAAGATAATTGAAAAGTGGAAAGACGTTAAATGAGGGTATAAATTGACCGTAGCAAAAGAGCTTTTACTAAAGAGTAAGAGAGAGAGGTAGTTACGTACACTACTATATTGAAGAAAATATACGGAGAAAACGCGAGCGTTTTTACCTCTCGGCAATAATACGTTTCACGCATTTCTCGCAAAGCGATTATTTTCCAAAATTCAACATCCGTTATCGTCACAGTTTAATGAGCATTTATGAGAAACAATTCGTGACAACTCTGTGAATCGTGAAAATATATTTTTTTTTAGAAAGCGAGAGTATTGTCAATGAAATCATAAAAGTTTTGAGTATTGTTTAGAAAATAACGTTAACAGAGAACATCGTTTTGCTTTGAGTTAATAATTAATTAAGTCTTATAAAATCATGATAAAATTTTTCACATTTTAAGTAAAAGTTATTATGAAACCAAACGCGTGATAATTATCTGTGACATCTCGTGATATAACTAGATTAATTTCGTGAGATACTTGGTAGCGACGCGTTCGTTATAATCAATTATCATTTAGTCGCAGTAGGAAGTAAATAAAATAAATATATAAAATTTTAATTCTAATATTTAAAATCTTACACTTAAAAATTTTCATGTAGGGCATCGTACGAAATAAAGATTTATAAAGCAATTGATATATATATATTTTTTCATATTTCCTTACCTCAAAGAGCAAGATGAGAAAGCAAAGCGCATAATAATGGATTTTCAATAACGAGAGGGGAGGGGGAAGAGCATCGCGAACGGACGTATAGCGGAGGTTCGCTCGCAAGTAGTACAACCCGTCTTGTGCCTGGCGTGCCAGCTGGTACACGTCGTGATGAGTTTTCCCTTAGAGACATCTACGGTACTTTGATTGTGTAAAACAAGCAGATGTGTGGTCGTGTAAAAGAAACAAATAATTATTGTGCCAGGATGTCATATAGGCAATTTATGTATAAATAAAATGCATTTTGCAACATAAAAGAATGAAGAATTAAGAATTGACAAAAAGAATTGATGTTGGTATCGTGGAAAGCGCAAGTTTGCGGAACGGGTTATATTTGAAATAATTAATCACTCTTAGAAATGATTCATGTCACAAAATTTTTATTTAAAAATAGACTTTCTTGATCAATAAATTTGTCATTATTTCATTGGTTCATTCTGCGATGTTCTTTAAATAACAGTTTGATGAGCAAACATTGTTTCGAAAAGAAAGAAAGGCAATGTACTAAAAATAATTTAATGATAATTTTGTTAATTAAAATTATTTTGATTTAAAAGATTTTTACGGTGAAAATAGTTTGATAACCTGTCCTGTTAATTTAAAACATTTTATTTTAAAAGATTTTCGAGTTTCCTTTTTATACAATTCTTAATAATATAATGCGTCAAAGAAATATGACTAACGGAAAATATATAGTCCGCAAAGGATTACTAGCGTTTACAATCGTGTATATCTTGGTGACATCGATTTTTGATATCCTGGTAGCGACATCACCCAGTGAAATCGTTACCAAAAGCTTACCGTAACATGGTCTTTTTGTTTCGCTTGTCAAGCTTGATATCGATCTGGGAGGTCACCGCGAAAAGAAATCGGAATGAATATTCTGATATTCTTACAACACGAAAAAGGATTTTGATACGTATTAAATTAGACAATAATTAAATTAGACAATACATCGTGATATATGTTTCCATGTAAAAAGGTTAGAGATATTTTTACATCATTTTGGTAGCAAAAATTGTTACAATTTATGTTTAACAATTTTTGAAAATATTGAAAATATTTTTTCAATTTTTGAAAACTATATTTTTGAGTTAGGAACTCGAGAACATACATCAAAACTTAGCTCTGAGTAGTCTCACTTTCTATTTAATACTAAAATGATAATGTATTATATTTTAAAATCGGTAGTATAAATGCGAAAGTATAAATAGAAATGCGGTAGTATAAATAGAAATGTCAATAGCGATTATGTCGTAACGAGACAGCTCGAAATAAAATGTAATCAAGATTGCGTAGTGTCGTTTATCGGCAACAATTTTAGACATGGGGATAATGTAGAACAGATTGCGGCCGTGCGGTATACCGTTAGGCAAAGGCGTTACCGGCCAAGGCAATTCTGTGACACCGGAAACTCGTGGGTCGAGCCACTTCCACCGAAAACTCGTTTATACGACCCTGCTGTGTGGTATGTAGGGCCATCGCTGTGGTTTTCCTGCCGGTGGTACGAGAACGTGCGAACGAACAAGAGGTGATACACCCTCTTTCGAGCCACTAAGATGGTTTCGAGGATTGTCCCTCGCGCGATAAAAGTGATTTTTCCGCGCAATTTTCCCACAGTCGCGATCTCGATAATCTCATTACAGAGACCTGAATCTTTTTTCCCGCACTACTTTATATTATTTATGCTTTTCACAATTGTATATTTTATCTCTATGAAATACTTTTTTATTTATATTATATTAATATTTCATATTTTTTTATATTTATATTATATACATTTATTTATATTTATATTATATAATTAAAATTACTATATTAATTAAAATAGTAATAAGTTAAGTTTATTCTTTTTCTTTTGTGACAGATTTTAATATAATTTTATAATTTTGTTCTGCACACATCACACTCAGATAAATGTGTGATACTATACTGGATTAATTAACCATTTGATATTTTTATTTTTGCAATGCTTACTTTTTAAAAATCGATATAGAGAGTACTTTGATCGTACTTCATTTGGCTATTGGGATTTCTTGTTCCGGATTTGCTTTTGAAGGATTATCAGCCAGCGCATCGGCTTGTGTAAAATTCAAGATAGTAGCGCAATGTGCAAAATCATATCCGTCCGAGAGTTAATACCGCTAATAGAATTTCTGACAAAAATCTTAAACTTCGATAAAATGGAAATCGAGCGAAAGAAAGAGATAGAAGGTTTTCCTTTCCAATATTAAGTCTGCCGGATATGTGTGGTTGAGTCTTCATCGTGCGCAAAAAATGTATTTCGAAATATCTTCTAAATAGCTTAGAAGAAACTTCGAAACTTGCATAAAAATCTATCGATATTGTTTTGTAAGTTTCTCATGGCAGAAACAGTCTAAACGACTGTTCTACAAGTGACACGCTTATGTCAATCGTCCGTAGATAAAATTGAACAAAAACAGAAGCGAAAAAATGATATTTCGATTGAGAAAAAGGTAAAAAAGTAACTGCAACGGATATCCGTTGCTTTTTTGCCGATAACCAGGCTGCTGTAATAGATCTAAATAAAAGCGGACGTGCGAAATAGCGCGACGCGATGTTTCCCGAATTTATCAAATATTCAAACTCATTTAGAAGTTTCTCCTGGACTCCCAGCGGGGACGGGGGCGACGCCGAGCGGCTGGCATCGCAATACGGCCGCTTCTCTCCTAGAAAATCTCGGCCGGCGAAATCGTTTCAATCTCTATTTCCGCCGCCGTCGTGCAAATTAATTCCACGCGCTGCTAGTAAAAATCCGAACGGTGTTTGTCACTGACACAAGTGTGCACGACACGTCCGCCGTTGGCGTAATATCAATTTATGACGTACGAGCGCGTTAACGTCGGCTAATTGTGGACATCACCCACTCTATCTCGTCGACCAATATATGTCGCGTGGGCGATCTAGCACCTGCATGTCGCCCTCACACACGCATCTCTAAGTCGCGTCAACTGCAAAGGAATCGTCAACGTACGGCTGTCAGCGAGCGCGACTACCTCTTTTCTCAATGAGTCGCCCGAAAATACGAGCGGTCGCTTGCCATTCTCCTTCTCGCAACAAAGTACAATGAGAATGAATTGCGCCGCGCCGTTCGTCATTTAACACCCTCTTGTTATGTATGTACATGCGTAACGAGGAAGTGCCGAAATGCCAAATGCGCCAACGCGCATGCATCTGTTGCTGCAAAAACACGTCCACAAATAAACTAATGCCTGAAGCTTGAGGAATATTCACAAACGAGACGTCGTGTTTTAAAACACGGCGAGTCGATGTAACTTAAAGTACAACTGCGTAGAATATGTCGCAGCAATTCAAAATTGAAAATACAAAGAAAAAGAAAAACGTTTTTCCGAGTCCTTCAAAATACAAAATATCTTTTTAATCTTTCAGAAGAGAGAGAGGAGAGAGATATTTATCTCGGAAACTACAGATAGAATAATCAAGGTATGAAAATAGCAATGTCCGATTTTGAATGATAAATATAACATTTTATCCTCATTATATCGTCTAGAAAGTCTATCCATTATTAAATTCTTTTAACGAGAGAAATTGCCGAATGACTGAATTCGATGCGAATCAGTCGCGGTGAACGATATAATCCTTTTCCGCACTAATGCCGCTAATCGACATTCGAGGGATCGATGCGGCATTTAATCGCTATAATGAAAAGCGTTACGAAACGGTTCGTTGCACGTATACGGTTATAAATATCGCTTAAGTGTCTCACGATATATGCGTGATATATACATTCGGATACACACGTATGCGCATGTATCCGAATATTACAAATTCACGTACGATTAAATCACGAGCGACTTCTCAACTTCTATTTCGGGATTCTGAATTGCGTTCGCTACAAAGTGTAACGTGACATGTAATATTGGTGCTTCCCGTTTAGTTACGGTGCCAGTAGATAATTAGCAGTCATACGTAGATAGTGGTAGTAAGTAGTAGTGATTCATCTCGCGAGCGGTTCAACACATCGGTTTTCTTAAGAAAACATTCGGGTTGTTACCACTCCGCTACAAAGGTTCGTCTGATTACTATTCTCCTTGTTCGATTTTTAGTGGGTAAGGTTCGCAAGTCAGAGACAAAAAACATGCAGAAAGACCTAATCGCAAATACGGACCTCCTTGTTTCCCTCTCGGCTAGAGAACTGCAGGAACATAGCGGAAATGTCGAGAAAAAGGATACGAAAGGCATGCATGGTGCATGAGTTTTCACCCGCTATATTTCGTACGAAGAATCGTTATGTTCGTTCTTCCAAAAGGAACTTTAATCAAAACTGGAAAATAGAAGAAACCTACTTTTCATCTTGCTGTCTTTTCGTCGCTACCGCAACCATTCCATTCCGCTCATGACAGGCGGACGATAATACGGCGTCTGACCTTCCGTGCAAGATATCTCGAAACATGTATATAACAATGCCGCATTGTCTAAGCCACTTTATCGTGCCCGGCAACATCCGAATATCGTACCGGATCTCGACTCGCTCGGGTATGCAGGATGATTTGCAACTAATGTACGCGAAACAAACTTCTTGATTAAGATTAAGACGATGAGAAATGAGAAAATTTTCGCGATTTAAATTTAAGACCTGCATAATTAGATGACAGAATTTTGTTCCTTGATTGAATTCGAATAGATCTCGCTTTAGCAAAATTTTAATTTTCCTAACTTACAATTAGTCATCAAGATGTTTAAGTGATGCAATATATACGATGATTAATGCTCTTCCAACATTAGTAATATTTCACAGTTCGTTAAATACTGTAAATTATTACAGTATTACAAATGTTAGTTTTGCGTGTAGAGACAGTTGATTTATTAACTGTCCTCGGTAAAAAAATATTTAATAGCGGGAAATGCAAATAAGATATTTTCGTTTTAAGCTTGAAGGTTGAACACATATCGATTCCATCGAGATCTCATCGAGATGCGAATGTATCTTCTTACATTGTGTATCGTGCACTGTGTATACAATGATCGTAAAACAGTTTGAGACAGAAAATATAAGTTTACCCATTACCACATGCAGACAAAGCATAAGCTTAATTTATTTGTGATTAAAGCTGAGTTCTCATGCATTCAAATCAATTATAATATCTCTGATATAGTCGCGTTATATTCGACTATAAATATAAATATAAATATATATATATATATATATATATATATATATATACATATATATATACACACATATACATATAACATCTAAAATTAATATTGCCGAGTAAGCAACAATTTACAGCCCCGAAATAACAGACAACATCGATAGTTTGATGTAAATTTATAGTAACTTCTCTTTTTTATTAAACGCTAAGTAGCCAAAGGAGATTTAAATAGAAAATTCCGAAGATTCGAAAATCACCAATAATTTGTTCTCGCATTTCTGTTAATTATTTATTATCATTCATTGCAATGAATTGTTATACTTAATTAATAAGATTCAAATTAATAAGTCTTAGCACAAGAGTTTATAAATACGAGTTCTTATGCTCAATACTATAAGAAGATTATTTTACGAATATATAAATAATAGCTAATCTATTTTGATTTAGAACACGAAACACAAGACGAAACAAGATCTCAGCTTCTTATTTTTCAGAAAGCAAATTTATTTGTAACAATTAGGGTAGAAATACACTTACCAATTCTCCAATACACCGACGTTCGAGAAGTTTGGAGGAAAACTCGCGGCCGCCATCGATGGTCACGACAATGTTCCGTCACCTCCGAATCCTCTTCACTGTTCTACACACATTACTGGAATGGATAAGCAAAAAATTGATCTGAGAATTTGAAAAAAGCTGCGTTGCACTAAAAAGTCCTTAATTTAACTTTCGGGAAGAATCAATCATAAAATTAACAAATGACAAGAATAAAAAGGGGCTTTGAAAGTTAACGATGCGTGAGTCAATGTTATATCGATCTTAATTAATAGGATACATAATTATAAATCAGACATTTCGGCTCCGCTTTGAGCCTTTGCGATACGGTATAACAATTAAGTAAAAATAATCTCATATTATTTGGCGAGAAATAATAATTAATAAGTAACTTTAAAATTTGGTAATCTAAAAATAGTGTAATTTTGGTGAGAAAATCTAAATGAAACTTGGCTAAATCATAATTTATTATATGATAAAAATAAAAAAATCATAACTTGAGCAAAAACAGAAGTAAAGACACTTACCCACCAGCTCAAAGAACGCGAAAATATAATAGCACTGAAACTGTAGTAAAAAAACATCGAGAAGCAATCAATCTGTAAGTAAAGGATGTCGTTACAAATAAAACAATAGGGTATTAAGAAACAGTCCTGATTCCAAATGACACTGTTTTGTCCGGTTATGAAATAATGGCTGAAATCAGGATGCAACAAACAACCAACTTTCACTATATAATGTTTAAACGATATATTGTATATGACGAATTAAGAGGAAGAATTTGAAATTGATAACAAAAGCAATATTAAAACCAAACTTAATATGCATCGTTAACCGTTGAAAACATTTTTTACTTGTCACTTGTTAATTTTATTATCGAGAGTCCCTTATTATTTATCCAATTATTAGAATTAACTGTTTTATTTAAATTGTCGAGAATTGTATCGAAACATTTTTAGCCAGCAGTAAAGAAAATAATAATAAAAATAAATTATATAGTTAAAAATATACATTAATAAAGCTCTTAACTATTTTGTTTAAAAAATTTAAAATATAAGAAAAATAAAGAGATATTATTTTATCTACTACAAATATTTTTATCTGTTATGACATGTGTGACATTTTAATTTATTCGAAGCAAAATGCACGTAAGAACTCTCAGCATGTCATTTTTCGTCTCTGACGTCACGATTTCAAAGTCTACGGCGAGAACTCAGGAACTTTGAATAAATTAAGATGTCACACATGTCATAGCAGATATTTATTGTAACTATCCTTAGACTTTTCATTCCGTGGTTAACTGCAAAAATTAATCGACTATCTTTCTAATTATCTAGGAAGAAACGATCGATTAATCGATTAATCTCCAGTTGGCAGTTACATCACAAAATGAAAGACCGGGCAGTGTTTCTAAGTGAAACGTTTGAAATAATTACTAAATAATTTCAAAGGGAAAGGAACACAAAAAGAATGTAACAAGAGAGAGAGAGAGATTGTTTTCATCATTTTTCAATGTAGAATTGATAGTGCAAAAAAAATTTTTCTACTATTTATTAGTCTATTCAACTTGTCTGTTTTTTGTCTAATTTTTCAGAATCATATCAAATCCATCTACACTTTTTTAAAACAAAACCATGTAAAAATTTTCTTACATATAAATCTTCCGATATTATGTATTAATAATATTAAAGTATCGAAATGTAAATATTTTACCGAATATTTCGTATTTTATATCAAAATGTGTTAAAATAAAATATGAAACTCATAAACTTATTAATTATAAAAATTTAGCTTAAAATAAAACTTTAATCTTTTATATACATACAATATCAAGAGAAAATATAATACACATATTTATATATTAAATACATACTATATATTAAATAAGTATGTATATAACTATTGATTAAATCGTCGAGTAAGTGGTTAAAAGCCATGAAGAGTAACTTTAAATTTAAATCAATATCGAACACAGTTTTATCATTCATTATTGTAATCCATGCTTTTAAAAAATATGAACAGTCGGCTATCTTCCTTAAAAGTACCGATCGCCTATGCCCGCTTTCCGTACGTTATCGTATATCTGTGTTTGCGGGATGAAATATACATACATACGGAATAAGTCCTGCACTTGGAAACTTGCACCTCGACTACCCCTTTTCTCACATTACTATCTTCCCGCTTTTTAGATCCTGGAATCAGTAATGAACGATCTATTGTGCCGGAATACTCTTTCAGGCAACAAGAGAGAGAAAGAGACAGAGGCGAGGACCGAGGGAAGAGAGAGGAGAGAGGGAGGGGGGAAGGGAGGGAGGGGACACCCGGCTAAAGATGAGTGGCGAGAGGATTGAGAGGCGAGGGGCGATTGTACGAGAGCGGCATAGAGGAAGTATGAAAACGGCACTCGTTAATGGATTCTCATTCTCCTGGACTCCTTTACTTTCTTTACTGTCTTTTCCCTCCCTTTCTCACCCTCCATTCTTTCCCCGTATACCTTACAGTGCTCACTTTTGCACGTTGGTTTTTAACCATACACGGAGTACGGGAAGCTCGCTCATTACACGTGTAAATCCCAGCGAACTTCGATATGGTCGTATGTATCTCATTGTTCGATGCGATGTATTTTCCGACTCGCAACAATCGTAAGACAAATAGGCAAACAATTCATGACACGTCGTAGGTATCGATGTCGGTAATAGAATTCGACCGTCTACTTCACCCTCTCCATATAATAACGACAGAATTATCCCTGACACGTGGAAATCTCGTTGAGGCTTTCCGGGGTGAAGCAAAGGTTAATTCTCGATTAGGAGAATTAACAGAAATTATTATATGTACATCGTTTCTCGTCCGTATCGCAGAAAGAGACATAGAAACATTAAATTTCGCAACGAAGACCCAAATAAATTAATTCGAGATATTTAGCAATGTCTAAAATTTTCAAGTGATTCTTGAAAAATTCAAAGTTTATTAAATTTTCTTCGGTTTAGACCGATAAGAAAAATTATGCTCGCAAAAACTTGATAAATTCTTAGCACTGTGTATACCGTAAACCACTGTGTATACCGTATCGAAAAACGAGAAAACAAATTCTCGCTAATTATCGAGAATATCCGAGTTCAGGGAGAAACGCATCGTCGAGGCAGACGATGTGCGGATTAGAGAACACGACAAAATCCATTGTTGTCGATCGAGCGCTGCTATTGTCCGCCGCCATTGTTTGTCGGCTCGTATGCGGCGGTGATAAGGGGCACGATTCCGTCGGTTCGCGAATGACAGCGACCGAGAAGCAACGCCATTATTTCCGCAAAATGCCTGACGGGAGAGAGCGGGTTGTTGCACTGCGTCAACGCTGTTAAAATACTTTCGACAGCAGCATTTTCGAAGATAACTGGCAACGAGAATGAAGGAAACAAATCGTGTATTCGTCGTGCTCCTCTCGGAAGCAGCTTGAAATTTATTCTCTACAAATTATGAAGACAAAAATGGACTGGTACGCATCTCTTTTCTCGCTTTCAAAATTACTAAAACGCTTTTTCGCAATGGCGTAAGAATCCAGCGTTACTTGCTAATGATTATTCCTTATTTATAAACTTACAGAAAAGTACAACGCCACTCGTTAATCGCCACTTGCCCAAGTTTTGTAACGCAAACTTTGCTAACGAAATTGAACGAATTTGAATTGCGAGAACTGTGTAATCCCGAACGACTAATCAACATCGACAAAATCAAAGTGTTATAATTAATATAATAGCCGGTGTGTGAATAATGAAATTGCTCGCCTGTGTCTCGTTCATCTCGAAAAATCGGAAGTATGTGAACTTGAAACCCCACTTTTAAAAAGAAATCATTCTTCAATACAGAAAATATTAATATTTTGTTTGTAGTTGATCGCAGTGATTTTGTTTTTGTTCGTAGTTGTACTATTTGAGTAATAGTTGCGTTTGAACAGATCGCTAACAATGAACTTTGTTAATTATCGAGATTTCTTAATTTTGTTTTTTTCTATACGATTCAGAATCGTTTGTAGTTATTTGTAGTAATTTTGCTTTCGTTTGTAGTCGCTCTCGTTTGAAAGTAATGATTCTTTAGATAATTCGCCACGAGTGAATTATTTAAATTTTGCTGGTTCTATTCTGTATTTCAGCATCTTCAAGTGTCGAACTTAAATAGATAATAACAACTGAAAATGCAAGCCCAGAAAAACGCCTGACGAAATTTATCAAGCTTCAGAAGGTCTAAATTTCCGTCAAGAAAATGATATGTGATATGATTCCGTGGAATAATCCGGTCTGGAACTTGGATTCTTTTGGATAAAGCCATAAATAATCTTTGCTCATAGATAAATTTAAATTGTTTGCAGCCAAATCAACAAACAACTACAAACGATTCTGAAACATAGACAAAAAAGATTTAGAAAATCTTAATAATTAATAAATATTCACTCTTGACGTTTCACTCTTGAATCGTTTAAACAATTATAACTCAAACGATGTAATAGCAAAAAAAGCAAAATCACTACAAACAACTACAAACGAATTCTGAATCACGTAGAAAAAATGAATATAAAAAATCTTGATAATTAATAAAGTTCATTATTGGTGGATTGTTTAAACAATCGTAATTTTTAAACGATACAACTATAAACGAAACAAAATTACTACAAATAACTACAAATCATGGTAAATCACATGGAAAAAACAGATTTGAGAAAAGAGGCCGTTAAAAGAAGGCCCAACTTTGCAACGCGACGGATCCTAAATTAATCTTTAAAAATTCTTTTTTAGATCTTAAGAAGTACGAAAATAACTGTCATTTATCCTATTAGCTATTAAGTTTTAATATTGGTTTATACATATGCTAACATTAGGAACACTTCATATCAAAAATACTAAAAAAAACTTATAAATAAAATAGTATCGATGCACATTTAACTTGAAAAAGAAAATACAATTTCCTAAAGTTTTTGTGTATAGAGCAGACTGGTTTCTATGTAACGAATATTAAAGCCTAATCGCTTAATGCGCTATTTTCACCATTTTGGATAAATGATAGTTATTTTCGTACTTGTTAGATTTTATCTAAAGAAGGATTTTTAAAAATTAATTTAAGTTCCATCGCGATGCAAAGTTTGATTTATTTATCGGCCCTTTTTCGATAATGCACATTTACATTTGATGAATTGTTTAAACAATCGTAATTTTTAAACGGTGCATCTATAAATCGAAGCAAAATTACTACAAATGATCACAAATGATTCTGAATCACATGAAAAAAAAAAAAAACGGATTTGAGAAATCTTGATAATTAGCAAAATTCATGCGTGGCGAATTATTTAAAGAATCATTATTTTCAAACGATAGCGACTACAAACAAAAGCAAAATCACTACAAATAACAAACGATTCTGAATTGTATAAAAAAAACAAAATTAAGAAATCTCGATAATTAACAAAGTTCAGTGTTAGCGAATTGTTAAAACGCAACTATTACTCCAACGGTACAACTACAAACGAAAGCAAAATCACTACAATCAACTACAAACAAAATACTAATATTTTCTGTATTGAAAAATGATTTTTTTAAAAGTGGGGTTCACATACCTAAAAAAATTGGAGATCCGTCAAATTCAATCGTGTTAATTTCAACCACGGAACATTGATAGTCGCCACATTTAATCGCATCGATAGATTGCGTCGACTTCCGCTCGTAATATTCTGGCGTAAATATTTCTGCACTAATAAACAATTAAAAAATATATCTTGATTCACAGCAATGAACATGGAGACAAAAATGATATTGTCGAAAATAATGCATTTGTTGCTCACACTTGTGATCGATACTACGAAAAGACATGATACGTTATAACACTGAGACGCGTACAGCCAGGATGGAACAGCTATTACACAGTGGATCGTTCTCGACTATAAATGGAAGACGGTGCACAGCTCGCCGGCCGGCACGGCGCGAATCGCGTCTACTTTCTCCATCTGGTCTGACTAGGAAGTCGTAAATCCTCTTTTACCATTTGCACGGCGCAGGCATTTTATGCAGTGTACCGCAGCAATAAAGTGAATGAATGTGATCGAATCGGTGCCAGGATACAGACGACACGTTTGTCTGTCTCTCTCTCGTAATCTCATGTCTGGCGTTTCGGTAACTTTTCGGCGAGCAATAATACAGACAAGAACAATGATAAGAAACGATTCGTGATCGCGACTTTTGAGATTTATAAATCACAAATAAAAGTTGCGACTCATTGGTTAACGGTTTATTATCTCGCGTATAATAATTCGTAGCTTGTATAAAAATGTTAAAAGATGAAAATGCATAGAACAAATAAAGTTATCGTAAATTCATGCGTATACGTGCGCGCGTAAATCTTTACAGCTGCAAGTTACACGATCAATCGCAAATGTCTTTCGAAAAATCCCGTGTACGTTCCCGCTAACTATAAATAACGATCGTTGTTAGAAAATTCGTTTTACGGTTGGCGCTGTAACCATTTTTTCCCCTCTGAAACGCAAAACACTCTCAATACGTTATCGAACAGATAGCAAAATAGATTTTATTTCATATAGTGAAATTTGAGTGAGATGTCTATCGCAAATTTTCCGATTAATGTATCGTAAAGGAAGAGAAAGAGCTTGAGAGAGAGAGGGGGAGAGAGAGACGTTCAAATGAGCAAATGCATCTCCAAAGTCCTCGTCATTTCCATCATGGCATTTCCATCGGCAGCGATTGACGTTCACCGGTCTCGAGAATTTCACTATCACTCATTGCTCCAAATTGCGTGGCGAGTATATTTGGATTTAATCTCCCGTGTTGTTTGAACGAATGGAGTGCCGTTGCGATAATCCCGAAACGACGATCCATCATCGGTACGAAAGTCAACGACAAACGTTCAGCGCGATCGGATACTGTGCCAGAGTCGCCATCGTCACGTGGGCGAACCAGAATGGGCACGGTTTCTCGTTCGTCATGGTCCATGTACTGCTCGGCCCGATTAAACGTCACTCGCGGTCGAAGAGACACGCTCTCCACATCCAAGCTCCCCTTTTCTTTCTCCCTTTTTTCTTTTCTCATCTTTTTTCTAATATATTAATTTCTACTCACTGTCAGGTGTAACATAGATTTTCTTTAATGAATAATTGATATACAAACTTTAATGAATAATTGATATATCAATCAATTTTTGTGAATAACATTACTTAGGAGTAGCTTAAATCCCTCGAATATGTCTTGATTAAACACGAAAAAAAACGGTTTTACTAAAGTATAAAAATTAAGTATAAAAATACAGATGAAAATAATTATATTACACCATCTAAATAATTATATAGGATGTTCATTCAAGGTAATTGCTAGAATGTCAAAACTTTTTCCAACATTCACTGTCAAATTCGCTGTATTTTAATCTATCCCTGTAGTCATTAGTGCTCCTACTAAGATGCAAAGTTCTCTACTCAATTTGAATAATTTTTAACTATTCTTAAGTTGTCAGTGCTTCTAGTAGAGGTCGCCACTGACAACTGTAAAGTTGGTACCTCAATTATTGACACCAAGTTTTTGTACGTTTTATTTGCACCCGCAATAATTTTAGCAAGAGTTCCTAATAGGTTACATAATATCAATAGTTCCGTTAGATAGAAAAAAAATGACATTTGAAAAAATAAGGTATTAACATTTTTCGCGACAATTTCCAACTTTCGAAAAAAATTTCACGTTTTAATTATGGAATCTTATATGGATTGTTATATGGAATCTTATAGTTCTCGAAAAGTTTTATAATTCTTGACAAGTTTTCTCAACAGTTCTGACTCGTATTACTATTTTTAAATAATTTTTGAATTTTTATCATTAGCACCCTACTTCCGAAAAGTCGTTCCAACTATGGAATCTTATAATTTTTAAAAAGTTCTATCCCTTACAGCACAGAAACCTACAATTACATTGCAGTAACGTTGCAAATTGTAATGCAATACAACATTACAAAGATTACAAAGATATTCGCAATATCAAGATATTTGTAGCAATATGATTAGTATTATATATCGAAAATATTGCAAAATCAAAATATTTTAACATATTTCGATATATTTATGTACATATTTCGATATATTTATGTACAACCTACACGGGAAACATTACGTCAATTAGACGTCCATACAACTTTCATAAGTCCATGTGACATCTAAGCACAAAGAATCCAAAAGCAATTCTTTTTGAATTTCCGAAAAAGGGAGAAAAAGAGAAAAATTATTTTTCTATTCCATTCCGTTTCTGTTCTAAAAACATTCTTAAAAATTCAAAGAGAAATCACTTTTATGTCTCTAATTCTGAGGTTTTTTTAATATAAAAGAGATTCTCTTTATACACTATAAGAATTCACAATTTAAAAAATTCTTTTTTAGTTTATTTTAAACAGATTACACTAATTCATAAAAAATTTTTAAAAAGTTAATTCTTTTTTAATTCATAACATAATAATTTAATAATTTAATATAAAAAATATTTAAGTTTTCTTCAATTAATCCTAACCTAATAACTTAATTCATTGTTTTTGATTTGCATAATATAAAATTTGGTATATAAAATACACCAAAAATAATCTTAATACATAAATGAGTAAATAAAGTGTAAATAAAATATATAACAAATTACGAATCGCTTATCTTCTAAATTACTGTCAATAAAATAATTCTTTTATTACAAATAAATATTTAATATTTTTTTTATTTTATTATTAATTTTTAATAAGTTATTTTTAATAAAGATGTTTTTTATTTACGTAATAAAACTTTCAAAAGTTATTATAGCAGTTAGTCTACTGCCAGAGCATATGCCTACCGAGTATTCTGACCGTCTTTACTAGAGCGACGTGCGACATATGGTTTTGTCAAAAACCACGGATTATAAAATTAATACATCTCCATATGAGATTACTCAACTTTTCTCTAGTGCTGCAAGCACTTTCCTTGTGCCCTTCTTTATGAGTGTAGAAATCTTAAATTTGACTATTATTTATTTTGCAATAAATATAGAGATGTTTATACAGAGAAATATAAAGTAGATATATATAAAAATTATATTTAAGACGTTTCGAATCTCTATGACGGATGTTAAGTGGATATTTATTATTTTTGTTCTATGTGGGAATGAAAATTTATTACATTGCAATATTGCTATGATGTTTCGTTGCAATCTTGTTAAAGACGGACATTTTAATGTTGCTACATGGTACATGCAATATTTTGCAGTGAATTTGCAATATTGTAACATTATGGTGAAAAATTCCTGCAATATTTCTGCAATTTTTCGGTGCTATGATATAATTCTTAATAATTTTATCATTTTATATTTTTATAGTGTTCTGGCTCGTTACCATTTTTTAATAGCTTTAAATTAACAGCTTTAAACTACTTTTTCTAAGAGTCAGATTGAAAAATTGTTTAAAAATGTTTGACGAATAGAACTGTTATTAAAACAAATCAAAAGTCGAAACCATGTGAGAACTATCGAAAACTGTTAAAAAGTTGCTCGAAACTGCCAGCGCCCCGAACTTTATTCTCGGACAAAATACTATAGGTCAGATTAAAAAATTTTAACTTTGAGACTTTCGCACCTGTCAAAGGATATAGTTTCCGGATGGATGCCACGTACATAAGTTAACGGCATTATGCTGATGTTTCGCAAACACTGCAGTTCGCATCATCAGGGTTAGGGAACTCCGACTAAACTTCCTTGGATTGGAATGGTCCTTATACCTCCTCCCGATTCCTAAGGGAAGGGTTGAGAGAATCAGTTCCAATCGGATTGTCCTTAATTGATCAGCTCAAATCAGGTCAATTAAAAAAACCAGGACCGTGAGTTCACCTAATAATCTTTCACGATTTAGGCTGTATGGGTGTTTCAAAATTTCTAGACCTTCGTGATATTTTCTGGCAAAATAGCCTCGTGAAGAAGCCAAGATGGAAGCCTTATCATACTAAACGTAGTGTCCAGTCTCTATCCAGCTAGGGCTGATTGAGAGAAGTGGCCGTACTTGGCACACCGTTGGCATTTTTTGGTCCGTGTATTGATATTTCTCCCGGTTTTCTCTATGTACACTTTTCCACAAGAGCATGGAATCTTGTATATCCCTGGATTGTCCAGGCAAAGCTTTGGATCTTTAGGATTTGGGAGTAATTGAGAGATCTTTTGAGGTTTTGTTTTGAAGATTACTCTGATGTTATGCTTGCTCAAAACCCTGCTTGTGATTCAATCATACTTTGAAGGTACGAAAAGAAAGCTGTCTTTTTCTTCTCTCTCTCTCTCTCTCTCTCTCTCTCTCTCTCTCAGCCGCTAGTATTATCGTATTATTAAGGATAGAGATCTTGTTCTTCAACCTTTGAATGTCCGGTTGATGTTTCTAGTGGAATATCCATTCTCAGCCAAGATCTGAAGTATTCTAATTCTGCATTCCAGAGAAGACTCAGAAATTATATGTACTCTGTAAACCAATGAATAGAATTCTGAAATAACAGAATTCTTTTGGGTGATAGTTGGGTGAAGTCGAGCTAGAATTGTGGATAAAACCTCAGGAACTATAAAATTTTCCAAGAATTATAAGATTCCATAATTGAAACGACTTTTTTCAGAAGTTAGGGTATCAGCGATAAAAATTCAAAAATTAAAAATAATACGAGCCAGAACTGTTAATAAAAAACTTGTCACAAACTATAAAACTCCTCGAGAATTATAAAATACCATAGATAAAACAATTTTTTTTTGTAAGTTAAGAAGTGCCACAGAAAATTAGCACCTTATTTTTTTCAAATGTTATTTTTTTCTATCTCAACAAAACTATTGATATAACCTATCAGAAAAAATATAAAATTATTGCGGGAATGGAACTTGCATAAAAACTTGCAGTGCCAATAGTTGAGGTGCCAATTTCATAGTAGTACTGATGACCTCTACTAGAAGCACCAAGACATAGTTAAAAATGATTCAAATTGAATAGAATTTGAGTTTGCATTTTAGTAGGAGAAGCGACACTAAAGAGACTACATAGATAGTTAAAAATAATACAACGAATTTAACAGTGTTGTCATCATGGTTAAACGTCCTACACAATTATTTGACGGTTTATTTTTTACTATAATTATTTTCACATTTGTATCTAGTCTAATTTTTATATATTTCAATAAAACTGTACTTTTCATGTAAATTAATTGAAACAATTGTTGTTTTATTATTTTGATAATAAAATGCTTAGAAAATCTTCTGTAACTTTTTTATTTGAGAGACCAAAGAAATAAGAAATATATATGCATCTAACAAAGAAAGGGTCGGAAGTGTCCCCCTCCGATTTTGATGAGATTCTAATATGTTATTTTTCAGATCAAAATAGGGAAGCGTTTTTTTAATACGTGCTCATACAGTCTTTTAGGGGGTGAAACACCCCTTTGAAAAAAATCAGTTTTTTTTTCTTTCGGAGCGAATATCTCCGAAACTAAGATAGAAAAAAAATTCAAACGGGGTATTAAATGGCTTGATGAGTACTATAAAATAATGCAATTTTTTTTCTTTTTTTAAAATTTTGAATTTCTATTTTTACCAAATTAAAGGTTATTTTTTTACCAATTCATCCATATTAATATATTAATAAATTCATCCATATTAATATATGGATGAATGTATATTAAAGTTATGTTACGTAATATCATTTTAGAGAATTAATTATAAACGCCTCCGTACACACACTATTTGTGTCGATCCATGCGCTCGATTCTTCGCGCAACGCATTTTCCTGTAATCAAAAGATGACGAATATACTTGGAGGACATATCCATATTATAATCACGAAAGTTTTCATCACATATAGTTTGAGCACTTATATAAAACTTAAAACAAGTTTAAAGGTCTATAAGATGAATAATTTTATTGTTGGAGGAAATATAATATGCCGTTATTATAATATAATAAATATATATAAAATGCTGTCGCTTTCCGAGAATCAATTTAATACGTAACATCGTACATTTTATTGTGTACCGTTAATTAAATTGTGTAAACTGTTAATCGTTGCAGTTTTATAGGTATTAATATTTTGCAAATCTTGTCTGTAAAAAAAAAAATGTTGCAAAGTACATATTTATGGTGTTTAACAACATATTTTTTTTTCAAATCAACCATGTGTTTTCTTTACACCAATTGCTTGATTTCATTATTCTGTGCAAAAAATATCAAGATAAGATTATCGAAAACTGAATGTTTCTCAAGATTTTATATTTTATGTCAAAATGCTGTATCTTTCAAGCCTTGTAACTCAAAAAGTACTTTACGAAAAAATACTTTATTATAGTGTTTTGGAAAGCTCTCGAGATAAGCTACAAAAATATGCAATAATATATCGGGTGTTCCATTTAAAAAATTCAAGATGATTTTGGTCTGACCTTGGCGACGTCATGCAAAGTCAAAATGATAAGATCAGTAAATAGACCTTTTTCATCCTTACAACTTTTGTCTGAAACATTTCTTTCTAAAATGCGTAGTTTCCGAGATATTTAAGGGTTTCCATGTTTTTTCCTCACCCTGTATATGGATATGTCCTTCAAGTATATTCGTCATCTTTTGATTACACGAAAATGCGTTGCGCGAAGAATCGAGCGCATGGACCGACACAAATAGCGTATGTACGGAGGCGTTTATAATTAATTCTCGAAAATGATATTACGCAACATAACTTTAATATACATGGATGTGAATTCGTAAAAAAATAACCTTTAATTTGGTAAAAACAGAAATTCAAAATTTTGAAAAAAAAGTTAAAGGGGTGAGGTTTTTTAAAAAATAAAAAAAGAAAAAATTTTTTGCATTATTTTATAGTACTCATCAAGCCATTTAATATTCCGTTTGAATTTTTTTTCTATCTTTCTTAGTTTCGGAGATATTCTCTCCGAAAAAAAAACCGGCTTTTTTCAAAGGGTGTTTCACCCCCTAAAAAGCTGTATGAGCACGTATAAAAAAAAACGCCTCCCTATTTTGATCTAAAGAATAACATATTAGAATCTCATCAAAATCGGAGGGGGACACTTTCGACCTTTCCTTGTAAGTATCTATACATCATTCAAGCCCACATAAAGAGACTTGATAATTATTTGTAAATTCTGAGACATACAGGGTGCGGCGTGGAAACCTGAAAGATGTTAAAACGGCGAAGCGCGCTCTGTAGGCGAGATATCGAACTCGTTCGACCGAGGTTCGAAAGAGGAAGAACAGACAATTTTTTGGTCATATAGTTTATTTACATAACTTTGTTGTTTAAAAAATAATATCAGACAAATGATTACCCTTATTTTTTACACAATTTTCGTTCGGACGGTCAAGGGAGGGCCGGGAGGTTTCTTTTTTAACACAGAACCTGTCTCACGAAAATTTTTAACCCATAACTTCAAGGTATTGTCAGAAAAAACTGGTTTGGTACGCGCAATTTGAAATTTTTTACGAAACTCGCGAACAGTTACCGTGTAGGAATTGTTACGAAAAAACCGCTCTACGCGCGATGCTCGGCACTCCAGTCACCCATGGTACTCGTTGACTAACTGAAAAATATTGTCTGTTCTTCCTCTTTCCAACCTCGGTCGAACGAATTCGATATCTCGCCTACAGAGCGCACTTCGCCGTTTTAACATCTTTCAGGTTTCCACGCCGCACCCTGTATAGTCGCGTAAGTGCGAATTTCGAGGCTAACCAAGAGACCGCGAGAATCACGTGTAATATACTTAATTTTAAAATACGAAAAGCCACAGGAACTTTAATGGATTTCCCGGGTACGCGCACTTTCGCCTACCGTTTTATCTCCGCAAATTAGGTTAGTCTCCTTGGCCGACCGCGTTCTCCCGAGTCTCACCTGTCGTCTTCACGACATCGTTCATCGCTGTAACGAAACGGACGTAGCTCGACAAAAAGAGAGACTAGACAGTGAAATAACGACGGGCTGTGTTAAACCGAAGTCTGTTAAAGATGAGCGATTAAGACGGTTTAACGAATGCTTAAATAAATGATGAGGAAAAGAAATTAGCCGAGAAACTGCTAACAAGAAACTCCTTGTCTCGTTAGTAATTAACGCGATGTATGCGTCGAAAAGCACTCCCGTGAATTTTATAGATTCGAAACATCGATAGAGTTTCTTTTTTCTAACTGACATGTCGATTCTCTCGTAGAACTCACGAGATTAATCGACCTCGTAACAGATTCGACAGAGCGATAAATTTGACAAACATTAGGTGGTCTTCGTTACTCTCGAAGGAAAAGCGGGACGTTAAACACGAAGCGGTACAAAGTAATTGCCTGCAGTAATAAAGACTGAACTTATGAAATGTTATAGCTTGGTTACACAGGAGTAGACGCGTAAATAGAGATAAATAAGAAATACGGCAAAGCCGACAACGTCGCCATAAATTTCCGCTTTCGACAATCTACGTCGTCGTATCATGCATCAAATAGTAGCTCTTAGCGTAAACACGGATAATAATTATTAAATGAGCGATATTTTACACATGATCGGGAAAGATACTGACTATTGATCGTTCACATCTCCCTTCTATCGAAATGCTTTCTGGAGACCAAATGGTGCCTCTGAATATATCTTTGCAATTCATGCTCGGATCAAGTTCTCCATTTATGAATATATTTCTCGAGTTCTCATTTCAGTGGTATAAAGAAATTGGAACAGATTTATCGCCCTCAAGTATCGTAAACCTACAACCGCGAGGAATGACGAGTCGCTGGAGAAAAAAATTGGCACAAGTCTGGACGCTCAAGTCTAACTGGAACTCGTACTTTTGAATGTGTGCCAAACCTCTCGACCGATGTACACGCGCGCCTAATTTCGACAGATTTTTAAAAAGTCGCTCCGCCAACGATACTTCTGTTGCTAGTTTATCCGCAAAGATGAAAAAAGCATGTTAGTTGTCTGGATAAGTAGTTAATTTAAACCTGATTTGGCTCGTGGAATCTTTGCGTTCGGTGTCAAGACGAGGCGACAACTCCGTTCCAAGGTAGGAAACAAGAAGACAGGAACCGATGACGTAATATTGACACTCTGTAACCTCGTTTCAGTTACGTTCAATCACGACAGAGAGATGTGATCGGACGAATAAAGGGGAGGAATCGTAGAGGAGGAAGGAATATGCGGTTGGAAATGGAAGAAAACTCTTTTTCTTTCAAGTCGCGAAAAAAATCGTCGTTGTGTCGGCTATTGTTGGTACTCATTGCGAAACAATCGCGATAATGAGAAAGCCACGCAGTCGAAGACTGTTTCACTTTTGTTCTCTTTTCTCTTTTTCTCCTCTCCACTTTTTCACTCGAGAATTCCACCTGCAGCTAGAAGACACCGACTCTCTCTCTCTCTCTCTCTCTCTCTCTCTCTCGCGTCGCTTTTGTGCTCGAACTGACAACAATTTCTACTGTGTGTGTTATTGAAAACTGCAAGAAACTAACCACCACGTTTTACCGTGGCGCACATTTAGCAAAAAATGTAAAAAATGTATAATTGATGCAAGAGCTATTTTATTTAAGCACAATGTCGTGGGAATGTGTCTCTTTCTTACTAAACACTCAAAAATTCGTACTTAACTGTATACAAAATAATCTCAAAAATTAACAATCTATAGGGTATCCCAGACGTACCACTCGTTAATGGCAGATTCCTGAGATTATTTTGAGATGAAAATTCTAATACCAAAATATCAAGGTTAATAGTTAAATGAAAAGTGTTTAGTTATCTTGTCCGAAATCACATTGCTCAATCACATTGCATAGTAGTAAAAATTTTTCAAATACATCATTTCTATTCTCGAAACTTATATAATTTTATATACGCATTGTTTGTGTTGTGTAGTTGCTTCTTTATTGTATTTTTACATTAATTATTAATTAATAAATAATAATAATAATTAGTATTTATTAATTAATATATTATATATATATATATATATATATATATAGGGTGTTTCATTTTAATCGTCCCAGACAAATATCTCGAAAAATACGGAAAATATGAAAAATACGGAAAAATATTTCAAAAATTGTTTAGTTTCGAAGGGGGATATAAAATGGTGAAAAATCTGCTTGCAAAGTCCATACTTGTGATGTTTGGCAACATATTTTTTTTTTCAAATCAACCATGTGTTTTCTTTACACCAATTGATGAATCTCATTGTTCTGTGCAAAAAAGTATCAAGATAAGATTACTGAAAACTAAATGTTTCTCAAGATATTTTGTATTTTATGTTAAAATACTGTATCTTTCAAGCCTCGTAATTCAAAAAGTACTTTATGAAAAAATACTTTATTATAGTGTTTTGAAAAGCTCTCGAGATAAGCTACGAGAATATGCATGAGAAATAAGGGGCTCTAGTTAAGAAATTGAAGGTGACCTTCATGTGACCTTGGCACGTTCACTCAAGGTCAAATCAATGACATCTTATATCCTTCTTCGAACCAAACAACTTTTATCTGAAACGTTTTTCTGTATCTTTCATATTTTTCAAGATATTTGTCTGGAGCAATTAAAATAAAACACCTGTATATATATATATATATATATATATATATATATATATATATATATATATATATGTCGGTTTCAAAACGGTTTCTTCCTGACTCCCAATCTCCAGCCTCCCTATCTCCACTGTCCTTCTAGCCTTGTTCCTTATCCTCTGTCGAATAATAATAATAATAATAATAATAACAATGATGATTTAGAAAAAATATACATGTTACTGTCTGACCGTTAAGACACAAATCTATATCTATACTAATATTATAAAGAGGAAAGATTTGTATTTTTGTATGTTTGTAACGAATTGGCTCAAAAACTACTGGACCGATTTCAAAAATTCTTTCACCATTTGAATGCTACATTATCACTGATTAACATAGGCTATATTAATTATCTATTATCTATTATCTATTATCTATCTATTATCTATCTATCTATCTATATCATCTATCTATCTATCATCTATCTATCTATCTATTATCTATTATTTTTATTTTTATTTTTTTTTTTTTTTTTCTATACTATAAAGAGGAAATAATAATAATAATATGAATAATAATAATATAATATAATCTATATCTATATCTATATCTATATAATATTATAAAGAGGAAAGATTTGTATTTTTGTGTGTATGTTTGTAACGAATTGGCTTAAAAACTACTGGACCGATTTCAAAAATTCTTTCACCATTTCAATGCTACATTATCACTGATCAATATAGGCTATATTAATTACTAGCATGCCCTGTCTCGGCTTCGCTCGAGATAATAATGTGACCGAAATCATACGTATTAGAAGTGAATTATTCGATCGATATCATAATTTCGGTCACACTATTATCTCGAGCGAAGCCGAGACAGGGCATGCTAGTATATTATACAAATATAATATACAATAATCTAAGACCAGATTAAACAGACAACAGCTCGTTGAAAAACGTTATCAATCACAGGCACAATCCGTTAGGTTAGTACAAAAAAAGATCTATTTTTCACTTCCGATCACATCTTACAATATTGGACTTCCATATTGACAATTTTTAAAATAATCTCATGACAGAGCTATATGGACCAATTATATTCTCGCTTTCCAACGAGCACAATATAATATTGATATTTTTAAAGTAATCTCGTGACAGAGCTGCGTGGACCAACATAATCTCGCTTTCCAACGAGCAATAAGTCTTCATATCGACGTTTTATAAATTAACCACAACAGTAATTGATAAGGTGAAACATGATTAACATATGCGATTTCACGATTGTTAACAAGTGTAAATGGAATGTTTGGTTTTTCATAGTGGAAATTATATCTTCGAATTGATAGCCATAATTTTTCATGTGACAGGTGATTTTAATTATGTATAGTTAGGTTAAATGTTCTTTTTGCGTGCTGATGAAGACTCCGTGAAATCGAAACGTTCTTGTTGTTTTTATCTATAATAAATTCGTTATGTTTAATTAAAAATTTTAATGTCATCTAATTGTTAGCTCGTTCTTTACATATTTGGCCTATTTACCCTCTAGATTGTTAATAATCAGCTAATCAATAATAAGTATATTAGCAGAATAAAAGACATAAGTATTCACTTTGTGATACTAGTGAATTATCAAAACTGTTACATAAAAAGAAAACAGATCATAAACCAATGAATTACTTCTTTTGTTTATGACAAGATAGAATGCGTTGGTATAATTCATATATAAATCATGGCATAATTCATGGCATAAATACAATAAAGGTAACAATTACAAATGCAGATAATATGTACGCAAAATTATTTCAGTTTTGAGAATAGAATTGCCACAATGAATTGAACACTTTACTATTGTGCAGTGTGACATGATTGAACAAATTTCGGACAAATTAAGTGGGCAACTCTGAACACTTCTCATTTAAAAAACTATTATATAAAACTATAACTTCGACATTTTGGTATTAGGATTTTCGTCTCAAAATGATGTTAGAAATCTGCCATTACGGATGGTAAGTTTGGTCTGGGACATATATTTTTATATATATATATGTATATATATATATATATATATGGCAATAGAAATACCTACAATAAATAAATATTGATGTTTTTATCAGGTCATTAGGTAGGATGAGCTAATAATTAAGCCTAATAATTTTTTAGAATTTTGTTTTCTTTTGTTTTTTTACTTTTAAACTATGCAATTATTATATTTAGTCTCAAAGCTTATTATTCAAATAAAAGTTGGAGATATAATATTACATTATTAATGCCAATAATATCATGATCATATCTACAAGTAGATTAAGACCAAAAGAAGATGCAATAAATTCCATAACTTAACAATAAATAGCACCTTCATACGTATATGACAACCGCGAAAACAAACACATTTACTCATACAATATGAGAAATAAACGCGATTTTGCCGACGCATCAGGCGAGCGATTTATTACAGGATTTCAACGTAATCGTTTCGCCTATCAACGACGGTGTCTGAAGTGATTTGTCGTTCCGCAAAACGAACTGTAAACTTGGACATTCGATTATAGTTTTATGGTGTGTGCGGTAAAATCGAAACGGTGAAACCGGCAACGCAATCAGCAATTGCCTCAACGAGTTAACGTCGTAATATCAGATTCGGTATTCTTCTACGCGCATATGTGTATGTATATATCTTTAAAAAATAAAAACGTGAATTTTTGCCCTTTGTTACTCTTTACAAGGTTCGTCTTTTAATAAAAGATAAACAACAAAAGATAGATAAGTTGAATAATGGAACAGCAAACAAAACGAAAGTTGTGCATGTAAGAAAGCAAATTTAAACACGGTTGACATCGAGTAAACATTATCTCAGACTTTCGTGTCATTAAATAAGTAAATAAATAAAATGTCACTGCTCTTTGAAGAACAACTTTCCAAACTAGCAACCTATACTAAACGATCCTTTCAGCTCGGCCGACCAATGAAACGAATGGACAAAAGTTCAACGTGTTTAGAACGCATTAATCCTTTCAGCAAGATGACGTCCACGCACATCCGTAAATTCCGTTGACAACTGTAATCGCAATTCCGTATACGTTTTCTTTTCCCTTGAAAGAAATTTAGGACGTGTAAACGACGTTCGATTCGCATTTCGAGTCCCTCGAAATCTTTTTCGAAGCGAGGCGGCTTCTCAACTGCCTCGAGAGATATTCTTCCTATCCCACTTGACGTTCCACCAGAAATACACGCGCCGTCCATCGTCGATGCACGCGCGCGACACCACACGCGAATGCAGAACGAGTAACGAGATGTAGTGTGATATATAAATCCATCCAAATTCGTGATAGCTGTTGTCTCTTTATACCGCCGTGAGTGTGCCCAATCGATCGCGTATAAAACTTGCACACTTATTTTCCATGCTAATAATTGAATGCAAAAATGCTCGATTAACTGGTCAAAACTTAAACAAAAATTTCTTACTTTACTTATTTCTTTTATTTCTTTCTTAGATCTTGGAATGTGGAAAGTGGAAAGTTTCGCCAGTGTACACCTTAGTTTAGACAGAAAGATAAGGAATCTTCGGATGTTAGTCATGACGGTGACAGCTAGTAGTAAGGATGGAAAATGGCTGTGCACGCTAGCACCGACAAGCAAAGGAGAAGAGAGAGGCGAGGAGAAAGGTTCATGTCGGCGGTGATGGTACGGATTTAGACAACATCTGGTCTAGTCTGTTTCACCAGTTCGGCGAGCAAAGCACCACCGATCGGATTCGAAATAGCTATCATCTCGTCTTCGCGTATTTTACGATTTAGTCTGTATATCGATCCAATAAAACGTAACCCAACGGACAACGTAATCGAAAACACAGAACACATTGCTTTGTAATGTAATGGCAAAAAAAATTTTAATTCCTTGTATTTTGCTTGTCACAAAAATGTGCCACAGCTTTCAAATAAAACTGTGTAGCTCTTTACATAAGTACATGTACATTTGTTTTGTTCGCTAAAAGGCGACATGTTTTAAAAATCCAAACCCATCTTATCTCTTCTCGAAAATCCATATGCGCGCGCAGAGTAGAGGATGTACTTATATTATGTACCTACATGGAGAGATGATGTTAGGACAACGTGATCGGTGGCGATTCTCGGAGCGCTGGGATGCATCAGCACAATCGGGATTGCACCCGGGTTACAATCGCTCTGTGTACGCTGTATACGCCGCATGCTTCTCCCTCAGTTATGTGGATCGGTATCTGCGATCACTGTGGGCATTCTTGGGAGAAATCACACGCTTTCCTTTTTTTTCCCCTCATTTCGTCTCATTCTTTCCGCTCTCTCTCCCCCTCTCCACCCTTTGTTTATTCGATTTTATGTATTTCTGCTTTCCGTCATTTTTCTAACTCGATGCCACCGGATTAACGGTCTAATATCATAATCGTCGCACGTACAAACTTCGTTAACAACGATATATCGATCGGGGACACGTGGCTATCTCAATAGTACAACGAAAAAATGAGAGCGATTTAACACATCACGGTGAAATCGGAATTTGTTGACATAATGTTGACATTATATAAATCTTGTCTAGCTCGGAAAGCTAATTTCTGTGTAATGATTAAAATAATCTTTTAACCCTTTCACTACGACAGGCGACTATAGCTCGTATACTTACATACTTTAGACTTACAGTTTTGATGTTTATTTTTTTTTTCGTTGTCATTTGTTTCGCACGGGCGAGACAGCCGTAAAGTAACAAAAAAAGAAGAATTTGCGAATTAGTTGGACAGTCTCGCCCGAATATTGACTGTCCGCGCGCAACGTGTACACTTTTGCCGCAGCGTCTCGCTCAGCGGGAGCGTTCCGGCGGAGAGGACCGTCGTAGCGAAAAAGTAAATCATACTCATTATCGCGCGTTACAAAGTTATAACAATTTCGTATGTAAACCAAAAGACAAACATGAATAAATCTAATAAGAAACGCACGCGCATTTACCCTTTCTTAACTCTTAATTGAATTGTATTCGTTATAGTAAGTGATTAATAACAAGCAATAACAAGTGAAATAGAACCGTGCAGCTAACAATTTAACTAGAGAAATATGCCATTTGTGATTCGAGCTGAATCTTGATAGCCCAATAATATTTATGTGTGAATTTGTATACTTTTACTGACTCGATAAAAGTATACAAATTCTATGCGCCGATTGTTTTTCGATCTTAAAACATTAAATGATTAAATGATCAATATTTAAGTTATTTCAAATTAATTGTAAGTAGTCAATTTAATTGTAAGTAGTACTCGATTTTATTTTACTCGATAGTGTTTTAACGTATTTCGATTACAATCGTAATTACAGCACTTGAAATAAGCTCTTGAAATTAAGCAAGGTAACAAAACAAGATAATAAACTTTGTTTCAAATCTGAAATACAAGCAGCGAAACATATAAATCGCTGATGGCATCCTATTCTTGGCATTCTCGACGTGAAAATTCTCGTCAGAGAGAAATTTAAGGGTCAAACATGTACGTAACACAATTCACACAGTATCGCAATTCATGGCGGGGCGTCGCGACGCGTCTGCCAGAACGTTTCATGTGCCCCACAGGTTATCGATTTTGGCTCACGCACGTATACCAAATCTTCCGATATCCCTCCCGATATTTCCCGGTTGGAAAAGGACCGAGGACACTTGGCAAGAATCCGTCGTGTTACGGCTTGTAGTTTGAATCGCTCCAATATCTCGCGAAGCTTGCGAACTACCACCGGCGATGAAATACCGTAGAACGTTGCGCATGAGGAAATTGTGGTATCAAGGATCCGCAAGAGAACGTTATCAGCAGCGAAGCGCGCCGTTTTATTCACTCGACTACTTTTTCCACTTTATCCACGCGAAATAATAAAAAAGAGGAGAGAGAGAGAGAGAGAGGAGGAAGAGTGAGAGAGGGGAGAAGGGAGGAAGGAGAAGAGGGAAGGAGAGACAAAAAGAGAGAGAGAGGGAGAGAGAGAGAAGAGTGGAGTGAAAATTGTAGAAACGAACTTAACTTACACTCGATCTAGCTCCCTCTCTTCCTCTGAGAGAGCTGTACGAGAGACCGTGCGATAACGCGGCCTTTTGTCTTATCGTATCGCGCGTGATACAACAACACAGAAACGCAATAACACGACACGACACTCGGCTCGCGACTGAGTTTGACATCGTCGCTGCCACCGCCGAGGGTGTCTTGTGGAAGAGGAGAGCTCTACCCCCACCGGCGCTGCTCAGGCGCCACATGGAGTCGCGCTTGGGGTAGGGGGAAAACCTCCTCTCGATAGACTATGTATAAAGCCTCGAGAGTGATATAACGTTACGTCAAAGCGCTTGCGCCCGGTGTTTGTACGTTGCGTCTGTTCGCTCGCGTTACTGCAAAGTGGCAACCGGTGGTACCGGCCGCAGCGTCGGTGGGTATTTATGTAGACGATGCATCGCGTCACGTTAATGGGCCCGGCCGCAAGCCGATACAGCTGCGAGTTGAGTCTAGTCTAGCCTCCCTCTGGCTGCCGCGTTGATGACGCACCCCAAACGCCACAACTACTTAACCCTTTATTCGGTAACATCATTTTCGGAGAACTCGAGTTTCTTATCCATCTTATCTTCATCGCTTGAACCATTACGAATTTTTGATCGCTGTTAAGCTACGAACTATCACAGAAGTGCTGCGAGCTTCTTCTAGTTTTTTGGTATACAAATTGGCGCCAACCATTGAGACCAGCTATTCTTGTTCGGTTGATTCAATCATGATTATATTGATGGTAAAATCAAATTAGCAAATACTTTGATGAATTATATGAATCGCAGATGTCAGAAATAACTTGTATGATTCTTCAATTATCATCTTAATATGGAATCCATTATAATATTATAGAATTTTGATTCGACATAAATTTATCAAGACCTAAGGTAAAAACTACTAGAGAAGTCAACAAATTAAATTCGAGAGATTTCAAGATCAAGAAATATATTCCAGAGAAATATGAATGGAACAATGGTTAAAAGTTTCAACTTTTGTATTTATTATCAAGTAGTCACACACACACGCGCGCGCGCGCACAGTGCATTACAATACCGAGCGAGTATGACGTTACCGTATGGTGACGTATCACGTTAATAAATCAATGCGCGAACATCGATTTGCGCTGTCTCCGTCCAGCTGCCAACAGCGTACGCGGCTTCGTGGCGGCTTCACACACCGGCTCATTTGTTACTGATGAAAGGAATGCAAGTCAGACTTGCGTAAAGTGCAGATAAAACGGCAGTGAAGATAAGCGACAGAACATATAGCGTTGCCAACGCGTGGATGTAATGTCGACTGGCTTGGCACGCAAAAACGACCGCGCCGCCGACATCGCGATCATCGTGTAAATAATAAGAGCACACGCGGGATGCATCAACTCTGCATACTCTCTTCGATTACTGCGCCATATGTGCGCCAACACACATTTCTTCGAAGATTATACGACATTTATACGCGACGATTACTCTCTTAACACGTTTGATTGCCAATAGTCCGTAATCGACATCTGATGGTGCTCTGGTGATCATCTGGTGACCAGCACTATCGAAATTTTTTAACGCTTGTAAAATAAAAAATAAATGTCATCTAATATAAAATTTTTACTGAGGGCGATGTCTAATGTAATCGAAGCCTGACCTTCCGATTGTAATGCTATTGAATGGAATATTAAATTTTTAATAATAAATAAGTAGATAACAATATAAAATAAAAAGTATAAAAATTCAAGAGAGAATAAAGTCTTGTTTAAATCATATTACACAATATTTTATTACTCGCTTATAATGAAAATCCTATTGTGTGGCATACACGGTAAAACATATAAAATTCTTTAAACAGACAATGAGTTAAACGAAAACGAGTGTCGTGAGGATTATCGTTGGAAAACAGAGCAAAGAGGGATTATTATTGTTATTAATAAGGATTATTATTGTTATTAATATAGCACTGCATTTAGTGAGATTTCTCCGAAAAAATCATTTAGTAATGGACTGTTCAAATCGGCAATGTTATAAATGTTGAATTAACAGGAAGCTTAAGAGTAAAAATTAAGGCATATGCTTCTCTCTCTCTCTATGTCAGTTTCATTCCACAAATAAAGAATTTCCCCCCCAAAATATCAATCCAAAATGTAAAAAATTTTGGAAAGTTATATTTTAATATGTACGATTTTAATTTTAAATATAATATGATTTTAAATAGCTTAAAATAAAACTTTTGAACTTTATGAAAACTTTTGATCGTGAACGAACGGTTTCCACGAAAATGCAACTTATACAGGATCGCCATGGCGATCAAAATATTGGGATAAAATTATAATCTAGAAAATTAAGGCATATGCTTCTCTCTTTCTATGTCAGTTTCATTCCACAAATGAAGAATTTTCCCCTCAAAATATCAATCCAAAATGTAAAAAGTTTTGGAAAGTTATATTTTAATATGTACGATTTTAATTTTAAATATAATATGATTTTAAATATGTTTTGCCGAGAAAATATTCGTCCCGCTTTCCTTCGCTCGCTTCTCACGCAACGTTGATCACGTCAATAACATCCTTGCGTTATGTCAGGGCTATTTCTCGATTACGCTTCGTTATCGTCGTTGCATTTCGTCGTTGCAGCCGCGATGTTACGTCGAGGGCGGCTTCTCTCTGCCGCCGTGTTATCAGTCTTCCACTCAATAACACACAACGTGGAGCCGCGCGACGACGAATCGCGCATGCATGCGGCATTATATAGTGCCGAGTCTCGTGAAGTGTTAAAAGGCTTATCTGTTGCGCGATGGCTGTTACGCACTTAACGATCATTGTAACAAAAAACCGTAGGGTGTCACAATGTCGATGAACAATGGGGGAGAACGAATCGATACGCCGAAATATGATACGCCGGATATTCCATGGGCACTTACTGTACTTTCTCGTCTCGATTAAACGTTACGCGACGGATCCCTTTCTTCGCTTCTTATACGCGCTAATTATTATGTATTTTAATATAATTCTCAAAATGCAATGAATTTCACGAAAGTGGAGAATGTGGAAGCAAAATCTATTGCATCTATGCGATTTTATTAGTTTCTCACTGTACATATCGTGCGTTTTCAATAAAGAGTAAACTGTAAAAGTGAGTAAATAAAAGAACCTTAGCTTCCCTAATTAAATATTGAGAAATTTGTATTAAAAAGTTTTCATAGAATTTTATGAGTATGTAATTAAGAGAAGGTTGCCGAAATTGGGTCGTTACTTAAATTGGACCACTTTTGTTTTTCCTTATATACGGATATAGTTTAAACAATTCAGCAGACATTAGTTGTGTGGTGACACTGCGTAATAGCCTCGTAATCAGTGACCAGGGAACTAATTTCATTAAACAGAGCCACCGTTATTGTATTTTTATAATTTATTATAAATATAATATTAATATATAATATTATGCAACGGATCTTAAGTTGCTGTATATAGAGTAAGAGTAAGCAATTAAATTTTGCTATAGTACAATACATTTTACAAGTACTTTTTATTAACTAACTATGTTACAAAACTGACGTTTTATTTCGTGTAGTGTGCCATCTTTTTATTTACAGAGACCAGTTGTCTAATTGTAAGTTGTCACCACATGTTTCTTAAACTGGACCGAATTATTTTAAGAGACTGTTAGAAAAATTAATAATTCTTCTTTAAACTTCTGCAATAAGTAATATACAGAGTGAGGAAAAAAAAGTTGGTACCCTTGATTAACTCGGAAAATTATTGAGTTTTCGAAAGAACAAGGCAAGTTCGGCATGATCAGAGGATGATCAGGCAAGAGGTTGATAAAGGCAATATCGACATGATCTGAGGATGATCCAGCCGATAAAGGCGAGAGTAAAGGATGATCCATCGGTTGGATCATCCTCTGATCATACCAATCTTGCTTTCATTAGCTGGATAAATATGACCTTACATCATGACCATTATTTGGACTTCGTTCTGTCCATTTCTGGTGTCAAAAATAGGAGTTTCCATTAAAAATTTTCTAGTTCACCTTCGAATGACTCCTAAAATTGACCCTACCAAATATAAAGTTACGATTTAATTCGTACATTTAAATTTATAGCTTTTATAATTGGTGTTTTTTCTGAAAACTCAATATTTTCTGAATTATTCAGGAGTACCGATTTTTTCCCCCATTCTGTATAAAGGTGTCTGTATGAAGAGATAAAGAAAGATGATATGATCCAGTAATATAAATCTAAATTATAGGTCGTGGATAATACACAGTGAGCTAACGTGAAGCTCAAGTAAAACTAAAAAAAAAACTGTGTACAGACTATAAATAGACTTTTTAATCATGTCGTAAGTGCTGATGTTAATTTTTATTCTTTTAATTTATATGTTTTAATATTTTATTTTTCCCAATAAGTAAATATGTTGTAGACATAATACAAATGTTCAATTAAAAATGTTTTTTTATATTTTTTTATTATTTTGTTAATTTTATTTTTTATTAATTTTTGCTGTTACTTTTATTTTTTACTTTTTATTAATTGTTGCTGTTACTTGTTTTGTCGAACAGAGTGCTAAAATGTGGAGTGCAATACATGTTATTGTGAATCGCAGCTTAAGAGCCAGCTTGTTTTTCGTTGGACGTACATGATTCTATTTCCTAGTTATACCTGTGGACATATAATGAGAAGAGGAGTCACTGCGTTTAGCGGAAAGCATGCGCTGTCGGGATAAATAAACTGCGGTTAGCTGATTATATTCGCTAGCAAGATCAAGATCTGTAACTGATAGGATCATTACCGGTGAAATTTAATTAATAACCGATAATGAAGATGACTTTATTCCAAGTCGAAACGTTTGTTGTTGTATAATTTTTTGTATAATTACATATGGTTGACACTGTCATCCGGCTTTATTGGTTTTTGCTCTTTAATTATAACATTGTTTTGAAGAAAACTCACAAACATTATTTATAATATTTTTTTATTAATTGTTATTTATAATTTCCTTTTTCAGGTCCAACTTGGCAACTGTGAGTTCAAATTAGGCAATCGGTTTCTCATTTTTCTAATTTTTGGACCATTTATCTAATTGATTTTTCCACTTTATATATATTAGAAAAAATATATTTTAAAATATCATATTATCTGATGAAAGTGCATAAGATGTAGAATATTTTGCATAATATTTTGTTTTAAAGGAATACTTAAAGATATGGATTAAGAAAACTCAAAATTGGCTTAATATAGACAATTTTCTTCTATTGTAGTAGTCAAAAAATAAATATTGAAATTGTTAAAATAATTACAATCAAACTCTTAATTACATAATTAAATTTTTTTTAATCTAAAAAATTTATTTAAACTTATATATGTATTTTTAATTTTGGAACAAGTAAAAAATTTTATTTCTATTATTCAATTAATATTTCATATAATTAATTGTACAATTTGCGTACGTGCGTGCGCTGGAAGTATGTACATCGTTAATGCTCGACGCATGACACGTAATTTTTTATAAGAGATTGTAAAATTCTGGACTATCCTTCAAATGCAATGGCATAATAAAGGTGAATACTTTCCTCGACTTGACGACCGTGTGAAGCACTTACGAGGCATGTACATAAGTTGCCACGTTGTTGCAACAGGTGCACTCAATTTGTGACCCTTCGCGAATTGCTTTTATGCGATATGTAGCTTCTATATGACATTCGTCACGTTAAGAAAACCAAGCTACTGTATTTTTACAAAATCGCGAAGACACAAACTTACGATTCTCTCTTTCTCTTTCTTTTTCTTTCTTCTAAAATCTGTCTAAAATCTGTTGCTCCAAAGGCTCCAACCTATCAATGATAAAACGTAAGCGTAGGCGTCGAGTTGTCGTATTATACAAAGCATACTCTCGGTTGACGGCGTTAAAATCCTTACGATAATGCGGGAGAGGAACGGAAAAGATGCGAAGGGAATGAAATGCGAAGAGAGGTGGAAGCGCGCGGGAGCGTTATATGTGGGTATAGACCGAGAGGATGGTCGACCGGAATACCGCATACATCACGCATATTCTTACGTTCGCAACGCGTGCCGGTAATTCCGTGATTCGACGGTGGTTGTGGCGCAGGAAGCCTACCCGCGTCCGCGTATTGTTGCCGCGTTAATTTACGAGCCAATTAATTAGCGTTGCCATCGTGCTGAGATATTTGGTGAACGCGCATACCCGCGTGTTACCCACGCACATGAATGGCGAGGCTGTATTTTTATCGAAATCTGCCATCTCCGTTGGCGATATTTTATAATGTAGGATAATATCAACTTCAGGATATATCGGCCAGTAACTGCGAAAGTTTCTAAGAGGGGAGGAAAGGGAGGAAAATCGGAATACCGGAAAAAATTGTGTACATCGCTGCTTCGTCATCCGTTCGGACGACTTACGCCAACATCGCTTGGAAACTTTGATTAATTTTCTTTTCCTGCTGTTTGTGTCTCTCAAGTGAGACAACAATCGAAAAAAAACGATAAGTCCCGATACAGATAGACGCTTTTATAATCCAGGCTGTTTTTCTTTTTGCAATCGGACACGATTTTTGCATTTCTGTCTCGACTCCCTGCTTACTCGTTATCTTCACGCGAAAGAGTTAACGTACTTTTATGTTGCCTGACGGAAGAACTCGTAAAAAATAGTCCCGGAAAGGCGCGGTAAAATTCTTCCACGGAAAGAGCGCCGGGGTGCAAATGTCACTCGCGCTCACTACGAACATTATGGATGACACTGTCAGCGGCAGAGGGTCGACACGGTAGACAGGATAACGTGGCGTCAGTGTCCGAGGGTGCAGAGTGCAAGAGACAACGAATAATTCATCCCTTGCCCTGGTCTCGCCCCGTCCAATTCCACCACCCTTCTTCCCCTCCGTCGTCTCTTTGTCTCGAAAAATGTGTTGCACATGCCACCGCCGCGGTGATGTCCGTCACGACGTGTGCAACGCGTGTCACCGTATTAAAGTACAATCAGACGCCGCGATTCGCAACGTTTTACGTGGAATTTTAATCAACTGTCGGAAGATAGGAGTTTTCCCTCGGAAAAGCATGGAGTAACTAGAACTTTGAGATGGTTTACTGAAAAGAAAATAGAAAAATAAATTTCTAATGCATTTTCTAATTCTATTTGATTTGATCAAGATAAGTTTTTATCTGGATTTCTTTATTCTCATTGGCCAAACAACCATATTCCTTAATGAATTATACGTCCTGCATTTTTTGACAAAATGGTTCTCATGGTTGATCAAAATTCATATAGAACGCCGAATTATGGCAGCTGATTTAATTTTACGTGTTAAGGAACCGACAGATAGGAAATCTTAATTCCTCATTCTGTGAACTAAGTGTGCTGGACTTTTGCTGTCTAACTTTCAATGGAACACAGTACGTGACTCGAATAGATTCTTAGATATACAGAACTGTACTTATGTCCTTTTCTCTCTCTACC
Source organism: Crematogaster levior (assembly GCA_901521435.1). Classification (NCBI taxonomy): domain Eukaryota; kingdom Metazoa; phylum Arthropoda; class Insecta; order Hymenoptera; family Formicidae; genus Crematogaster; species Crematogaster levior. Next base: position 114,933 of record CABEGB010000546.1, on the reverse strand, counting down.
ACCGGATTAATTCCCAACAATGGCGGCGTCAAAGTGCGGGAGCAGATAAGCGGAAGATAGCGATAACGGTCGCGCGCCGATAACGGCCGGCGCGTGATTATTAATCATGTGCAGGTTGCGCGTGCAACTGTCAGCGCTGGGTAGGGTCGGGAGGGTGATCTGACTAATCGTTTCACCATTACGGAATAATATACTTGCGCGCGATGGTCCTTTTGCTCTTCCCCATATTCGTCCTCGCGTCAGGTATAATCGACGCGCGCTCGTGCATCATTTTGCGCGTCACTGCTCGCGAAAATGCCGCCTGAAAATCATTTCGTGTCGTTCGAGAAATTGCGTCGCAATTTTCGTTAGTGCGACGAGTTACATAAAAAATGAAAGTAGAATTGAGGTCGAAATTGAAAGTGATTTAACCGTCGTGTGTGGTTCACGAAAGGATAGCATAATGTTTTATAAATTTAGAAAAAGCTAAACTTAATAGACGAACGTTGTAATGTATTTCTTATAGAATATAAGATGTGTATTATATTCGTATTATATATTATAATTGCTAAAGACGTGTAAATAAATATGTAATTCACATTACGCACTCATACTCGAAACTTGTGTAAAAAATGTGGACATTAATGTTCTTGATTAATAATGTTCTTAGGATAATGTCCTAGTATTATTTTAGAGCGCAATATTGAATTATATATTCAGAAATAACACTAAAGATATTGTTCTACAATTCTTTACTATTTAAAATATTTTATAAATAAAACAATAAATATCTTATCAGTATATTTTTTTAGCAGAATTCCATTGTTCTCTCATTTTGAATAGCTACCAATTTTTTCAAATAATTAAATTGAACATCGAAGCAGTTACCGATAGTCTTCAAAAATTACATAAAAATGAAGACGTGGAATAAAATCGCCACTTCTCATTTCTCCAGATATCGAAAATGTGTAGGAAGAAAAGGAAAGAGAGAAAAAGAACAATAAACTTAGAAAGAGAAGAGAGAACATTCCGCCTACGGGTTTTGGTAGTTTTCGAATGACGACTAAATCCTCAAGACGGGATATTTTGCGGAGAATACAGAATCCTTCTTGGTAAACTAACAGAATCCTAGCTCGGCAACCTTCGGCGGGGATGTGTATACGCGTGTATGTACGATGCCCTCCCCTACGCGTCGTTCGCTACTAATGCGGTAATAAACATGCATGTACATGAGGGACAGGGCCGTAAACTGCACTCCGTCACGTGCGTATACCGCCGGCTCGGCTATGAGACGAAGGAAAGAGAAAATGAAACGTGCGAAGCACCCCGAGAGACTTTACCATTCAAAAATCCTTCCGAAACTCGTGTCCGCATCCAACATTCTTTTCTCATTAAAAAATATGAAAAAATTATTTTTTAATTAATAAAACCTAATAATAAAAAATATTAATTTGCAAAAGGTACCATAAAGAAAACCGTTGAAAAGAAAAGAAAAAGATTGATCAATAAATTTATAGCTGAAACATGAAAACTTTAGAATGTCGTACATACAAAGATATCATCAGCTTGATAGGTAAGGTTTTTTTATGATACGCATTCGCCTATAATGGCAACAGCTTTGATATAAAAATTGCTTTTGTGTGGCGTCGCGACGCAAGAGTCGAGCAGGACCGTTTCCTTCCACGCGACGGACTTTGTCACAGCGGAGCTGCGTGCCGAGCATTTCAATCCGATTGTGAACAACTTGCGAAAACGTGGCAGCGATGGGCACGTCCAAGCTCCTCTCGCAAATTACACGCAGATGCACGGTTATTTTAAAAGATTGTCTCTTCCAGACTGACGTCTTTAATCTTGCGATGCAAATACCCGTCCTACTTCGCCTTCCGTAAACCTGAGAATCTAAGAGCATCTATGTCCTCGGTTTTCTCCAATGATAAGCGTCATATCTCGAAGTCACATATTATACGAACGTTATACCGAACCTGCTTAGTAAGACTCCATATTCACAGAAGTTTTGACATTATGTGCTAAGAACAAATTTTTTTCTAGTAAATGTTTAACTTATTTTTGCTATGAAATAACAGCTATTTAATTTAAGTCTTCCTACAAGTGAAGTTTACCAGTAATAAAACGAGTAAATTTTAGGATGTTAAAATACAGTATATAATTTGCAAAAAAAAAAACACCTTATTTTCATGGAACGTTTCGACTTTCACAAAAGTCATTCCTCTTCAGTCAATAAGTTGAAAACAAACAAATATTAAATATGTAAATAAGTAAGAAAGCTCATTGTATATATTCAAATATATAAATAAATAAATAACAGATAAGATCAAATAAACAAGCAAACCTTATTGTGTTGACAATGCCGTATACATTCCAAATTAAATTGTTGATTTTTCCCCGAGTATGACACCGATTTCCGATTATTAGCTGATCAAAACGCCGAAGGATTAGTGTTCATCAGAGAGAGAGAGAGATTTTCTCCTTACAATGTCACGTGTAAAAATTAAGTCTTCCTAATTAACATTCTGTCTGAAGATGTTCGATTCGTTCGAAATAAATAATCTGGTCTACTATTTAATCATTAAAGAGAATATGATGATCTCAAGTGAACAAATCAGTGCATCAGAAATACTATAAATTTTTGCCCACTGATAACACAGACATTTTGTCGTGATGCAATTATCGCGCGACATGCCTCACGCTCGATTTGATCGTTTCGTTAATTCCACGTTAAGCAACAAACCACCGTTACGTTTTGTCTTGCTTCTTTTTGCGGTTTGTCACGATTTGTCCCGTTGCAAATTCCAACAAGATCTCTCCATCGGCGTCGTGTGGCGAAGCATAGCGTGCTGCGTCCGACAGGCGTGTAATTCACCTACCACGAAAAATCATCGCGCCGGAAAAAACGTCGCGACGGAGAGTTCCAGCGAAACTGGAGAAAGGAGAGAGAAGAACAATGAGTATTCTCGCTCGATTTCACGAACATTATTAGAACGACAGGAAAATCGGTCCTGGCCGGATAAAGCCGTCTATCTCAAGCGGAATAACCGTTGAATATGCGTCTCAATAGCGTTGGCTCTTAAATATAGTTCGAGCATGAGCTCAACGATTTTATATTTAACGAGTATCAAGGAAAAGTGCATGAGTTAACTTTATTTAACTTGAATTAACAATCTAATACAACGGTTGACGGCTGAACGAACAAGATATTAGTTAGAGTCCGTTTTGTGATTATCATTTGTGTCAAATGTTCTAAATTTAATCAACGTCTGCATGAATAAGAATCACTTCCGTTTTCGTCTTGCCCGTCTTGTGTCTTAGGTTTTTCAGTCTTGCATTCTTTGAGCTTGGTTTGATTTTCTTCATAAAATGCACTACTTTTGCACATTCGATTTCTGAAACTCAGAATCGTACTCACCTTATACGTTTCTCGAGAAGGGTAAGATTATTTAGCTTACTTATTACCGCGTCGCTGAAAATAGCTCAAAGAATCGAAATATATGTATATATATTTCGATTCTTTGTGATTGATATATATGCTTGTAGTATTGGATTGTTAATTGAAGATGAATAAAGTTAACTCATTAAAAGTCGCGTCTGACTCTCAAGGCTTACTTTTCGTTGTTACTTGTTAATTCTAATATCAAGAGTCTATAGTTAATTGATTATTTATCTGATTTTATATCTACATATATAATTCAGACTCTTAATCAGTTTAATTTAATTTTTAATTTAATTCTTTTTTCTTTTTTTGTTCGTTGTTTATGTAAAGTGACTCATCTGCAGAATGAATGTTCAATGCAAGGGATTGCGTCAACGCAGAAAGCTTTTTCACATGCTCTTTTCACGTAACTATGTTTGCGGAATTTTTAATCGATTCAGATGACGTGTTTGGCAACTAGCCAAAACGATAGTTCGATGTCTGATGCCTTCGGTTAGTTTCACTGAGTAATCTTCGCGCATTCGGTTTCTCTAGTAGATATTGAGAGATTTATATTGGCCAGTTACCGAAAATTAATCTAGCGAAAAGCTAGAAACCCCACCCCTTCTACCATGTGGCAAAGGGCTTGGTTCCGCTGAGGTTAATATAGGTTGCGGCCCTCCGCCATGAAAAAACGAGCACCTGCGGCTATGTGAAATTCCATCGGGATGGAATTGGATCTGGATGCGAGTGCATATATGTGGGCATATATATGTCACTGTTTAATGCTTCTCGATATATTTAGTTTACGGTAATCAGAAGCGAAAGTTATGCGAAATAATCTGGGAGAATATTCATTTGTATATGCGTTTTTCGTATTGAGACAATTAAAATATTCATTTACATATTTTTCTGCGTTTTATGTAGAATAATTTTTGCAATTACAATTTTCTCGTTTCACAGTATTACCGTCTGGAATTCATAATTTTCGCTATAGAGAACACACAATTTTCACATGCACAATTTTGTAACTTTGATAAAAAAATTTGAATGTATAACACACAATAGATATGGCTAACACAAATACAATTCTCTTTTTTGCGTTTATATTATAACTTAATTTCTAATATGCAATAGGATGTCGATTAATATTATGCCTAATTTTGGTAAGATATTTAAAAGAATAAATAATAATAAATAAATAAAAGAAATATATTCTTACAATTTCTGTTTTTGTTCGAAGCTACGGTTTCCTGTAACGGTCTCCGTAACGGCACGGAACAAATTACATTCTCGTCTCGATCATTGTATCCGTAAATTCGTTTGATATCCCATATAAAACGCAACATTCGAGGAAGAAAGTATAATATCATTTCAAAACGATCCAACACTACAATTCATAACTGATCTCTAAACAAATTGTAAAACCTTAATTTACTACTACCGCAAGATTTCTCAAGGCAATGAGATCATTGCCTCGAAAGATATGATAAAGACATTTTTGTTCGGAATATTTGATAATCCGTATTCGCGAAGTCAACTGCAAATTGACCAGTGACTTTTCGCGTCCAGTTTTTCCGTCAGACGCGCGCGCGTGTGTGTCGACCTCTTTCTCTTTTCTGGCTTCCCTTACAATATTTCTTACCACTGCGTCGTAACGACCACCTTTGACCCTGTGTCCAATATCCGTGGACGAGTGGATGGTGACAAAAGAAAAAAGAAAAGAAGGGAGAAACAAGGAACGTCTGAATTTGACGGCTTTCTCGTATGGTTGATTGAGCCGGATGACCAGAACGATTTAATGGACGACACAAAAATTATCGTCGCCTTTCCCGGCCGCATGGCTTATTGTTGCCAGAAGGTCAAATTTATCAGTCGGATTGAATCGAGCGATCGGTCGGAATAGCTGCATCAAGGTAGATAGATGATTCCACTACGTAGCGAAAAGACTTCGTTTTTCGATACGCTTGACGCTCACATTCGCAACAAATATTTTTCGATTCTGTTATAATCGACTTACGCTTAACGTTGTTCCGCTCTGAACAAAGCTTTGTAAAACAGATCGTTACATGTGTTTATTGCAAATGTAAATGTTTTCACTCAATTACGGACTTCATTATTAAATTCTTCGTGCGGGATGGGAATCATCGTGGAATTTCATGTGGAATTACGAACAAAATTGCAAAATTTGTGCGAAATTCGCGCGTCGCGTTAGCAAGATGTTTCGGTGTTCACCGCGACGAGATTCACGAACATATTAAAACTATATTTATAACCCTACATAACCCATTTTTTTGTTTTTTTTTCAGAGCCGTAAGTCCGACCGGATCGATATTCAGATTGGAACTTTGCTAGGAACAAATAATCTGCGTCCGCAGCATAGCTTTGTAACGCGAGTGATTTTCGGTATTCGAGAACATTGTATTTGCCTCTTTTAGCTGCCTGCGGCCCTACGAGCCCAGCGAGTCCTGCAAGCTTCACAAGCTTCGCCTCGACACACCAATGTACGTTCTCTCACAAAGCTGCAGCAGTATGCAAATGGCGTGTTCCCCGTTGTTCGAAACGTACGACAACGCGTGCACGTATCGTTCGTGAATGGCTTTTAGAGTGCCCAATAAAAAATGCAATAAAAAATGATACATTACTGAATAGAAAGAATTAATTATCGTATTGCAAATATAAACTGAGGTGGAAGAATTTTCAGTCGAGTCATACGAACAGTCACCAATCGATCTTTGTTTACAAAAATCAGTTATGTTTTAAAGGTCAAATCACTACCAGTTCAAAAATATCTATATTTTTTAGAAAATACTAAAAAACGTATTCGATAATATTAATTTGACTACGTAAAAGCATTCCATTTATCACTCCATTTCATTATTATTTTTATATTAATAGTTGTAACAGAATCCCTTTTTTTTATACACAAATGTGAGTTTACATAAAAAAAGCTTAACTATATGTATATATAAAAAAGTTATTACAATGAAACAAGATTTTTTACATTTTTAGAATAAAGGTCTTTCTATTATAAGATAAATTGTGTCAATTATATCTGTATATGAAAATCTTGTGTTATTGTAAAAAATGAAAAACATAAAATTAAAATTTAAACTTGAAACAATTTAAAACATAAATATTTTGTATGAAATTTTAAATATTTCGAGTATTCTCTAACAAAAAAAGAAACCGCAATGAATAATTCTATACTTCGTTTGTTAATCTAATAAAGGATCTTGCGAGTGAGGTCGTTTATTTTCGACGCAGCGAGTAAAAGCCACCGAAAATTCTATACTCGTCGTGAATTCAGAAATGTTGGGGGAGAGGGAGAGAGGGAGAGGAGAGGGAGAGGAGAGAGAGAGAGAGAGAGAGAGAGAGGAACGGAGGGAGGAAGAGGGGGAGAGAAAGAGGAGGCGAAACCGTGCCTAATCTACGATGAGAATGTTAAAATCAAGACCATTCCCGTGAAAGCTCACGAAGTGCAAACAGAGATCGGTTGCGTCGGAACCTAACTGCTCTTTACGAAGAATATTGAAAGCAAGAGAAAGATCACGAGAAAATGAAGAAGAGAAAAAGGAGAGAAAGAGGAAGGAAGGTCGGATGCCACTGAAAAGCTTCGTGAAACTGCTCGTAAAAATTGATTGTTTTGTTGTGTATCGTCAGAATTTACGTACTCTCGCGTGTTCTTTTACGAGCATAAAATTTTACAGCATGCAACACATGTGACACATTAAATTTCAGACACAGCAGAAACTGGAAAATGCGATTTCCTACGATACTTTGATTGAAAATTCAGTTTTGCGGAAAGCGGACGCTAACGTACTTTAGAAACACGATATTAACATACTTTATAAACACGATACCGAGAGTATGGTCTAACTAAACTTTGAAAATTGTCTATAAAAAATAAAAATATTAGCGGACCGTATCAGCATGACATTCCTTCAAGTACTTGTATGTTCAAAATGCATATTGTACAGAAATGAAATTTGTTATTTTCGGAGGTTTAAAAAAATGGTCATATAGACAGTGAAGCATCGAGGCCGTGTTCAAGTTAACTGTCTCAAGATGCAGTGCGCTAATTTGGCTCAGCGATTCTGACATAGCAATTTCCACGAAATTGCGTCATTGCGACGTTCACTCCTCCTTTTTCCTTTCCATTTTTCTTTTTTCCTTCAACACATCGCGGTGAAATACGACGCTCCGGTCGAGGGCCCGACCGGCCGAAAGGAAAAAAGTACCGTGTAAAGAGTCTTTGTGGATGACGTAATAAAATCTTCCTGTCTCTTCGAGTATAATGAGCGGCGTTCTAGCTGTGGGGTAAGAAAAGACGAGAGATGGGGATGACATGGCCGGGAATTAGATTTAGCCCCGCGCGTTCGCTCTTCCCGACGGGAGATAAAGGGACGACGAGGGGGAGCAAGAGGAAGAGAAGGGTTTTATCTCTTCGCGTGATTAAGCCGCGAGGTAGTATATCATCGATTATATTCTCGTTAGACTAAGTAGTCTAACAGCGACGGGTATACCCCTGCGCTGGTATGCAGGGACGGAAGCTAAGCGGAGATTCGCACTTTCCCGTGCGTGCTCACGCGGAAAGATACGCGTCTTTTCTTCGCTTTCGTACCTCCCTCCTGTGCGGGCCGGTTGCCCGAAATCATATTTCGATTTACGATTTAATATGGCCGCGGCTGATCGAGATAAACGACGGTATTTATTTAGTCGTTTATTACGATGCGATCCTTGTTTCCCTTGGTTCTCATTTTCAAAGGAAGAGATAATTTGCGGTCTTCCGAAAAACTGATATTAATATTAGCTGGGCCATTGGCTTCTAAAATGCGACTAAATATTTTACTAAAATACTAAAAACGCGATGACAAGCATTTAAGAATTTTATAGCGGTATTACAAAGATTTTTATTATAAAATTAGTTTTTGAGTGACCTTTATGAAAAATATGAAAATGTTTTTTTCCTTTAATACACACAGTGATCTTATCATGATAACGTTGAATTTTTTTACGCACGTTACAGACTCAACGAAATCGATTAAATTTTGCACATAAGGTATGGCCGATGATAGAGTTTGAGATTAAAAAGAAAAAAATTGCGTGAAACGGTAGGACCCTTCAAGATTGAAGCACTTTGCATCTCCCCTAATGCATGTGGTACTGTCCTACAGAATCTATAGCTCAGCATTTTTACTGCTATAGTATTACTTTCTTGAAACTGAAGAGTCCTTTAACGCAGTGAGTAATAGACGGTGTGAGTCAGCTTGTCATGTTAATATCGTACGATTTTAAGAATTATTTTGAGGAAAAAAGTATAAATAATTTCAACCAACACGACGTATCGACTTTTTATTCATAAGTTCGTTTAATTCTATTTCTATTGATTACTAAGACATATTTATTTGAGATTTAAAGAAGATGAGGCCAAAGAAAGAAAGATTTACTCTTCTTATAGCGAGTAGTTTAATTTTTTCATGAAGAGATCGATGTAAAAAAAAGTTTTTCGTCTACACGCGGAATATTTTTTGCTCGCGACATAACTGGTTATTCATTCTCGCAGAAAGCAGGAAGACGAAGTTGCGTTGAGACAAGTTTCCCAACTGGATTAGTCGCGAGCTGGATTAAACGACGAAGCCTATTGTATGACAGGATTTACCAAACTCGAAGATAAAGTAGCAGAACCACCTGCGGAAAGCAGGAAGAATAAGGGAAAGAGCGAAACGGGATTCGTCGAATATTAAACACAGTGATTAAAATTATACTTCTGTTTGTAAAAAAAATTTTGTGAATTCACAAATGTAAGTAGAAATAAAACAAGTTGGAAAGAAGTGTGACACATAAAATAGCGATCATTAACACATCGCGACAAGTCACATTATATTTATTCGTATTATCGCATTTTTTTATTATTTACAAAATTAAACATATTTTAAGTACGTGGTGTATTAAATAGTATTAAAATCGATTTCTACAAAATTTATGTTATATTGAAATAGTTGTACTTCTACTACTTTCTTTACAGTTATAAAAATCTTGATTAAAAAATTCATTTCTTGCACAAAGCCATTTTCTTAGACTTGTTTAATAAGTAATCATTTTTTCCCTTTGATTTAATGGAAAAAATAATATCTTCTGCAAAATTCTGTTCCGAAAATATGATCTTTTCAAAAAGACTACATTCTTCAATCAACGATCAGTCCGATACAAAATAATTCAGAAGACACTTTCGTTAAGATAAATCGGTGATGAAATGACGAGAACAGAGCAAGAATACTCGATGAAAAACAGAAGTAGATAGAGGCAAAGGGTTCGTACGCACGTGCTTCATATAAATTCTCCTTCTGTTGCTTTTTCTGTCGTTGAGTGGACGTCAAACGTGAAAGGGGCGGCGATAAACTTCGTAAACAGATCATACGCACGATCGTTTGTGATATATCTCGAAAGCGACGCCAATAAACATGGTACGCTAGAAAATTGATGTTTATTGTAACATTTACATTACATACCGCAATTTTGTGTTCATCAAAGCGGTCGAGATTCATCAAACAATTAATTATTCATCACGTTCATTAGATCATCGATATCAATCTTGTTGTAGTGTTATCAATGACCATAAACCGGAGACAATGTCGACTCTCACTTATTATCGAGATCGTATTCTCTTTGTAGCAATTTATCTGAAATTTTTCCAGTATTGCGCGATAGTACGTGACTAACACACATCGCAGGATATTTACGACACGTTATAAAAATGTCCGCGTCCTGCGAATTTACTCTACTGGCCTACGAGTTCTCTACTGACAATGAGTTGTAAGCTTTAGGAGGCGACCTTATCCATTTTTATCCCTTTTATCACGACTGGATAAAGACAGAAACTCTTGATATGCTACGCAATTATAATCACTTCAGATAGTTTTCTTTTTTTTTATCGTCGCAGTAAAATATAAACTTCATTTTACTATATTGATTTATTGAACGACTAACTGATAAAACTATCCATAATTACAGAAATTCAGAGTAATAATAAAGGAACTTGGCATAATACATTCTACTATGTTTATAGCATAAATATAAATTTGTACAATAGCTAGTGGCACCCTGGTAAATATCTTAAAATAGAAATTCTGACTTAATCACACTTATTAAATTATACTAAAATGTAGATGTTAAAACGTGTATCAATTTTCAGAAATATATTTAAACAACAGAACTTATCTCGGCGAAGTGCTGGAACATTTTTCGAAAATTGAAGTTACATTGCGGACCATGTATGTACTCGTGTATGGCTATCCGGTATTCTTAGTAACTTTTTTCCTTGAATATAGGATTCCCGCCACTCTCTTCCAACCACTTCCTCACTTTTACATATTTTTCCAACGATTCTGGAATTTTTATGAAAGTAAGTCGTAGATCCTTTATATGGTCGCACGATAAATTGTTATATTAATTATAAAATGTATCGATTCGTGTCAGTTTTGTCCAAATAAAAGCAGTCGGATGATCAGTTGTTATCTGTTGCAGCCTTGTCACATTTTCACCGCGATATAAAATAAAATAATAATTTCTCAATTAATTTGTCGTCGATAATATCATTGCAAAGATACAAAAAATATATAATTTAACATATGCGCGACATGACAAGCTCAATCGACATCGATGATGCCAATGAGTAGCATGCTGTCGCAAGTTCGCGTGTGAATTGAGTCTGTAGGCTGATTACGCGTCGATTATGCTAATCTCATTCGCTAATCTCTCTTGCATGAAATCGCATGTCACACGCATTGTCGCAAGAGTACAATTACTCCCATCTGTGCTTCATGTTTCTCGATAGCGATTTGTTAATAGTTGCTTTGAAATTCTTCATTGTATCGACCGGAAGGATGAATATAAATTAAAGGAGGAGGAAAAAAGATAAAACGAGCAGGCAGAAACTTGGTGATTCTCAATTTTCCATAGCTTATAGAGAGTAGCGGCCAAAGACACCTGGGTACCTTCCGTAAACGATGAAAACTTTCCCGAACTTGAGAACAATCGAGATGCATAATATCCACGTTAGTGAATATACGGAGAATGTTCCCAAGATGCACGGAAGGCGGAGAACGTAAACTCGGGGAAAAACGTGTGGAATTTATTGACAAGATTTCATATTATTCGCCATGAGCAATGTCGGAAATGAAAAAGAAGGATACATGATACCGAATCCCTCATCCATCCCTTGTACATCGTGACGAAGCAATTCTACGAGCATTTTATCGAGGTAATTCGTTATATACATGTTTTTCTCGTCGCTGCGTCAAAGTAAGTACTACCCGTCCAAGAAGTATGCAGCAACTACTTGACACATTGTATCCGCCTCCCAGGTCTTAACGTCAAACAAGTTTGTCCTGATTTTAGCTGGTTCCCTAAAGCGTTGAGAGGGAGAGAGGGAGGGGAGAGAGGAGAGAGAGAGAGAGAGAGAGAGAGAGAGAGAGAGAGAGAGAGAGCCCTCAGTACTTTGCCGAGCTCCGCGCGAGACTTACAACAACGAACATTCTTCGTCCTTACGCTCTACGTTCGTCTCCATGTTTCCTCGATCTCACCGGATCTTGCATCACATCTTAACATATCTGCTTTCCGTTTCTATCATCTCAGATCCTTCCTCTTATGGTACTGTTACGTTTTATATTGACGTTACATCACTGAGCGCGGTTCACAAGCGACGTATCGCGACGTTATTTTTCCTCGAAACGCGTATCCGCGACTTCCATCTGGCACGGGAAAAACACGTCAACGGTGAAATAACGGCGTAGAAGGATCCTCGACAACGCCGGCGCGATCGTAACTCATGATTCCGTGAGGATTCGCAGATCGGAGCCGGTGAGATCCTTCGTAATACCCTGGAGGATCGAAGGTGAAAAGGAAATATATGTGTAAACCATATGTGGGACAGTCGGAGCACGCAGTGTCAGAGGATTTGAACACTAGCCTCTTATTTTAGGGTCTCCTTCTCCTAGTTTCTGTTCTATCTCTTTCTTGTCCGGTACTTCTTTTTGTTCAATACGTTTCCAAGTTTTATTGCTAGCTTCTCATTTTCCAATCAAATCGATCGATACTCGTAGAATAAATACAATTAAGATAAGGAATCAAAGAAAATGTGATTCTGTACGAAGAAGAAAAAAATATCGTCTTGTCTCACTGTGTAAAAATACATACATTTCCCAGTGGTGGTATTGATACAAGCTTGTTACAATGATGTACCTTGATACAATGATGAATAATATGCTATTTATTGAATTACAAAGCGTGTGCTGGTTACGATAAAATGTGTATAAAGTTCTGTCAATATATGTAACATGTATTGTATTACAGTAATAGAAAGAACATTTGGCAAATTTTTTTTCTCTGTCTCTTAATTTACATGTTATATTTTTTTCATTTTTTGCAAGATTCTTCCTTTCTCTTTCTTTCATGTATGACTTATACTTGACATTAATTACAAGACTTTAATCACTATTTTATCTTTAATGTAAGAAAGTGGATGTAATGATAAACGGTGAATCAAAATAGAAGTTATTTACGAAATTTCTTTTGAAATTCGAGGTGAGAGCGAGATCTGATGAGTGATAAAGAATGCCTATAGGTGTCTGTAAAGCATCGGCCCATAAAGACTAGAACGAGCAGCAGAAAATTAATCTCGCACACTACGTGCGTGCGTGGGCGATAGGGAAGGAAGATCTATACAATTACGAGGGTCAAACCCGAGAGGTCCCATAGGGGATGATCGGACGGTGAATATGTCACAACCGAGCATCTGCAAATTATTTCCCGCCAATTGAATCTTCTTCCTTATTTGACAGAAAGCTTTCATAAAATTGTAAAGAAATCTTCGCTAATTTGGGAAGAAGAAAAATATAAGTAAATATAAGTAAAAATTCTGTAAAAAGCAAGCGTGTCGATTAGTGCGGCGACAATAAATTATATTTCCGATGGAGTGAAAGAATGTGTTGATTATTTAAGTTTCACGAATAAATTTGGATATTTTGAAATATTTTAAGCACAAATTAATCTCGTTTATTTACCTAAAATTTCGACATGATTATTTCATCATCTTGTTATTTTGCTTTAAAGAAAAAAACAAAACAAAATAAATATCTAACGAGTTGACAAAAAAATCAGCGAAGTGAAACGTTAAATTTAATCTTTTTTTATTATTAAATATCGATAAACGAGTCAGTGAGTATATGGTAGATACCAAAACACGAAGAGGATCCGTAATTGTATGTTTAACATTTGGCCGTTTTGCTACATTTATAGACGACAGGCCCGGCGTTGTCGCCAAGGAAACAAGGTGCGCAAGTGGCATCATGGCAGATGTTTCTAACGACAGCTCGAGTTACTAAAGGGTTTGACTTTAGCATCACCGACCTTTCGCCCCGTCGCATCATTGTATGCGGTTCTCTAAACGATAAAGTAGTCAACTAATCGCTTCTACGCGACTATACCATACTTGCGGAAATGAGATAATGCACTAATACCGTATGATGTAGCAACATACTGAACAGAGTGCAATATATTCCAGAACCGCATGAGCACATAGTGTATTCCATAATATCCAAAGTCTGTTTTTACATATGAACGTG